>JAZKJV010009544.1:0-356439 GCA_037367405.1 Ottelia alismoides
TCATAACTCGTACTAAGTATAGACAAGTCTAAAGAATAAAGAACTAATGAATGAATCAATGAATGAGAAGTTGACCGTCCCCCCTATACTTAGGATCAAATAATCCTAAGTACAGCAGACTGTACACAAAGCAGGGAGGGTCAAGGGAGGGAATGAATAGATCGTACTCGGGTTGTCTCCCCCTATACTTAGGGTAAGGTATCCCCAAGTATAGACAAGAAGAGGAGACAATGGAGAGGATCGAAATGTAGAGAAACTCGGGGTGCACACCCCCCTATACTTAGGACAAAGTACGTCCTAAGTATGGAAAACTGTCTACAAGGGCGGCACCTTTTTGATAGATAAAGAAGATAGAAAATAAAAAGAAGAAAAGAAGAAAAGAAGAAAATAAATCAACAGATGAAAGAGTGTTATGACAGATGGATCTGTACAGCTGAAGATGGAATTGATCACCATGTATGAGATGCAGATGATGTGAGTCAAAGAACACATCTCATGCCAAAAGAATGGGGGCAACGTCGATGGTTGGTGGATCATGACCTAGATATAGTTTCAGGCGTTGACCATTGACGCGGAAGGTAGAGGAAGATGACGGTTCGAATATGTCGATGCTGCCACTGTCATGTACCTTCCTAACCACATACGGACCTTTCCACTTGCTCTGTAATTTCCCTGGGAATAATTTCAGCCTGGAATCAAACAACCATACTCTCTGATCTGGCTCAAACTGTTTATGGCTGATGTGGGAATCGTGACATGTTTTCACTTTTTCTTTGTACTGTAGGCTGTTGGAAAAGGTTGTGTCTCTCAATTCCTCCAGGGCTGCTAACTCTGCTCTTTTCTGTTCTCCTATGCTCTCGAGATCTAACAGTAACTCAGTGACTGCCCAAAAAGATTTGTGATTGATTTCCACTGGCAAATGACACGGCTTGCCATAGACGAGTCGAAAGGGAGATGTCCCCAATGGATTCCTGAAAGAAGTCCGATAGGCCCACAAGACCGAGTCCAAAAGTTGTGACCAATCTTTTCGGTCTGGGTGGACAACTTTCTGCAAGATTGTTTTTATCTCCCGGTTTGATACTTCGGCAAGACCATTAGTCTGAGGGTGATACGGTGTGGCAACCCGATGGTCAATGCCGAACTCGTCTGCAAGGGCCCTAACCTTGTCATTGATGAAATGAGACCCCCGTCTGAAATCAAGACTCTAGGTACCCCGAACCATGAAATGATATTTTTCCTCAAAAATTTGCATACGGTTTTAGCATCTGCGGCTCGGGCGGGGATAGCCTCCACCCATCGGCTGACATAATCCACAGTGAGCAAAATATGCTCGAATCCCTGACTCTTAGGAAATGGGCCCATGAAATCAATCCCCCATGCATCAAAAACCTCACAAAAGTGAATGGGTTGCATGTGCATCATGTCTCTCTGTCCGCAGGTTCCCATTTCCTGACAGTCAGTACATCTCTTCACGAACTCATCAGAATCCTTGAAGAGAGTAGGCCACCATAGGCCGGATTGAAGCACCTTCTGTGCTGTCCTTTTTCCAGAATGATGTCCTCCTGCCTCAAGCTTGTGGCAGTATGTGAGGACGCTATGATGCTCTTCTTGAGGAATGCACCTCCTCCAGATACTGTCCCCTCCTTCATGATAAAGGATGGGATCCTCCCAATGGTAAAACTTGGCCTTCGCCAGGAAGGTCTCAAGTTTCTGCCTGGGCCAACCTTGTGGGACCGTCTTGGCAACAAGATAGTTCACAATGTCAGCGTACCACAGGAGCGAGGTGATAGCCAAGATCGCCTCATCTGGAAATGTCTCAGTGATAGGTGCGCTGGGCTCAGATTCCTCAAGATTCTCCAATCTGGAGAGATGATCCGCCACCACATTCTTGACTCCAGGTTTATCCTTAATCTCAATATCAAATTCCTGGAGTAGAAGGATCCATCTGGTAAGACGAGCTTTGGCATCCTTCTTAGCCATTAAGTACCGGATGGCGGTGTGATCAGTGTAAATAGTCACTCTAGATCCGAGAATATACGATCGATACTTATCCAGAGCAAAGACCACGGCCAGCATCTCTTTCTCAGTCACAGTGTAATTCCGCTGAGCAGCATCCAAAGTTTGGCTGGCGTAGTGAATGGCAAAAGGTAATCCATCCCTCTCTGTCCCAGCACAGCCCCAACGGCAAAATCTGAAGCATCCGTCATGATCTCGAATGGGAGAGACCAATCGGGTGGCTGAAGGACAGGAGCTGAAACAACCATATCTTTGAGAGTCTCGAAAGACGCAAGACACTTATCATTGACAATAAACTCGGTGTCTTTTGTCAGCAAGTCAGTAAGCGGTCGGGCAATACGACTGAAATCCTGAATGAACCGTCGGTAGAAACCGACATGCCCCAGAAAAGACCGTAACTAACGCAGATTGGACGGTGGATTGAGTTTTCTAATGATATCCACCTTGGCCGGATCGACCTCCATGCCTCTGTTGGAGACGATATGACCGAGGACCGTCCCTTGAGTCACCATAAAGTGGCTCTTCTCCCAAGATAAAACAAGATTGACCTCTATGCAGCGCTGAAGCACACGGTCTAGGCAGTCAAGACAAGCATCAAACCCGTCGCCGTAGACCAAGAAGTCATCCATGAAGACCTCTAAACAGTCACCCACCATGTCCGAGAATATGGACAACATGCACCTTTGGAATGTCGCCAGAGCATTACATAGACCAAAGGGCATTCGTCTGAATGCATATGTCCCAAACGGACAGGTGAATGTCGTTTTCTCCTGGTCTTCGGACGCAATGGCCACTTGATTGTACCCGGAGTACCCGTCAAGAAAGCAGTAATGACTCTGACCATCTAGCCGCTCGATAATATGATCAATGAAGGGTAGCGGGAAGTGATCCTTCGGTGGCCTCATTCAATCGTCTGTAGTCCACACAGACCCTCCAAGAAGTGGGCACTCTGGTAGCGATCTCCTCTCCAGACTCATTCACAACTGTAGTGATACCCGTCTTCTTGGGTACCACATGCAACGGACTAACCCATTTGGAGTCGGAGATGGGGTAGATAAAATCGGTGCTCCACCACTTTGAAATTTCTTTCATGACTACGTCTCGAAGATTCGGGTTCAGCCGTCGTTGGAACTCACGCGATAGCCTAGCGTCATCTTCAAGATAGATGTGGTGGGAGCACAGAGCTGGACTAATCCCCTGGAGATCAGCTATACTCCAACCTATTGCCTTGCGGTTTCTTTCAAGAACCTCCATCAGACGAGATTCTTGCTCTCCAGTCAAACCTGCTGAGATAATGACTGGGTGCATATCTGGCTCACCCGCAAGGAATCTGTACTTCAACGACTGCGGCAGAGGATTCAGTTCTGGACAACTGGGAGGTGGCAGATCTGGCTTCTGATATGTCTGTATGAAGGCGACTAGGTCTGCATGAGAGAACTCTCGCTCTGCATGAATTTCTGACGAAGGGCGGCCTGTTGAATCATCAATAAACTGCACTGGCTCGCACTCTGTCGTGGCTGTTGGCTCAGAAGGAATCAGACAACATAAATAATCATCAAAATCATCCCAATCGATGTCTGAATCCGAGGGATCAGAAGAAGATGAACAAGAATGAAAATCATCGGCACCACTCGTCCCGACACTGTCAGCCTCAGGTGCATCTTCATCCAGGGGTGTGCTCTCCCGGCTCTCGACTGCCATGAGCTTTAGATATAGTGAATCTGTAGGAAAGGCGAGGGTCGGTGCTACAAGATCTATCCAGTTGGATTCATCATCAGTCATCACAAAATCACACGCCTGGTGGATGTCTAGCTCTTCCTCTGTCATCTGTGCGGCTTCACTTGACTGTTCTGAGCATTCTAACTCTCTGGCTCTGGTTTCCTCGATCGTCTCTATTTGTATGGTTTCGCCCTCTACGCGAAAACATACCTTCCCACTATCATGATCGGTCACCGCCTTGGCTGTGGACAAGAATGGACGTTCGAGAATGATGGGGGCATCGGTTACCGACTCAGGGATCTCCATGTCCAACACAACGAAGTCCACGAGGAATTTCAGGCCCTGAATGGTAACGACCACGTCTTTCAATAACCCCTTCGGCCTCTTAGTCGACCTATCAGCAAACTGAAGGACTGTCCTGCTCCTAAGAAGAGGACCAAACTCGAATCGGTCGAGTAAGGCTGCCGGAAGAAGGTTGATTGAAGAGCCGCTGTCTAATAGAGTACGATCAAACTGCTGCTCCTGAATCTCGCATCTGACATAGGGAGCTCCTGCGTCTGGTCGCTTGGCTGGCAGCTTGTTCTGAATAGTGCAGCAAGTGGAGTGAGTGAGCACATGGATCTGATCTTTGTGGTTCCTCCTCTTCCTGTGGACTGTAGTCTTCTCTTTCAAGTTCTTTTTGAAGAGGGGGATGTGCTCAAGTGCTTCCTGTAGAGTCAGCTGAATATGGAACCTGTCAATCATCTGGTTGCTGAACTCTACCTGTTGCTCTTTTTTGGGATTTTCTCTTTTATTCCCCTTCGCCCGGCGGAGTGCCTCAGGGAAGGGGATGGTAGGGGCCTCTATAGATGGAGGGCTAGGAATAGGTCCCTGTGCCTGTGAATGAGGAGAATCCATACAATACTCATCATTCAACACATATGGATCCGCAATGTGAACAGAAACCTTTCCTTTATTCATATTTTTGTTTTTCTTTTTGTTACCACAGTCCATAGATACAAAAGGTGGTAACATCACAGAGGGGGCTCAACAAAAGTAGATGTGGTGGCCTCAGTACCACCACTAGCACCTGTGTTCGCGGCATCAGTATCGCGCTATGGTTCGGCATCCAAAATGGTGGCATCAGCACCCCGTCTGCATCTGGTATCACGATGGCCTCAGTACCTTCGTCTGGATCTCCATCATTGGTGGCCTCAGCACCACCGTCTTCAATATCATCATTAGCGGCATCAGCACCGCTACTCTGCTCCTCTGGCGCTCCTGGTTCAGCTGGTGGTTGTCGCTCAGAAGAGGCGCCGTCGGCTGGCATCCTACCGCTCCTCATAGTCACAAAATCAACATCATACAAAGAATAAGACATATCACTCAAATAGTCACTAGGAGAGGTATCCTCTGTAAACTCTACCTGCTCAGAATTCCTTTTCAGATTGTTCGGGTTAGGTTCAATCTGAGCGGGTATGGCGGCCTTGCCTTTTATGATCTCCCTCATTTCTTGTCGGAATTCATCCATCTCTTTCCTGAAGGATGCTCGCTGTTCGGAGAGCAAGCGGGCAAGATCATCTAAAGCCGGGTTCTCAAAAGCTGGGGCCTGAGAACCGGATGGTTGTCCCTGCTGGAACTGAGGTTGTTGCTGCTGCTGCTGGTACTGGGGGTGATGGGGGTAAGATTGATGAGGCTGCTGACGCTGCCTCCACTGTTGTCCCTGATAGGCGGGACGAGGACCACTCTGATACTGTTGCTGCTGGGCAAACTGGGGCTGCTGGTGTTGCTGCTGCTGCTGGCTGCTCTGCTGTCCTAGAGCGGGATTCTACTGCTGGGATGAGGAGCCACCGTTGCCCCAACGGAATCCTGGATGATCACGACGGATCCCAGGCTGAGGGTACCGGTCGTACCAAATCCCATTATCTTCCATCAATGGTTCCTGCTCAAAGGAGGGTGGAGGAAGAACTGCCAGTGGCTGCTCCGGCTGGTAGACCACCATCTGAGTGTCTGGAGATGGCGGCAGTGCTGGGTAGTACTGTAGTAGTGGAACCTGCTCTGCTTGGATATGATTCACCTGGCGGTACGAGGTAGAGGGTTGGTTGGAACTGCTACTGCTGGGGTCAGCCCGTGACCTGGGAGGCTGCTGGGAATGAGTTTGTGCCTCCTGGACGCAAAGGATTTACGTCTTCAGGTCACTCATGGTTTTGGCGATCTGGTTCATCTGGGCCATGCCTTGCATCTGTTTCTTCTCGAGGATCTCGAGACGGTCCAGCTTCTCACTGATTATGCCCATGTCGGTTGCGGCTGATTCAGCTTGGGCTGCGGCTGCCGACACTGTGTTGGGACCGGCATCGATGCGGGCGATCCTCTGGAATGATCCTGCTCCTTGTAGGGGCTTCTGTTGTGTGTAGACACGGGCTTGGGCCATCACGGTTGAATTCTCTGCCATGCCCTCGTAGATGGCCCAGACGTCGTCTTCACCCTTGGAAAAGTATGATCCACCGCAAGAGGCATTCACTAGCCCCTGCAGCTCCGGTGTCAGCCCACAGAAGAAACTTTGAACTAAATTGGGCTTGGAAATGTCGTGATGAGGACACCGGTCAATGAGCTCTCGGAATCGATCCCAAGCTTCATGGAATTGTTCATTCGGGATCATGACGAAGTTACTGATCATGGCTCTGGCTGCATTGGTCTGGCCGAGAGGGTAGTATTTCTTCAGATACGCGGTCCGGAGATCTGCCCAAGTGTCGATGAATCGCCCAAGGTGTTTGAGCCAATATGCGGCTCTGTCAACCAATGAGAACGGGAAGGCGATCATCTTGATCGTGTCCTCAGTCATTAGCTTGTCATGGATGGTGCTGCATATCATTTCAAATTCTTGGAGGTGGAGGTGTGGCTCTTCGGTCGGCAACCCATGGAATTTGGGTAGAAGCTGAATGGTATGGGGCCGAAGCTCGAAATCTCCATGGATCGGCGGAAGTCTGATCCAACGATGAGTGAGAGATGCGAATGGGTTGTGCAATTCCCTCATGATAGTCTGTGGCGGTCTCTCAGCGTCGGGATCACCTCCTCCTGCATCAGGTCCTCCTCCTCCTCCACCGCCACCGCCCCCAAATCGGTTTTCTCTCATCTGAGCTATCTCTCTCATGAGATCACCCATTAAGGTACCCTGGTCACGAATCTGCCTCTGCATGGTCTCCAGGGATGCCAGAAGTGAATTGTTGATGGCCGCCTGATCAAATAAGAACGAAGGGTGATCATGGTCATCCGGGTGCTCGCCTCTGTCTGCCATCTCGGGATTCTCTGAAAAAGCAAAAGAGGCCATCTCAGGTGCTGTCGAATGATCCGAACTCTGTGATGCAGTAAATTCTGACACTCTTGGATTGATGGAAGGAGAATGAGAAGGGTGGTCGAGGGGGAACATGGTGGAGGTAAACTCAGGCTCGGAGAGCGGACTCTCCGAGGTAGTCCTAAATGAATGAGGAGGAGTGCTGGATAGCGGTGCCGACAGAGTCGGCCTAAGAGATCTCCGTCCCATCATCTTGATTATTGGGAAGAGCAGAGGGAATGCAGAAGAAGAGAAATGAAGGAGAAGCAAAATTGCGCACAATTGTGCTGTGTTTTTTATCTTGACCTAAATAAAACTAGCAATCAAACACAAAACAGGGGTGAGTTCACCAACTCAACACATGAAGCCGTGAAGGTTCGGCTTTTATCTTGTCAGTTTTAGCTTGAATTCAGGAATTAATCTTTTCACGAGTCCTTAGAGCGCTACGCCTAAAGGAGAGAGAGTACTGCCGGAAAAGTATTCCCGTACTTGTCCTCCTCCTGTGTAACCTATAACTTACGCTTTTTAAGGTCCTTGTAACCCTTCCTGGATCCCTACTCAGCCAAAGAAATAGAGGTAGGAAGCCGATAGGCGAAACCGATACTTCGGACCTCGCTCGCAACGGAATCACCCGTGAGAGTGCAAGATCCTACTCGGACGCAGACGGTGAGACAGACACACCCGTGAAGGCGTGGCCTATGCTCGGTACTTCGGACAAGGTCGATGCTCACACAATAGTGAGTCACCAATGGTGACCAAGCCCTACTCGCCTACGTACGATAGTAGCGCCAATACTTCGGAAATCCAGGCGATACACAAGGCAGCCACAAGTTGGGTTTTGGGCTCTAATCCTTACGAAGCGCTCACCTCACTTGGAAGGAAACCTTCCCATGCAACCTGAATACAAGTGAGGGTGTTACTCTCCCCAATCAAGGAATCCAATTACCAATTTTATTTTTGGTCAAGGTTTTCTTAGCAGTCCCTTTTTTAATTTTTTTGGTGTTATCGCTTCTTTTGAGTCAATTCAAACAAGCGCATAACGGTTTTTGTATTTTTCTTTGATCCTACTTTGTCCAAAAACAGAGGGAGAGTAGAGTCGGAAAAGCCGTGCAAGTCGACACCAAGGTGGAAATCTCACCTTTGTGCCTAAATGATGGATGCAAAGTGAGAAGACTTACAGCGAATCCTAGCTCTCTCCATGCGGGATGCAAAGCAGAATTTATAAACCTAAACTACATGCTGATTATGCAATGCAGAAATCGTCCTAGAATAGGCAATTGCTAGCGTGAAGAACCACAAGTCAACCACTAGTCTCCAATCCTAAGGTCCGGTCTAGGCTCACCCCTCCTTCTCTCGACACATCGAGTTTAGGAGAAGCGCTTGGCGGGATGAGCTCGCGGCGCGCGGATCGAAAGCTAATGACTAACTGTTTAATTAGTCTAAGTCCAAATACGATCTATAGGAACATGCAAAGGTTATTAGTGTGTTTGGACCTAGTCTAATCGATCAAGCAAGCCTAGAGTCTAAGGGCTCAATCCACAAAAGAAATGAAAAATAAAAACAAAACCGGAAAATGACAACGGAAAACACGATGAAAAGCCGCGATGAGCCCCTGGGTGAACAAACACCCGGAAATTAGGCCCGAAGTGTCCAAGAGTCTGAGTCCTGTATTATTACAAATTAATGAATCACTCTCTCTCACAAAATAAAAATGCAACTAATCTAAGCACTCTCTCTCAGTCCTCCTGCTCTCTCATGCCGGCTTGGCCAAAGAACAGCCGGCTCCGCTTCCCAAGGATGCTTCGGATCCCCTAGGCGATCTGCCTCGCTCCACGGTCCCTCGCAAAAAGACAAGAAAAGAATGGTCAGAAAGCTCAACAGTAGATATCAAAAATAAGAGAGATACAAAAGGAAGCAATAATGAAGACAACAAATCAAACACAAGCAAAGATATGAACTACTCGCTGTTGCTCCTCGGCAATGGCGCCATTTGATAAACACAAATTATCGGGGGTCTAAATGGTATGTCTCACACAAGGCGGAGACAACCGAGATCGCTGCGGTGACCCACAATAAAATGTATTTAATCAACAACTAACCCACACTACAGATCAATAATTAGAAAGAAATGTGGAGTTAAAATTTATTTTTAACTCTGCACAAAAGATGTATAGCAAGCAAGTATGCAGAGAGTTCGAACACAGGGAGCAAACAGGGCAGATTAAATAAAAGTGTGTGAGTGAACGTGAAGTGTGTCTATACTATGCAACCAAATATTCTTGTGGGTTTTAATTTAATTAATTTTTTTATATATGTTGTATTTTGATTTTTAATTTCCTGATTTTTATAATTTTATAATTTATATATATTTTTTCTTTTCTCAATATTGGAATATAAAGAAAATGTAATAAAAGAGAAGATAGAATATTAATAAAAATATGTAAAAATAGCCAAAAATTCAGAAATAAAATCTTTTTGGCATTTTTATAATTTTTTACTGTTTTTGTGATTTTGGGGTATTTTTCAAAGTATTTTTGGGATTTTTAAACACTGAAATAAAGTAAAACAGTGAACAAGCTACTTGCTGGAGGTAAAATGGGAATTAAAAATAGCAAACATCCACCAAAATTTTCCAAACCAATTTTAAAATAAAGAGGATAAAATATAGAATAAACAAGAACTGAGTTTATAATTTTTGGAGTTTTCTGGGATTTAATATATTTTTTGAAGTTTTTGAGTATTTTTGAATTTTTAAGGTTTTTCTTTTGAGTTTTTTAATGATTTTTGGATTGACACTAAAATAGGTTAAAATAGACAGTAGGAAGTTTTTTTGGATTTTTCGAGGTATTTTAATATTTTTTTGGTATTTTCTAAGCTAGACAGTAGATAAAAAGCATGTTTTTGATTTTTTAATAAATATAAAAATGAAATAAAATCAAAAACTAAAAATATGACATTAAAGTACAGTCACACAGGAGCTTAAGTAAATTTTTGAGAATTTTTCGATTCAAAATGGAGCCTTAATTAAATCAAGCAAGCACACAAAACTATCACAGCCTGGCAGGGGTATACATGCAATTAGACAAACATCCAGGGGCTATGCTACAAAATTTCCACAAAGTTTTAAACTAAAACTTGCATTTAATGGACTAGAAATAACATAAAAAACCCGGAAGGGTATTAGTGCAAAATGTCCAAACCCAACACGTGCTACACACGCGCCTTGTAGGGACCTAAACGCAATATTCAAAAATCTCCAAGGCTCATAAGCAAAATATCCCAAAGTTTAGCACTGGACTACAAAATTTTTGGACTAAAACGAAATAACTAAACCCTAGGGGGGTCCTTGCAAAATGCCCACCCCCTCACGCTCACAGGCACGTGAGGTGACGTGGCACAGGACCTACGTACGAATAAAATAAACGTGTGGGGTTTACATGCAAATAATACAAAATATTTACGCTACAGATGAAAGTTTTAGGACTAAAAAGTAAATACAAAATGCGCGGGGTGAAGAGTGCAAAATACCCCTTTGCGCGCGATCCAACGGCGGGGAGGATGCCACTTAAACACGTGGCGTGGATCCAACGGTCGATGGCGATTCGCGTTGAATGGCAGAGATTAGATCGTTGGACGACGATCGGACGGTGGCGACGTGGCGCGATCCAACGGACGCTGCTCGATCTGGGGAGCTTCCTCGATCCGACGGTTGGGAGACTAGGACCAAGAACAACGAAGAACACCAGCGAGGGTGAGCTTCGTCATCCGAGATCTCCGTCCTCCGGCGATGATAGAGCTTCAAAATGGTCGTGGAGCTTCCTGGGGACCTTCTCTTCCTCCTGGAGGCGTCACAAGATCACAGCGAAGGTCGTGGCGCTCGCTGGCGGCTGGCGGAGCTGGGAGGCTTCGAGACCTCCAGCGAGCTTCCAAAATCGACTCCAGGCACGCTTGAGCGTGCGTTGACCTGCAAAAAGACTTAGGAGGTCCAGGGCAAACTGCCTGGACCTCTGGATGGGAGTGGCGAGGCGAGATGCGAATTGGCGTGGAATGGCCGGAGGTGCACTCCGGCCAAGATGATGATTTGAGCGATTTGGGCGACAAAACTTGAAATTTCTTTGGGGTTTTTGATCCTAACACTAACAGGAACTCAATGCAAAAGAGAAATAAACGTGAAGTGGCCCTCAATGGCCAGAACTAGAGGGAGAAGGGGACCTCGACCACCGGAGTTGCAGGAGATGGTGGAGACGCCTCCGACCTCTATCGCCTTGGCTGAAGGGCTTGCGGTGGAGCTGTCACCTCCAGGAAGCTCGGGAGCACGAAAGGGGCGACGAGGGGTGGACCGAAGGGACTCGAAATTCAAATCGAAGGTGGCCGGCCGCATATATGCGGTTTGACTTCGAGCTGCAGGGGCTCAAAGAACGAAAAATCTGGAGCGCCTCAGTGATCCTCGACCCAAGGTAATCACATGGCGGGGTAGACCAAGGATCGAGGCTCGGATTTGCAGAAGGATTCATCACGAAAGAATGCAAGGTTCAGCCGCGAAAAAGCCAAGAAGTTGGCTCAAAAACCAACTTCTGACACGACACAGGGGGGAAGGCGACCAGTTGACCGGGGTCAACTGGTGGCGCCTCCTGGTTGGTCCATGTGGACCAACCAGAAAAAACCCAGCAAAAATTATTTGTAAAATCATTTAAAAATCGAAGATGAATTTATTAATTTTAGGTTATAAAATGAAAAATGTTTCTTATTTTCTAAATTATTTTATGGTGATTTTTAATTATTTTTATGAAGTATATTTTTACAAGTTACTTTTTATACCCCTTTATAGGTATTTTATTTTTATTTGGTACTTTTGATTTTATTTATTTTTGTCTATTATTTTATAAAATTATAAAATACTTTTATACATGTAAATATATTTTTATTTCATTTTTCTGAATTGTTTAGTATATTTAATAGGTATTGTATAGGTAAGGGTATAGGTAGTATACCTATGTATCACATATGTAGGTATTTTTATTTTGTATTTTATTTAGGCTTTTATTCTAATTTTAACATTCATAAGTATTATAAGTAATATTTACAAGATTATAAAAATATAAAAATACAAAAATAATGAATAAATAATAAATTGATATTTTAATCATCACAACTATACAATGTGGGTCCAAAACTCAACTTTCAAACCGTAGCTCCGCCAAATGCGAAACCACTGCCATTAAATAGCTTATTTTATTCTATATAAAATTAAAGTGAGTTTGTTGCATTTGGAGTTTTCAGTTGTGAGATACGGGTCTGGGAAGTTGGGATTCTGGAATTTTTTTCAGACCATAACTTTTTACCTGTACATGTATTTTCTGTGAAATCAATTTTGTATTTTTCTTTATTTAATTATCTACAACTTTTATGTACAAAGTTCCTTTATTTGATGTATAAAAAGTGGAACCAAAAATAGGTCCCAAAATAGATAAAGAATGAATGAAATACATTGTATTTGAACTGTGTTTCTGACCTTATCTCCCCCTACTTTATTCCTTGTCGACCTATTCATCAAGATGCCTAGGTCTCGGGGTTTTGGGTCATAAAATATTTACAATATTTTATTCTTTTTCTTTTCTTTTATTTATTCTATAATTTTGGCTTTAATTACAGTATTTTATACACTAATGGAGTGCACATGCATGAATGCTAAGATGCTATATTTAAGGTTATTTACAGGCATTTGCTAGGGTTTTTGATGCCAAAATGGTAGAATAAAGATGATGAAATGTGGATTCATCAGGCAACCGCTTCACTCTGCGGCTTTTGGTCTTTCTCCCCATCACCAAGGAGGTGGTCATAGACACTATGTGTCTTTCAGTCCTTGTCCTCTTATTACCCGACCTCTTGGGCATCAATTTACTTCTCACAGATCGTTTGAGGTCGGGAAAGTGATCTATGACCTTTATTAAGGGAAGGTTAAAAATCAGTTCTTCATCGAGTGCTTCCCTTAGAGCAGGATCCAATTTTTTTAAGTCTTTTTCATTTTCAATTTTTATGTGGGTTTTTGGTTTTTCAAGTTTTTTTGGTATTTTTGGTAGGGGTGCACATGGATCGGATTGGATCGGATTTTAGCCTAATCCGTGTCCAATCCAACCTTAACGGATTTTCACTTTTCTCAATCCAATCCAATCCATCAAATATTTGAATCCAAACCAATCCAATCCATCAGATTACTGATTGGATCGGATTTTTTATACTTACACATTTCCATTCAATAATTTACCATGCAATATTTGTATTTTATAGCACGCTAGACTTCGGCATTTGAAATATGACTTCAAAATTGATAATTTGCATAGATATAATGAAAAGAATATTTGAAGAGCGCACAATCAAATTAAAGTTGTTGAAAACCATCAATCCATTATAAAAAGTTGAAGACCACGTGATGAAGTTAAAGAATTATATTGAATTTTATGTCTAAGTTTCTTTTTATTAATGGTGCATTAGCATGTTTTTTGTAAATGATTTTCAACATATGATTTATCCAAGTTACCAAATATGGATGCGAAAAATACTTAGATAACAAAAAATACGGTTTCTTTGGATGGATATTGACGTAATCTGTGATGTATCTAGATTTTTAAATTATGTCAAAATTAGATCACGCCTAAGAAAGACCTTCAAGGCACTATAATATATCATCAACATTCAAGAATCATAAAATATTCATATTCGATTTGGTATCCAAAACAAAACCAATGTAAAAATATAGTCCACCAATTAGGTAACATGCCTCTCATTTATTTATCATAATTGTACATATAATCAAAATAATTAAATTTTTCTGAAAAATATAAATCAAATTCGTATATCATTAAATATGAAAAAGAATTCAAGTAATAGATGGTATGGCACATCTCAACATATAGTTGATATAGTTTCATACATGAGTAAGGTTGCAAGCTGGAATAAGAAAGAGGGCCAAGAATAAAAAATGCATGTGTTAAGCAATTGTCCAGAATCTATTTTCTTTTAACGGAGATCAAACGAGTTGTAGAGTGCTTAGGGCAGATGGTGTCATGTCAGAGAAGGACGATATTGAGTGAGACAGGTGGCGACATCGTAAGGGTGGGGGGCATTGTTATACTTAAGGGGGACAACATTGTGCAAGAGAGGAGGTATCAAAATGGGCCAAGACGGAGAGAGAATGGTAGTTAGATATTGGCGGTTGAGAGTGAAATGACAGGGAGATGGAATTGGAGTGGAATGTCCAGAAAGAGTTCACAACATTACAAGTTATAATCATATTTTTATTATTTTTTAGATTTAGCATTTCGCTTTCAAGAGAAAGAGATGTGTGTGGTAATAGGACTTGTATCCACCAAATATGTGATGAATGACATTGATTATGGTTTTATCAGAAACTACGGATTGGTGAAAATAGAAATTATGTATGTATTATATTTATATGTAAATATATAAATACATGTTAACAGATTAACGGATTGGATCGGATCGGATTTTGATAATGATCCGATCCAATCCATACTTTAACGGATTTTAAAAATTCCAATCCAATCTGATCCATTAAAATGATAAAACCAAACCAATCCAGTCCAATAACATCGGATTGGATCGGATTACGGATTTTGTCCGATCCATGTGCACCCCTAGTTTTTGGTGGATGAATGATCAAACTCTGGATTGGAGGGTAAGGGGTTAGTAGAAGAGGGAGATAGAATGGACTCCAGCTGTACAAAATGTGTGGGTTCCCTAATGTTTGCTTTGTTTTCAACCTCAAAACTACTCATGTCCTTTTCCACTTTCATTCCCAAGCTGGAAGAAATTGAGTGCAATATTTCCATGACATCTCTCAACTTGTTACCTAATGATTCATTTTTCTCAATAAGTCTGGAAATGTCTTCCTCCAAAATGTTCTCATGACAAATCATGGGAGAGTTCTGCTCAATTGGAGGAGACTGCTGAGATGTTGGGTTCTCATACTCAACATACCTAGACTCCGACATGTAATGCTGGGTCGAGTATAGACCATCCAAATGGCAAATATTGGTCGGAGCCTCATATGATGAAACAGGGACTGATAAGTCTAGCTCATGAGTCCAATCTTGTGAATGTATAGGCTCTCCGAATGAAGGCTGGTTAATGGAATCTTAATCACTAAAGTCAATCAAGTTTGGGAAATCATGATGTGCAGACCTCTTCATTTGGTATGTTCGATCGACCATGTTATGCCCTAATGTCAAGTCGGGATGTGTATATGTGAATTCTTGTCTGGTCCCTACTTGAGGTGAAAATGAAGTATGCGGCGGCATATAATTTTGCCAATCATCTATCTCAGCAGTGGCTTGCTCTTCGTTTGATTCGTTGATTCCTGCAAGCTCTCGAGAATAAGGACGGTCAACCCAAGATGGAAGTGGATCTGGAGTGATGGAATATGGAGTAGGTGAGAAATGCGAAGAAGTGGAGAAGTCAGTCGAAGTTCTGACTTCATAATCGGATTGAGGTAGAGCCGACCAGGGGTAAGGGTCTCCCATGGGTGGCAGAGGATATATGAAAGAATGAGAAGGCAGAGATGAATAGTATATGGTCGAGGAGGATTGACTAGAGGTCACAGGGTATGTGGACCAATATCCCGACATCTTTGAAGAGGAAAGGATGATTGTAAGCAGATGGAGGTAGAAAAAGTGCAGTTACACAGGATAACACACACAGACAGACACAAAGACAGACGCAAGAGCAAACTCCGAGTTCACACTCAACACGGTGAAGGACCCGAAACCGAGTCCAATTAATCTTGTAAATTTTAAGTGTGATTTTTCAAGCAAGATATCAAGGATTACACGACCTAGAGGGAAGTCGGCTCAGAGCCGGATGCGTCTTCCCTGTTTAACCTGTCGCCTAAGATACCATCGGTCTTTCTTTCTTCGCTCCTATCCCAAGTTGATGGATTCAAAGACCTGCCCCTATCTACCTGCAAGCAGGCGGAGGCTGACAAGGCCGGAACTTCACCCCAGGGGGTTACTGGCAGCTTGTCGCGAAGTACCGCAATTTCGCCCCTATCTACCTGAGACAGGCGGAGGCTACTTGGTACTAGTCAGTGAACCTGAATAATTCAACTTGTGATATTTGCTAGGATTAGTCGGAACGTGATATAGAAGGCGAGGGTTTGGGCTCTACCTTAAGGTGTTCACATACTCAAGTACCCTCACTCAGCCTGAAAACAAGGTCGGGGATTAGTCTCCCGCAAACAGATTTTCCAATTTTATTGTTTTTTTGTCAGTAATGTTAGCAGTCCCGGTTTTAAGTTTAGTTCTCACTTGTTAGTCCAACCACACAGCACGCCTATCATCCAGTCCCAATTTTCGTTTAAATTAAGTGTGAAAAATAGAGGGGGGAAATCGAGAAAAGCCGATGCACGGAAAACGATGATGTGTATGCTGAGTTAAGAAGACTTACAGTGATCCCTTCGCTTTTATGCATGATGCAAAACAGAATTGAAATCTTTACATTACATGCAGATGCAAGCGACAAAATCCGCTCCTAGACAAGCAGTTCTATTAGCGAGTGAAGCACAAATTGATTTGACTAGTTCTGCGGTCTAGGTGCGTCTTTTAGTGTATTGTGTGGTCCTAAGAATTACAAGCACAAGCAAATCCTAGAGTGGCTCGAGGAGCCGCTAGTGAAAGCCCAGTCTAGAAATTCAATCCACACAGCAGTCAGGGACACGGTTCCACTATGTTTATGCGCGAGAACCCAAACGGGAACTGCTGTAAATGCAGACACTTTTTTTTAAAAGTTACAAAATTTTTTTTGACATCCAACAACCGACTTGATCCAAGAATCGTCGGCCTCCGATACACTTCGAGATGCGTCAACTTCAAGAAAGCCGCTCCAAATCCACCAGGCCCTCGCACAAAAAGAAAAAAAGTTATGTCAGAGAGAGATATATATACAGAAATGGTCAGAAAAATAATTAAAGAAAAAATGGATAATTACAAAGCGGCTCGGGGGTCAGACTACCCGAGTGAATGGAAAACGTAAATCTAATTTTTCTAAAGTGATCCTAAGCCATTTGCCTCCTTAGCAACGGCGCCATTTGAGAACCTCTAAATCGGCCCTTTAAGAGTGTTAAATTAACACTTGAAATTGTCATCGCAGTCGGGCCGAAATGGGCTCATCAAAAGACCATCTAATTTAGATATATCAATCAGATCGGATGGTCGTGTATTTATTTTACTTGGCAAGAAACCAAGGTCGAACTCAGGGACACGAGCCTTTATCGTATTATTCAGATTTTCATCTATTTTAACTAAGTGTTGAATTAAAAATCAATAGGTCCAAGTATGCTTGCAGTCAAGACAATGCATTAAAACAAACGTAAACATGCATTTTTTTATTTTATTTTCATCATGCAAATGAATGCTATGAAAATGCAAAACAGACAGGCCCTTGATTAAAAATCATGAGCGATTTAAACCATTAGTTAATTTCCAACTTAAATCAAGCAATAACTCATTTGACATTTACTGCAAGGTTTGTCAATAAGGCATAAAAGACACTTGAGGTGTTTAAAGAAATAAATTGAGATCATAGTGTTAAAACAGTAGAACAAATATGCCATTAAAAAGTACGTCAAACAAGCTTTAAAATGAAACTGAAATCAACTCAAACGGGAACACGATGCTCAAGATATGCAATAAAGAAGACAAGGGCATAAATGAAAGAAAACATGAAAAGGTAACTACAAACAAGTCCATGGGAGGGACTAAAATGCAATAAAAATAAGATGCGGGGCCTTCCTTGTAAAATACCCAAACGCATAGGGGTATTTTTCCAATTTTGAAAACCCGCGAGGATTTCAATGCAAATTACCCCCTGCGCACGAGGTCTGCACGTGACGAGGACATGTTTGCCATTTGAAGAAGTCAGCGGGGCTTCTTCATAAATTACCCAGATGGCACATCCTATGCACGTGCCATACAGGTTCGGACGAAGGCTCGGGCGCGGTAGAGGCTCGATGTGCTTCGGCTTAGCTCGGGCGCTGGCTCGGATCGGTTCGGCCCTCCAAGCCTAGTGGTTCGGACACTGAGGCTCGGAGAGTCTATGGGGTCGCCACGTGGATGATTGTGGGCCATTCGATCCTGATGATCGGATGGTTGCTGTACGCTCCCTGAGTGATGACGTGGCTACATGGAGGTCGTTGGATCGAGAGGATCCAACAGTTACTGAAGAAGATGCTCCTGGGCGACGTGGCTGAACAGGAACCGTTGGCTCTTGAGGATCCAACGGTACCTGGAAGGAGCTCTGATTGGCGACGTGGGCTCATCTGGACCGTTGGATGATCCCCTGGAGAGGGTCATCCAACGACAACTGCTATCCCTTCATCCTCTGCGGCTGGCGGAGGAATCTGTCCTCCGGCGATGGGGCTCCTCCTCCGCTGCTCCATCTCGGTTGCTGTGGACCTCCCCTGAGCTATTGTGAAGTATGTCGAGGAAGCTCGTAGCTCGGGGAAGACGTTGACCCTCCGCGATTAAGTCATCGATGCTCTGATGATAGAAGTGCAGGTCGACCAAAGTACGCCGGCGAAGTCTCCGGCCATTGAAGGAGTTGTCTACCTGCAACGTTATTCTAATAGCCAAAGCATGATTTGAAGTGCTCGTGCGAAGTGAGGCGAAATGGGAGCTCTGATGGGTGAAGAAGATGGGAGCTCGGTGCTCCTCCGCCGTGGGTGGCGGAGGAGAGGGATCGGAGGTGGTCTGGGGTATGGAAGAAGAGAATGGCATCCTGAGGAGTGCGCGTGAAGGAGGAGTGTGAGTCGGATCTCGGGGAGTAAGCGATGAGGGTCGAGAAGGAGGAGAACGGCCTAGATAATTAGGAGAAATTAAAGAAAAATACAAGAGAAGAAGAAGGAGGCTTACCTGAGAGATGGCAGAGGTAATGGCCTGGGCTGGACATCGGGGAAGATGCCCGGGTCTTCGCACGTGCTGGACGGCCGTCCCAGCGCTCGAGCGGGCTCTAGGCGCCGCGACTCCGCCATGAACGGTGGAGTGTCTCACCAGGGGCATTGGTCATCTTCGCTCGATCCAGCCACCTCCCCCTGTCACTGGGAGGTGGCAGAGGGCTGGGCCATGCCCCTACGTAAAGGCGGAGCGGCCGCCGACGGTGGCGGCGAGGCAGGGGGTGGCAACCAGCTGCTGCCCCCTTTTTTTTGTTTTTTTTTCTTTGTAATTTTTTTGTATATTTTTTACAAGAAATAAAATGCAATGGATGAGTGGTGATAGTGATGATAGATATAAACTGTTTATAATGAATGATGATAATGGACGATGTGATTGTGGTGGTGATAGATGATAGAGGTGGTGATGTGATGATTGTAAATGTTTGTGATTGTGATATGAATCAACAAGGGAAAAAATGTTAGATAAAAATATGAAATGAAAAGATAGGATAGAAAATACCTGTGGTCGCCGAAGGTGGAGCCGCATCGTGCGGCTTCCGGTTGTGGCCTCGATCCGGTTCGACGAAAAATCGGAGAAGTTTTGCGATCTTGACGGGAAGTTCGCTACGCGAAGATTAACCGCGGATCTCGCCTGCAGGTCGTCATCGCTCAACGTCTAAGGGGGAGCTGTCACCTCACAGATTAAACGGGGCTCGAACCTCTCTCACTTGTAGAATGGCAGATGAAGGGAAATGATGGAGGTGATGGTGAATAAAAAGGAAGGGAAGGGAGTTAGAAAATGAGTGGAGAAGGTGGAGAGAATGGCGGAGGAAGTGGGGTAAGTGTGGCTTGGAGTAGAAGGCAAGTAGAGGAGAAGAGGTAAAAGGGAGATAAAATAAAAATAATAAAATAAAATAGTAGGCTACTAAAACTAATTAAAATAATAAAATAATAATAATAATAATAAATTCAAAAATAATAAAATAAATTTGAAAATAAAAAATTGGGGTGACATGTGGCTAAGTATGGAAGAGTACTTGTAGGTGGGGGATCCAATAGATCCGAGATGGATATACAAGTGCTCATCTGAATATTCTGGCTGCATGGAAGAGAATGGAAACTTGAATCAAGGTTTCACACATGACGGGTTCATCTTTCATTTGAATCCGTGCTCTGTGTGAATGAGATCTGCTCGACTTGGACCAACTGTCCATTTGGTTCTATGAAGTGTTTCAACAACTGTCCATTTATAAGGAAAGATAGCGCACTATCAGTTGGTTTAGATATCTCAACGTTGTCATTGTGCACTTCCCCAAGGATGAGTGGTCCCATCCACTTTGTTTTCAACTTTCCTTAAGAAAATTTCAAACTTGCATTAAACAACCACACTTTTGACCTTAGAACAAAGTTGTTTGTCATGTCACTTCTTCTCTTTGTCCTTATATATGGTGTTGTTTTTATATGCATGGTTTTTGATTTCTATAAGCTCGTTCATATCCAAATCTCTGTTCTTTTTCTTTGATGATAATTCTAGTCAATCTTTCTGATTGCCCATTCTGATTTGTGAACTAACTCTGTAGGCAAATGGCATGATTTTTCAAAAAAAATATTCTGAATGGGGAGGTATCCAATGGGGTCTTGTAAGTTGTCCTGTAAGCCCATAGAACTTGGCCTAAGAGTTGGGCCCAAGTCTTCCTGTCAAGGCAGACTGGATTTTACAAAATTCCTTTAATCTCCTGTTTGGTTCCTCAGCCATGCCATTATATTGTGAGTGGTAAGGACTAGCAACACAATGCTCAACGTCGTAATCCTTAGTCAACTTCATCACCTCCTTGTTGATAAAATGGCTACCTCCATCGGATATTAATACGGTGGGGATCCCAAACCTCGAAATAATATGATCTTTTAAAAATTTACAAATGGACTTGCTACCTACAACTTGAGTAGGGATAGCCTCTACCCACCTTGATAGATAGTCTACCGTGACAAGAATGTATTCAAATCCATGACTATTAGGGAATGTGCCCATAAAGTCAATGCTCCATGCGTTGAAAACATCACAAATGGTCATTGGTTGCATAGGCATGGCATCTTTGAGACCAATAGTCCCTCATATTCTCTAACAGAGTGGGTACAACCTAACAAAATTGTAAGCATCCTTAAACAAGATTAGCTAATAAAATTCACATTGCAGTATCTTCTCTGTGGTCCTCTTCCTGGATTGGTGTCCTCCTGCCTCCAAGGTATGGCATATAGTGAGGACACTTTGGTATTCCTCCTGAGGAATACATCTCCTCCAAATGCAATCCGATCCTTCTAAGAAAGGGAATGGATCCTCCCAATGGTAGTCTCTGGAGTCCGACTTTAGCTGGTCAATTCTGTTCATGGGCCAACCCTGAGGAACTTTTTTGGAGAGATGATAGTTAACCATGTCGGCATACCATGAGAGAGAGTCAATGACACAAATTGACTCATCCAGGAAGGATTCTCGGATCGATTCCGACTCAAGAAGTTTATTTTGCTTGATCTAGGATAGATGGTCAACCACAATATTCTTCACTCCAGGTTTGTCTTTAATCTCCAAATCAAATTCTCCAAGTAAGAGAATCCATCAAAGAATATGCACCTTTGTATCTTTCTTTTCCATTAAAAATTCTATGGATGAATGATCAATGAAAACTACTACCTTAGAACCGAGAAGCAGAGATCTACATTTTTCCAAGGCAAAAACTACAACAAGCATCTCCTTTTCTGTCATAGTGTAATTCTTCTGAGATGGATCCAAAACTGCTTGCATAGTAAATAACATACACGACTCCATCTCTCATTTGCCTTAACATAACCCCCATTAAAAAATCAGAAGCATTGGTCATGATCTAGAAGGGAAGAGACCAATCAGAGGCTTGTAGGATGGCAGTCTCAATGATATTTCTTTTAAGTAACTCGAAGACCTCAATACACCTATGATCTATAACAAACTAGACATTTTCCCCTAAGAGCTCAGTAAGTGGCCAGGTAATTTTTGAAAAATCTTTAAAAAATCTTCGATAAAATTCGATGTGCCCCAGAAATGATCGCACTTGTTTGACGTTGGTTGGTGGATTGAGTTTATTGATCACAACCACCTTGGCAGGGTCGACTTCTATTCTCTTCTAGGAGATGACATGCCCTAACACGATACCCTCCATCACCATAAAGTGACTTCTCTCCCAAAGAGAGAACCACATTCACTTCCCTACACCTCTAGAGGACTCGATCCAAGTGCACAAGATAAACATCAAATGAATCACCATGGACGAGAAGTCATCCATAAAGACTTCCAGGAAATCCCTGAACACAACAGTCATGCACCACTGAAAAGTGCCTGGGGAATTGTAGAACCTAAAAGGCATCCGCCTGAATGCTTAAGTGCTGAAAGGACAAGTAAATGCTGCCTTTTTCTTATCCTCGGGTGAAATGACTAATTGATTTTAGCCCGAGTAAAATTCACCCTCTGACACATGACTGGACTGATTTGTAATATCTGGAAGGCAGGAGGTTCTTTGCGTAAAGTTCCCATGCTCGCATGCATGATGCATGAGGTGAGGGAGGCTTAGCCCAGACCTCCACGTGGCGTGAAGTGGAGACTCGGGAGGAGTCTCGCGTATTCGAGCAGATCGATCTCCGACCATTGGATTAAGATCCAATGAAGCATGTGCGTCGTTAATCTCTGTGAGTGGTGGCAAAGAGGTTGGGCTCCGGTGAACATTCCCAAGTGCTACTGAGGTTCGGGTTGTTGGTTGAGGGACTTGAAAACTCAAGAGGGACATGGCGAAGGTTCTAGAGGTGTCTCGGAGTTGCTGCGATGCTCGAAGTAGTGTGGCAGTGCGAGGTCGTCAGAGGCGGAGGAGTAGACCAGAGCTCCATTTGTTCTTCCGATCAGTGATGCGTTGGGAGTCCTATAGAGTTAGACAATAAGGTGAATCTAGGGGGAGTGGAATGGGGATCTTTGGCGTACGAGAGGAGGTGAAGACCTGGAGCTCCAGGCATGTGCAAGACCTAGAGGCAGAGCAAGGCGGAGGGAGATATGGAGAAGAGAAGGGCGATGTTGGAGGTGTCAATGAGGTTAAGTGAGGTGCGACAGAGAGAAATGAATGCCCATAAGGGTCGGAGGTGTTGTATTGAGTGTGGTGAAAATCATAGAAATCGAAAGGGGGCGATATTCGAGAGGGTATCTGAAGGAGCAGATGATGGTAGAAGGGACCTGGAGCTCCTAGAGGTGGTGTCGAGGTGAACATGGGCGGAGAAAATGCTCGAGGAGGAGCTAAAGCTTCTGGTGTCTTCTCTCAAGGGTGATCCGACAAGAGGAGGACACGATCTCCTACAACTCGATGCGGCTGCTACACGACCACCGGAGGACAGCCACGGATCACACCTTACCTCGTCCTTGTCTTCGCTCCATGATGATCTTGCTCTCTGTTGTCACCTGGATCAAAGAAAGGAGCTGGAGGAGGAGGATCTAAAGTGGTGCATAACTCGAATGGGCAGTGGGAGGGGATTTATAGGAGGTGATCAGAGGGAGTAATGGCTTGCTAAGGGGTGCTTTGAAGGCTTGGATAGAATGGTGAACATGTTGGTGTTTACATGCAGGTGATGATGTCGACAATTAATGGAGAGGGGCGAGAGGAATCTGAGGGAGAAGGAGGTGGGCTCGCGAGAGTTTGAGGCATAACGGATGCGGAGGGGGTAGTTGATCGGGGTCAACTCGCCGAGGGGCATGATTGGAGGATAGGCCCTGGAGTGATGGAGAGGGGGAGACTGACGTGGTGGTTGAGCTGGCTCAATCAGAAGCACTCCTCCTTGTTGACCGTTAACCAGATATTTAAAAAGAAAGAAAAATAAAAAATAAAATAGAAATAAGGGTCAAATGGAAAAGTGTTCAACATGAAAATTGTTGATCTCATTGAGATCTATAATTTTCATGAGGGCCCAACATCAAAAGAAGTCATATATACAAAATATAATTTTTTAGTATAATTTTCCAATTAATCCCACTATTTTGTATTTTGTAATTTTTTGTAGTTTTAATTTGTTTCTTGATAAGGATTAATATATATACAACATGCATAACATAAATCTAATTTTTATGGATTTTTATAAGTAGGAAAAGGGTGCAATAAAAACAATAAAGATAAAATATACAACGTCAGATCTTTTTTGTTTTCTTTTGATTTTATGATTTTATGGGTTTTGTTTCATTATGCCAAGTTAGTAAATAATTCAAAGAATTCTATTGAAAAAGAATTGAGTCAAAAAGGTTAGATTTCATACATAAAATAGTAAGCACAAGTTGATTGAAAATAATTGTTTATTTATATACAAGAATTAGCCATAATTTCATGTTTTACATAATAGAGACAATTAAGTCATTTTAGATGCTTTATTTAGTGAATTATTAAGCAGATTTTGCTAATATCACCATATAAAGTAGATGAATCTTAAATTCATCAAGCAAAAGTTTTGATTTAAGCTTCTGCAGCTTGTACCGGGCTCCATGGTACTTTTCACAAGCACACTTGTAATAATTTTATCTTTTTCACAATTTTAAGTTTCAGTATTTAAAATATATTGTGGACCCTTGTAAATATGTGAAAATTTGGGAACCATGGATAAATAATATTGTTGGAATGTATTTATTTTTTTACTTTTCTCATTTTACATTCTGAATGTTAATCTTGTTGTATGAATGCAACTATTGCTGAGTATCTAGATCATAAGAAGTTTAGGTCCGACGCTCCTTTCGTAAGATGAGGCGTCATATATGCTGTATATTTACAACAATGTGAATTTAATATGTATTTACATGTATTTACTACGGATTTTAAGATAAAATGCAAAACTAAGCTATATGATTTATCAACATATTTATAGTAGGGGTTTGGAATCTTTTATATTTATAGCACATATTTGAACATGAAATATATTTATAAATAGAAGATGGTTTAGTGGGATGCTATTTGTCCTAATTGAAATTTATAGCAGGGAAGGTGACTTTTTTCCGTTAGTTCGATAACGTGGATATATTATTAATTGCTAATGTTGTTTAGCAGGAAACTTTCTACATCAATATAGTTTCCTTCATATAATTTTAAATGCTCTAATAATTAAATAGACTTTAATGTATGGTAGCTTAGTAATGACTTCAACTTAGAAGGACAGCATTTAACTCCCCAAATTGCCATTTTCTTAGAAACAAACGGATAATTATAAAAACCACGCACCGCAGGCGCAAGTCTCTCTCGTTGCCGCAGAAACCAAAGCCACAGAAAGAGCGCCATCAGCCACACGCACACGCGCACAACCCCCACTTGAATCGAAGGCGACCTCACCCTCTCTTCTCCACCAGTCCACCTCTGACAGCCTCTCTTCGCAGAAACCACAGCCCGTCCATGGCGACATGGACCTTCACTCCCTCTACCACCGCCGCCCTTCGCCTCTCCTCCCCGCCTCTCCGCGCCGCCCTCCCCCCTTCCGCCCACAGGTTCCACTCCCTCCTCGCCTCGCGCCTCCGTTGCCGTTCCATCGGCACAGTTCGGCGTGGCCCCGCCGCCGGGAGAGGAGCCCTCGGCGTGCGGTGCGGCGCGACGGTGATCGACCAGGATTGTTTCGAGGCGGAGGTCCTGCACGCTGAGAGCCCCGTGCTGGTCGAGTTCATCGCGGATTGGTGCGGGCCCTGCCGGTTGATAGCCCCCCTTGTTGATTGGGTAGCCGAGGTATTGGAATTCAAATTGGATCTTTGTTCATTTGTTATTGATCGACGTGCTTATGCTCGACTTCGATATGAAAGTTTTGATTATTCGCTAGAAGGGTTGTTCTAAGCTAAACGCTGGGGATTTTTATAGTTCTAAGGTCAGATGTAGAGAGGAATTGGAAAGACATCCCTGTTGATTAATTCGATAATGAGAGAGCCGTATGTTCAAAATGCTTAGCAAGTAATGTGGATGTCTCCGCTGAACTCGTGCTGCTTCATTGGATTGCAATGATAGCAAGACGATATATTGACAGCGTGAGCAGTTGCCGCGAAATGAGGGCCCGGGCCCGGCTTTTTATTTGATTCAGACTGCTTCTAGGAAGCGATGAAGTTTTCTTTTTCTTTTTTTTTTCTGAAATGAAAGGGTGGCCACCCAATATGGTTTACATGGCAGAAGGTATTAATTAAAAAATTCTTTCATTCATGATTTAAATAGAGTTCTCGCTTAATCAATCACGTTTTCAAACATAAAGTCTCTTTCGAGGGAAGGTCACATTGTTTCTTTTTTTGAGAAGGTCACGTTGTTTCTTGCCAGTCCGTGTCCAAAATAAATGATAATGCTTTCATTCACGTCCCTATGTGATCTGAAACAAGCTACACCTAGAGAGCCCCATAATTCAATTCTGCACGTGGAATCAACCCACTCAGGTATTGTGCTCCTACAGGCCTCTCTAACCACAAATCCCGGTCATCACCATAGCCCTCCTGAAGAACTATATGAAGATCTTCACTCGCAATTAAGAATCTTATTATATTCAGCCCTCTCATCAGGTCAATAGGATTAAAAGTTAGAGGACTAATCATTATATGCCTTCCGATTCGAGAAATCCCATTAGACCGTGATCAGATGGTGGCCCTCGAGACTTGCTCAAAACCTTTATCTCATTCAAGAAGTCCTCAACCTCTGCTAAGAGAAGCTGGAACAAAAAGTAGAAGCCTAAACACCATTAGACAACACCCCAACAACACACATGTCATGATAGACCATCAATACAAAAAGATTGGGGAATGGATCATAGACCATCAATGCAAAAAAGATTGGGGAATGGATCATATAAAGCCCACTTCTCAAACCATTCATCCTTCCATAATCTAAAGGATGCCCACTCCCGTATTATCATCCATAGAAAGGAGGCATCATCGTGTATAATCAAATAAATTCCCCTTCAAATGTTAAAGGCGATTGAAAATTCCATGTGGAAACCTGCAAACTAGGCAAAATCATGTATGTACCTCTCAGTAGCGGCAAAGCATATCATCACTACTAACAAAAATTCTCACCATCCATTTCACTAACATAACCTTGCTCATCTTTTGGAGTCTCAACATTCGTAGACCACTAATATCCAAAGAGTTCATCACTGAGCCTTAATCCACGAGAGGGACACCTGACACCTCAAGTGGCTTGCTTGAAATTAGACCAGAGGAAATGACACATCAATGACACCACACATGTCTGCATCGACAATAGCAGGTTATGTATAGATAGTTAGAACATCAGAATGCATATAAGGCGTATTTGAGAAGTATGAGACGTGATGTATCCATTTATTGTCAGATACATGGCCCTCTAACCAACAAACTTATGCTCCATCTTCTCCACCAAAGGCATCCAATTAATCGCTTGAAGCTTAAACTCTGATAATGGCACCCGTAAATTAGTAAGCGGCAGATCACGACGCAATATTGTCAGGATAAGGCTGCACTCAAAAGCCAATGCCTCGGTCACACCAAATGAAGCAACACAGACTTGTCACTATTGATCATGAGCTCAGAAAGCTCCCTAAAGATATCCTCAAGTACAAAGATCCCCTTAGCCTCCTCTGCTCCCCTTAATGCAAAAGATGTTATCGTCAACCTATTGCAATATAGGTATGGAAAGTCCATGCCGCAAGTAATCGACACACACCATATCCCTAATAACGTGATCTACTGTCACCACCATGGCGTCCACCATAATGACAAACAACATAGATGAAAGAGGGAAACCATGTTCCATCCTCTCTACTACTGGGAAAAATCACTCTTCAGATCTTCGTTGAGAATAATAGAGTAGGATGTTGCAACACACATCTTCATTCAAATGATTTAAATCTTTAGAAAACCTCTTTTGTGGATATAAAAAAACAAAATCTCCCATCTACTTAGCTGCATGCCTTGGAGAAGTCAACTTTTATATTAGCGTTTGCACCAGCATCCTCCTACAGTCACCCAATATCTGATTCTTGATGACCACACAATTCATTATGAGTGTGCCCAACACTAATGCAGTTTAAAAAGGATTGGCGAGATCATTTGGATTGCACACAATCTATTAACTAGAAGCGTTAGAACAATAAGATAAATCACATTTGATATAGCAATAATCTTGATTACGTTCATAACATCAGCTTCCTAATGGCGATGCAGAACATGGGGGGGATGATGGTGTGAAAGGGAGAGATGATTGGGTGAGGCGGATATGAGGAGGGGGGCGAGTTTTGCCCTTCCCACGATGAGGGGACTGGGGAAGGATGGGAGGATCATCTACCCACTTTTGCCTGGATCGTTGGCGCTACTCCACCTCCCTACTTCTGTCCTCCTCGATCACCACTTGATGCGACGCCGCACGCAAAACCACCTCCTCACTGCTCAGGGCACGAGAGTCCTCCAACCCGTCCAACCTCGCAATCTCTGCCATTGCCACCTCACGCCTCTCTGTTCTGCTTCTTCTCATCTCTTTTTTGTGAACCATCAATCTTTTCCTACAACATCTTTAGTTTCCAGGTTAATCTCTGTGTCGCCGAGCCCTCCACCCGTAGGGAGCCCCAAAACTGAGAAACCAAGTCCCTGAAGCCGTCATCCAACAACCAGTGTTGGGAAAATGAGAAAACTTATCTATTCCATCTGCCCTAGGCTCTCTTATATAGAAGAGCAGCCTATGGGTAAAATACATAAAGAGTCCAACAGAAAATCAAAATATAAGAAGAGTACAGAAGTGACTAATATATCTCTACACTCCCCCTCAACGTGGAGCATAGATATCAATCATGCTCAGCTTGGGCGAATACTTCTGGAACAGCCCTCGAAGTAATGCCTTGGTGAAAATGTCTGTAGTTTGATCCTCTGAGCTAACATGGGATGTAACAATAAACCCCTTCTGAATCATGTCACGTATGAAGTGACAATCAACCTCAATGTTCTTGGTCCGTTCATGAAATGCTGGATTATTTGCAATGAATAAAGCCGCCTGATTGTCACATTCCAGAGCCATAGGAAGTGGGACTTCTATATATAGTTCTGCAAACACATCCTTTACCCACATTATTTCTGTACTGACCTGGGCCATAGCCCTATATTCAGACTTAGCACTGGACCTTGATACAACCGTTTACTTCTTGCTTCTCCATGAGACTAGAGAATCTCCAACATACACAGAAAACCCAGTGGTGGACTCCCTATCCTTGGGGCACCCTGCGTAATCTGCATCTGTACAAGCTGATATAGTAGCCTCCTTGCCTTTCTTAAACAGCAGACCTGCACCTGGAGATGACTTAAGGTACCTGAGTATCATATGTATAGCATCCATGTGTACCTGACGTTGTTGCTCCATAAACCGGCTCGCTCGACTCACAACAAAGGAGATATCGGGCCTCATAATAGTAACATAGAGAAGTTTGCCCACCAACAAGGCATGAGGTGGCACGGCTTGTATCTGTCAAGATAATCCACCCCATATGTCTGTGTGAAGCCACGAACAACAAGGCGGGCCTTGTATCTGTCAATGCTGCCATCTGCATTCTGCTTAACTGTAAAGACCTACTTGCAGCTAACTGTAGACACAGGAACAGGTGCAGGAAAAAGGCTCCAGGTGCCTCTAGACTGAAGAGCTGCCATTTCTTCTTCCATGGCCAGTTGCCATCGACTATCCTTCTATTCATCTTGATAATTCCGTGTAATATCCACTGCTGACAATGCAATGGCAAAGCTCCTGAATTCTCCAGTGAGACAGTCAAACGATACAGAGATGCTATAGGATATGACGTGCAGCTCCGCTTCTGCTTTCGTAGAGCAATAGGTACATCTAAATCATCTGTCTCCTCAGCTGGCCTCTGTAACACATACTACTCAGGAAAATCATCAGATCCATCAATAGTAATATTTTCAGAACATATCTTCGACGAGCTAGATGATGAGCGGTGACCATGAGCAGAAGCAGGCCTACGAGTATAGTGGAATGGCAATGGTGAAACAAGCACAGTGACAGGAGGTATAGGAGATGGTAGCGGTTCTGGTGGTGGTGGTGGCGGCATGTATGTAGCATCAGTAGTGTCAGAGGGAACTAGCTGATCACCTGTAGACGAGAAGTACATAACAGATTCGAAAAAGGTAACATCAACACTGACTAAATACCTCCTGCGCAAAGGATCATAACACTTGTACCCCTTCTATGTTCTGGAGTACCCGACAAAGACACACTTGACAACCCTAGGAGAGAGCTTGTCAGTCTCGGGAGACAACTGGTGAACAAAGGCTACCGAGCCAAACACACAAGGAGTAAGGGAGAACAATTCTTTGTCAGGAAAAATAAGAGAGAATGGAATCTTCTCACCTAAGACAGATGACAGCATTTGATTAATAAGATAGGATGCCGTAAGAACAATATCACCCCAAAAAGAATGAGGAGCATGACTCTGTATAAGAAGCGACCTGGTGACATCGAGTAAATGACAATGTTTACTTTCAGCAACCCCATTCTGTTGGGAAGTATAGGCACATGATGTTTGGTGGATAATCCCTTGAGATGAAAAATAACTGGATAGGGTATGAGTACAGAATTCCAGAGCATTATCACTTCTCACAATCTTAACATATGCAGAAAAAACATTACAAACTTCATTAATGAAATTGATGATAATATTCCCCACTTCAGATTTATTCTTTAACAGAAATACCCATGACACACGAGAGAAATCATCCATAATAACTATATAAAACCTGTGTCCCTGATGATCAGGAACACGACTAGGACCCCAGATATCGACATGAAATAACTCAAACTTGGAGGTACTACTCCGACACTGACGACTGGGAAAAGTAGGCCGATGATGTTTTCCCAACTGACAAGCCTCACATTGAATGGACGTGTGAGGTGAAACCTGAGGTAACACAAGACACAGCTTCTGAAGCGGTAGATGTCCAAAACGTAGGTGCCACAATAATGGGGAGATGGGTCCAGCAGGTAGAGTTGATGTTCCAGCATAAGGAGTCCGACTAAGGCGATAGAGGCTGCCTTGCTCATAGCCACGCCCAATCACGTTGCCCGTAAGGATGTCCTGAAAAACAAGAGAGGATGGATCAAAAATTGCTCGACAATGTAAATCCTTTGTAAGTTGGCTAATGGACAACAAATTCATCAAAAAATCAGGTGCATGTAACACGTTCTTGAGATGCATGGATGGTGTCAGTCTAATCTTCCCCTGACCAGTAATCGGGGAATGTGTTCCATTAGCAATTACCACTGTACGGCCTGGAGAAACATGTCTGCATCCTGTAAGTAGACCTTGATCACTACACAGATGATGTGTGGCACCAGAGTCCATAATCCACTCTAAAGTATCTGATCCACTACTGCTAGTGAACGCATAGGTGCTACATGATGTACTGGTGGATGCAGATGCAGAAGCAGCAATGTCGATGTGACTCTCAGAAGTAGGTGTTGATGCAGCGGGACCAGATGGAGGAATGATGCCTCTCAGACGGGCTACAAGATCATCAAAACGCTGATCCATAGATAATGCAGCTGGGGCTCGATCTGTTCAGCGACTCGTGCAGAGGCCGGAAATCTATGCTCAGAATAGCATATGCCTTCGGTATGTCCAGAACGATGGCAAAAAGTACATGATGGCCGAACACGGCCTCCTCTGCTGCGAGGTCCACGGCTACGGAACTGATGATGACCTCCACGACCTCGATTGGCTGCCATGGCTGAGGTTGTTGGATTCGTAGCAGACGAGGGAACAGTGATACGACTCATCCTATGAAAAGCTTCCTCCATAGGAGGAATAGTAGAATCCGCCAAGATCTGGGAACGTGCTGCCTCGTACTCAGGATCAAGGGCAGCAAGAAAAACACCCACCATACTGGCATTCCGATAGGCCTTCTGTTGCTCTGGAGTGGTTGTGAGAGGCATGAAGCTGTAAAGCTTCTCAAACATTCCACGTAAAGACGTGTACAACGAGTGTAGAGGCCGTCCATTCTGCTTGATTGTAAAGATGTCATGCTGAAGCTGCAGAATCTTCGTCTCATTCTTTGCTTGAGAGTAGGTGGCAGCCAGGATGTCCCACAGTGCTTTGGCAGTAGGCTGATGGAGAATATCGTTAGCAATCTCAATTGGTAATGTTCCGGAAAGCCAGACTTTGGCATATGCATCATCTGCCTCCCAAGAGGCATTGACCCCTGTCTTCTCAGCAGGCTCTTCCTCAGTAAGAATGTGTTTCTTGCCGGTTGACTTCATCATGCTCATGAACTGCATAGCCCATAGTTCATAGTTTGAACCATCCATCTTCACAATAGGCGCTGGACCTCTGAAGGCGCCTGTAGAGGAAATATCTGCCTTGCTTTATGACATTATGATATTGGAAGACTAGGGGAGTAGACTAAATATGTGACTGTCTACACTGACATTAACGGGTTCAGTTGTATGTATAGATGCAAGCAACCAAACCCCATCAATTTGGAGATGCGTGCGCACTCGGAACGGGGTTGGAGTCGCACGTGCGCCGGTCTAGGGCTGCACGCGCACGGAAGTCACACGCACAGGAGTGCGCGTAGATGTTACGCACTGGCGCGTGTGACACGCACGAGCGCGTAGACGTGCGTGCAAGGATGCAGACAGATGTGCGTGCAAGGTCACGCTCTGGCGCGCAGATGCGCGTGCAAGAGCATCACGCGCAGGTGCGTAGGGGGGCCGCGAACAGGAGATCGGCGCCGGGAGGTGCACCACACGTGCAGGGGCACCACTCGCAGAGCACCACACGCAGATGCGTAGGGGATCGACGTCGGGAAGCGACGCGCGAGGCGGCGCGGTGGCGTGAGGCGTGAGGCGACACGCGAGGCGGCGCCGGTGGTGCGAGACGGGCGTACGGAGGCTTGAAGGTGGGGGCTAGGGTTAGGGTTTTGGTTCGAGAACTCCGGTCTAGGACCGTCGCTCTGATACCATGTTGGGAAAATGTGAAAACATGTTTATTCCATCCGCCATGAGCTCTCTTATATAGAAGAGCAGCCTATGGGTAAAATACATAAAGAGTCCAACAGAAAATCAAAATATAAGAAGAGTACAAAAGTGACTAATATATCTCTACAACCAGGACTTCTCGAATCTGAACATCGGCCTAGGGATCACCCCCACCAGAATTCCAGCAAATGAGCGTTTGATCAGACCGTGATTTAGGGAGAGCCCTAGCCACAATAAGAGGGAACCTCTCCAAAACCTCAACAGAGACCAGGAATCTGTCCAGCCTCGACCTCGAGGACGCACTTCGCCAAGTGAACTTCTTGTTACCAACGTCCACCGCCTGCAACCCTAGACAACTCACGCATTCCGCAAAACCATTAGAACTCGGGTCTCTTCCTCCCCGATTACCCGGACGATCGAAAGCAAACAAAGTCACGTTGAAATCCCTGCCGACAACCCAAGGGGTGTCCGGGAATCTCCTTCTAGCCGTTTGCAATTCCTCCCACAGGGTCTCATTGCGCCCGCCTCCAGGTACCCCATATACAGAGGTAAACAGACTTCTGCCATCCCCAGACTTGCAATCAAGCAGCCCCGAGATAGATCCGGAGTCCACACTTTCATCAGTAATCGAGAACAAATCACCATCCCACGCCAGGATCAAACCAGCAGCGCTGCCCACAGAAGCAACCGCTCTGAACTCTGACAACTTAGAACATCGAACCGACCTCCAAGAAATTGAGTCCCACCGCACCAGCTTTGACTCCTGTAAGAAAGCCATGTCTGCACCCCATGAGGCATGAACACAAGAGCTCACCCACTGCCCTTCTCTTCTCCCTATCCCCCAACCCCCGCACATTATACGAGACGAGCTTCATTTGGACCCACTCGGAGGGGTTTTTGCTGAGCAAAGATAGTCTCCAAGACATTCCGCAAACCGCACGTGAATGTCAACCAATGAGCTAGCCAGATCTGAATCGCCACCTCCGCAACTCCGAGCCTCCTCCTCATGGGGGCAGGACACGCCAACAGCTGCCGCCTCGTGGGAGACATGGCTCTCTCCCTTGTCCTCCATTTCACGCTCCAGCCACATCATGGCCTCAGGCTTCCTTTGCTTGCGCGAGAACACCGCTCGAGATCGAGGCGACCAAACCCCGACCCTCACCAGGTGGAAGGCCCGATTGGAAAACGGCCTCCACCCTTCCAAACTCCCCCAGCATAGACCTCACGGTGTCAAGCCTCTGGCACCGAATCGGAAGACCCTGGATCTCCACGTGCCACACCAGAGAAGAAGCCATTGCCCCGTCTCGCAGAAGGGGTTGACGCCAGCAAATCTATTGCGGGAACAATGCGCTTCCCTTGGAGAGGAACTCATGAATCTTCGCCCTCTCTATCCCTCGGACGCACAGCTCCGTATCAGACAGCCACAACCCATCCTCACCACATCCTACCGCTCGACCAAGCTCTAGCACCTCCATTACCTTCCGCAAATCTTCATTGGTGCCCTCAGCAATGATGATACCCTCAATGGGATCCCACTGGACGTCCCCGACCTCCATGTCTTTCACGCCCGCACCGCCACCCCCAGATCGTCTGGGAAAAGCAACTGGGCAGTCCCTGCGGATTTGCCCCTCTCCACGACAACCATAGCAGACCGCCTTCTTCAACGAACACCACCGCGCGATGTGGCCATTAAAACCACATCTGAAGCACCTACGGCGGGTGAGGAGATACTCCCGCCCAATGTTTTCCTTCACCACACCCCCAGCATCCGTCCTCATCCGACCCGTAGGGCTCCCACCACGGGCCGCCTCCTGCAGCAGAGGGGTCTTTCCCCGATCTCCTTGATGACGCCATGGAAGTCCAGTCGACTCCTCCGGAGGCGAGGGAGCCCCACCCCGGCCACCTGCCCCCATCCCCGAGACCCCAAGTGACGACGCCTCCATCACAATCACCTCCATCCCTCCTTGCATTTGGCGCATACTTACTCGTCCTTCACAGCTCATGTCACCGCTTGATGTTCAACCCCTTCCAGCACTGTGCAAACATGATTTGGGGGGGGGGGGGTGGGGTGTTTGTGTTAGTGTCGATGATCGGATGTGATGTGCAGTTCGCAGGGGCACAAACATGTTTAGAAAGGATCGAAAAAGACAAGTTCAAGGATGTGGTGGTGGAACAGAAGCAGATTGGGAAGTGGGTCGTAACGGAGTTTGATGGGGGAGGTCCTTTCACTAGATAAGGAGGCTTCATCTCAACCCTTATTTCCATCTAATTTTCACGAGAAAATAAAGTTTATTTGATAAGTGATTCATAATAACTTTGGTTGTTACATTGAAAAAAATCACTGGATAGTGCGATATGGCTTTTGGCCATTGCATGTAACTTATAGTCTGGTTCAAATTGGTTGTATTACTATTGAGAATAGTGAAGGGCCTTCAGCACGCTCAAATCCCACCACTAGATGATGGGGGGTCAAATACATGATGGGTGAAGTTGGATCTTGGATATAGAACCAATTATCCAATTGACTCACCCCCATAGTATTTTGATAGTTACTTAATGTTACTTTAATATGCTTTAATACTGAATTGAAAATCAAATTCGATACTTGGATAATTTTCAACTAGCGGATAAACATAGACAGTTTTTAACTAGGGATGAACACCCCTTCGAAAAAACTGGGGACGAACACTTTATTAATGTTTGGTTAATGTCTGGACTTGATACATGGTCAACCAATGATATATTTTTGTGTTGAGAAAGTAAATTGGAATTTCGACAGAGATGGTTGGATGACACCATTTAATTGGATTTATAATTGTATTTTGTCCTATTAGGAGTGAATGCAATCTGCACTCACCTGGTTGGTCTCAATTACTGCTCAGATGTTTCTTTATTTCCTTCATTTGCCTAAGCCAGTATTAATGTCCAGGAGTACAAAGACAGCCTGAAGGTCGTGAAGGTTGACCATGATGCAAATCCCAAACTTATCGAAGGATACAAGGTTTATGGTTTGCCTACACTGATTCTTTTTAAAGATGGGAAAGAGGTCCCAGAGAGTCGAAGGGAGGGGGCAATGACGAAAGTTAAACTGAAGGAGTACTTGGACTCCTTGTTGAAATCTGTATCTGTATCCTAGTTATTTTCTTATAAATCATGATTTCACTTATGTCGTTCAAATTCCGGGAAATACATAGTTTTACTATTGGAATAGGGAGTTTTATTGTATACCTGATGTAATGATACACAATAACAATGTTGTGCAGAATTCCAATGTAGCACTCTAACATTTTTAACTATATTGACGTGTTTAAAAAGTATCCGAGCTGAGTCATGCATATTATCTTGCTAGTACATTTCCAGGCCTCAACACATGCAGGAGGGAGGAACAGTCCTTCCAATTATGTTGCAACATTGATGTCTCAATGCTTCTTGATTTACATAATTCCCTTTTAATACTATTCCCTTTTAATACGATGTAAGAATCCATCTTGTGATGCTTTTCAAAAATATGTTTCTTTGGACTGTTTGACAGCTACTTATCTATCACGGAACTGTTTGTCTGCAAGACTGGTTGATGCAACAAAGTCACGGGCCTTGAGTTTCTGTTTATCAAGAACTCCGGGGATATTGAATTAACGGCACTTCGGTACTGTTTGCTGCACAATGATAAAGCTAAGATGTTGTCTGAAGACACTATTGTGTAAAAGAGTGATTCTTATGCAATCAGAGCAGATTCTCTCATGAGGCGGAGGCTTGAAAATAAGGGGCAGGATGAAGCAAGACAATTGTCGCAGATTCTCTCCATGTCGCGTTTGCAAGTAGTTATGAGATGTATTGCAAGATAAGTTTCTTACTTGTCTAGCATTTTTTTAGAACAGGTTAGAATTTCAACCATGGTCCTTTATGGATGGTTTCGGAAGGGGGGGTACCCTTTGAATATGCATGATACAAGTGTTTGGCAATGGCATGGGGTGTCATCTCTCCCGCTTTGACACAGGGTGACCTGAGTTTCCTATCCTTTTGGCGATGGTGAGTTGCATTCCAACCTGAGAAAGGCCTCATGTTCTTGACCCTTTTGTCTCTCTATGGCCCCTCATTTGGATTCTTCTATTCCACCTCCTACAGTGTGACCTATGCTGGCAGTTGAGGACCTTCTAGTGATCTCGCATACTTCAGTGCAAGGCTGCTATCATCAAGCTTCGACATTTGCCCTAGAGTTTTGGATGGTCTTCAATGCAAAATGGCAGCTTGATCAGTCCTTTGAATACAATGAGGTACCAGTAGATATCTGAGGAGGTTAGTAATTTTTGCATTACATATCCCCTTCTATAAATTGGATTAATCCAAACCCTTGTGCATCACTGCTATCTTTTTTTTATTTTTCCATTTTTCAGTGAAACCATGAACAATAAGGTTGCCATTTTTGCCTTTCAATCTGAGTTCCTTCTATCTTTTGGGTATTAATTTCTTGCTTGTTTGGTGTAATGTGGTAATGCATGTTCTGTTGGATCGATGTCAATTGACTGGTTTGTTGCTGTTGAAAAATCCAGAGGTGTCCAGCTATTTTGCTGTTCTTGTTATGCTGGTAGGTTGTTGGTATTGCTATAGTTGCTATTCATTTTCTACATTTGATTTCATCAGCTGGCTTTATACTTGTTTGTCTTTGGTTCCAGTTGTATATATTTTGTCCCTTGATTTATCCATAAACACAATTTGATTTGTTTCGATGCTATATTGTTAGAATACTTCGATGATACATTCCATAGAGCCCTCGGGTCTCTTATATAGGGAGAGAGCCCTTGGGTAAATTACATGAGAAGTACATAAAGAAATAGAAATAACATGAAAGACTAACAACTATCTCTACACTCCCCCTCAAGATGGAGCATAGATATCTATCATGCTCAGCTTGGAAGAACATCTCTGGAAAGGTCCTCTGAGCAATGGCTTAGTAAATATGTCCGCTGTCTGGTCCTCTGAACTGACGTGAGACGTGGAGATGAAGCCCTTCTGAATCATGTCCCTAGTGTAATGACAATCCACCTCTATGTGTTTGGTTCTCTCATGGAAGGCTGGATTGTTGGCAATAAATAATGCTGCCTGATTATCACATTGAAGGTTCATAGGCAAGGGAACATCAACATTCAGATCTTCTAAGACTGCTTTAACCCACATCATTTCTGTGCTTGCCTGTGCCATGGCTCTGTACTCGGATTCGGCACTGGATCTTGCCACAACAGTCTGCTTCTTGCTTTTCCAAGAGACTAAAGAGCTTCCTATGAAGATAGCAAATCCAGAAGTAGACTTACGATCCCTTGGACATCCTGCATAATCTGCATCTGCACAAGCTGAAATAGACAGATCTGTCCCTTTCTTGAATAGCAACCCTGTGCCTGGGGAAGACTTCAGATATCTCAATATCATGTGCAAGGCATCCATATGTACTTGCCTCGGCTGCTCCATGAATTGACTCACCCGGTTTACTGCAAGAGCAATATCCGGTCGAGTTATAGTGATATATAAGAGCTTACCCACCATTTCTCTGTACCTTCTCTTGTCCACCTCCTCAGTATCATCATCGTACAACTTCATACTCGGGTCCATAGGTGTACTTGAAGGTCTGCATCCAGTCATTCCTGTTTCAACAAGCAAATCTGTGACATATTTTCTTTGAGTCATCACCATTCCTTGTGCATTTCTTGCAAATTCTATCCCCAGAAAATATCGTATTGTGCCTAGATCCTTTGTAATGAACTGGCTGCCCAACGTAGACTTGGTTATCTCAACCCCATGTGCATCATCTCCAGTAACCAATATGTCATCAACATATACCATAACAACAATGGTACCTCTCGGGGTCTTCCGGACGAACAGTGAGGGGTCCGCATTTGATCTTCTGAACCCCTGTCGTTCAATAAGCTGGGAGAGCTTTTGGAACCATGCTCGAGGACTCTGTTTAAGGCCATAGATAGCCTTATGAAGTCTGCACACCTTCTGAGACTCCCCCTCAGCAGCAAACCCGGGTGGTTGCTGCATGTAGACTTCCTCCTGTAGATCACCATACAAGAAAGCATTCTTAACATCAAGTTGGAATATAGCCCAGTCACGTACCACTGCAACTGATAGAAGGATGCGAAGGGTAGAGTGTCTCGCCACCGGTGAGAAGGTATCCAAATAATCTACACCATATGTCTGGGTAAATCCCCGTGCAACGAGCCTGGCCTTGTATCTGTCTAGACGGCCATCCGCATGATATTTCACTGTAAAAACCCACTTGCAACTTACTACTGAGGCACCTGGAGGAGTGGGGACAAGAGACCAAGTTCCCCTAGATTGCAAAGCACGCATTTCCTCTTCCATTGCAAGACGCCAGCAGTCAACCTTCATAGCATCCTGATAGGTCCGTGGGATCTCAACTGACTATACAGCAGCTGCAAACTTCTGAAAATCCCCAGTGAGTCTATGAAAGGAGACATGAGAGGCAAGGGGATATGTGGCACACTGTCTGCGCTGCTTCCTATGAGCAATGGGCCGATCCAAATCATCCAAGACTGTGCTGACCGGTTGCTCCTCCTCCTGTAGTAAAGATTCCTGCACAGGTGCATTATTTAAGCCATCGTTAGTGTTAATTCCAGAACAAACCTGAGGCGTGGTGGATGATTGACTTGTAGCTTGAGCAGGGCCTGGTCGCCTCGTATAGAACTTAGTGAAAGGGACAACTGGAGGAGGTGGTGGTGGTGGTGGTGGTGTTGGTGGAGTAGAGGATTGACCCAGGCTTGGCGGTGGTGGGACAAAGACATTGGAATCTGGAGAAGTGGAGGATGACAATCTGTCACCCGCAGGTGAGAAATACATGACAGGTTCGAAAAAGGTAACATCTGCACTCACATAGTACTTGTCATGGAGAGGATCATAGCATCGATATCCTTTCTGTGTCCTGGAGTAACCTACAAAAACACACTTGATAGCCCTAGGAGAGAGCTTATCAAGTCCTGGAGATAAGCGGTGAACAAACGCAACAGTGCCGAAGACCCGAGGTGTAAGTGCAAACAAATCTCTGTCTGGAAAAAGAACAGAGATTGGGGACTTTTCCCCAAGAACAGTTGTAGGCATTCGGTTGACAAGATAACACGCTGTAAGTATAGCATCTCCCCAAAAAGATAATGGAGCACAACTTTGAATGAGTAATGTGCGAGCAATATCAAGAAAATGTCGATGTTTTCGTTCCGCAACCCCATTTTGTTGTGAGGTGTAAGCACATGTGGTTTGGTGAACAATGCCTTTTGAGGAAAGAAAGGTAGCAAGAGAGCGAGTGCAGAACTCCAATGCATTATCAGTTCGAACATACTTAACAGTAGAAGAGAAAACATTGTGAATTTCATTAATAAGATTTTGGATAACACTTCCTGCTTCAGATTTATTTTTAAGAAGAAACGTCCAGGACACACGAGAGAAATCATCAACCACTACTAAATAGAACCTGTGGCCCTGATGATCTGGGACACGACTTGGACCCCAAATGTCTACATGAAGTAATTCAAACGGTGAGCGACTGCTCCGACTCTGACGACCTGGGAAGCTAGATCTATGGTGCTTCCCTAACTGACATGCTTCACAACGAAAGGAGGAACTCGGAGAGATCTGAGGTAGTAGGTGACGCATCTTCTGTAGGGGCAGATGACCAAACCGAAGATGCCAGGTGTACGGAGATACGACGCCTTGGGAATGCAGTGAGACGCCAGCATAGGAGTTACGGACTAGACGATAGAGGCCATTGTGCTCAGAACCACAGCCAATCACCCTGCCCGTCAGTATGTCCTGAAAAATAACAGACGATGGATCAAAAATGGCACGACAGTGCAAATCACGTGTAATCTGACTAATGGATAAGAGATTCATAGAGAATTCTGGAGCATGTAGGACATTCTGTAAGTGCATAGAAGGTAGCAAAGTCGTCTCCCCCTGACCGATGATAGGAGAATGAGTGCCATCAGCTATGAGTACAGATCGACCGGGCTGTACAACTCTGTAGGACTGCAGAATATCTTTCTCACGGCATAGATGATGGGTAGCTCCAGAGTCTACAATCCATCCTGTGAGATCATGACAATGAGGTGAGACTGAAGGACTACCTGAGGCACTGGCAGAGGCGGATGTACTAGCTGACGCCGAGGCTGCAACATCAAAACCTCAGCACTTTCTGGCGACGATTGTGGCATGATATCACGAAGTCGTGCCACCAACTCTTCGAACCTGTGGTCTGTAGCAGGAGCTGAAGGACCCTGAACATGATCCGCGACACGTGCAGAAGGAGGGAAGCCGTGCTTGGAATAGCACGTATCCTCCGAGTGACCAGTACGGCGGCAGAATGAACACGTGGAACGTATGCGACCTCCGCGACCACGTCCACCACTTCCTCTTCCACGAAATGAGGACGAACCACCACGTCCCCTGGAAACTGCCATTGCTGACGGAGTCGCAGTCACTGTATTGGACGGAACAGGTACACGACTGAGCCTCCTGTATACCTCTTCCATCGGTGGGATGGTGGCATCTGCTAGGATCTGAGCGCGTGCTGCCTCGTACTCCGGGTCTAGGGCAGTGAGCAATACGCCAACCATAGTGGCGTTGCGAAACGTCTTCTGCTGTTCCGGCGTGGCTGTAAGCGGAATGGTGCTATAGAGCTTCTCAAACATGCCACGAAGCGACGTGTACAGGGAATGAAGAGGCTTCACATTCTGCTTCGTGGTAAATATATCATGCTGCAACTGAAGCATCTTCGTTTCATTGCGGACCTGAGAGTACGTCATAGACAAAATATCCCACATCGCCTTAGCGGTGGGCTGGTGAAGGACATCATTCGCTATCTCCGTCGTGAGCGTACCTGAGAGCCACACCTTGGCGTACGCATCATCAGCCTCCCATGAGGCATAGATCCCTGTCTTCTCCGGTGGTTCATCCTCAGTAAGAATATGCTTATTACCACACGACTTCATGAGACTGAGGAACTGCATCGCCCACAGTTCGTAGTTGGTCCCGTCCATCTTGACTATTGGTGCCGAACCTTTGAAGGCACCTATGGCGGGCATATCGATCTTCTGATCTGACATAATGCCGGAGAAGAACTACTGATAGACCAAGAAAACTGTCTACCAAGACCTTGTAGGATTCAAGTGCATAGGTAGACGATTATGCACTTGAATCGAACATGACGCCGAGTCCGAAGAACGCGGCACACCTGCAACGAGTAGAGGCTTTTAGAGCCTCTACTTGACAAAGACGGCGACTGGAAGGGGACGGCGGCGGCTCGACAGCAGGTGGGGCCCTGCGGCAGGGGCTGGCGGCAGATGGAGGGGCCCGACGGCGGTGGGAGGGGCCCGGCGGTGGGTGGAGGGGCCCTACAGGGGCTGGCGGCGGTGGAGGGGGCCCGACAGGGGCTGGCAGGAGGTGGGGGGGTTCCCGGCGGCGGTGGGGAACCCGGCGAAGGAGAGAGGGCGGCGGCGGGAGGCTTGGAGCCCGGGGGGGTGGGCGTCGAAACCCTAGAGAGGGGGGGGGGGGCGGCGGTGGAAAACCCTAGGTTAGGGTCATGGCTCTGATACCATGTTAGAATACTTCGATGATACATTCCATAGAGCCCTCGGGTCTCTTATATAGGGAGAGAGCCCTTGGGTAAATTACATGAGAAGTACATAAAGAAATAGAAATAACATGAAAGACTAACAACTATCTCTACATATATGATTGCTATATATACTTGTTCTATGTTTGATTTGAACTATATATTGGATTTATATCTATTCTTTGGATTTTTTTAATTTTTTCTTTGGGTATTTTAAGTTGTCTACATTTTGCTACTTGATTCAGCTATACGTATAATGGCTTGATTCAGTTGGATCTATACTTGTTCTATGTATATAGTTGTTGGATCTATACTTTCTCTTCTGCTGCTTTTCTGATGTCTATATTTTGATACTTGATTCATCTCTATACATATCTTGATTTAAGTTGGTTCTAATTAGTTGCCAGACGTTATTTGTTTGATTGCATATGCTGGATTTATACTTGTTTTTCTTTGGTTTGCATATTTTCTCTTCGATTCATCTCTATGCAAATATTTATATGATTAGGTGCTATATGGACGCTATACTTGTTCTTTTCAATTCCATTTGTTAGATTATAGTCGTTCTTTTTTTTTGTTTGCTTTTTCAGTTGTATATATTTTGTCACTCGATTTATCTGTATATAAATCATCATTTGGTTCGTTTCTTTATGACTTCTATATGCGTTCAATGTTTGACTCGATTTGTTGGATTTATACGTGTTTTTCTCTGGGATTTTCAGTTGTCTATATTTTGCTCCTTAATTTATCTTTAGACATATCCTGACGTTATTCAGTGTAAAATGAGCGCTACATTTGGTATATGTTTTTTTAAAAGGTTGGCATATGTTTGTTTCCATATGCTCGATCTATACTTATTCACCTATACAAATTTTCTATCCATATTTTGATATTTGCTTCATCTTTTTATATATATATATATAGGATTTTTATCCAATACGCACAGAGCTCATTAGCATTTCGTTGAGCACCATTTGTAGGCCACACACGTGTATTACCAATTGAGTGGTTACCTATTTGAAGGATGTTATTTTTGGAAGGAGATTAATATGCAAATCGATTTAACAATAAGTGGTATTTCAATTATATCGCGTCCTAAAAAATAGGAAGATCGTTTTGGAAAGAAAACATTCGAATCGATGATTTCTTGCAGAAAATCGAGATCCAAATGCTCAAGTCAGTAATACATATACAATGGACAAGTAAGTGCTTGTTGTGAAGTCAGTAATATCCAAAACAACAGTCAGTAATTTACATTCATTTTATTATATGGTGTAGAATTCAGTAATATATATACACAATGGTCAAGTAACTGCTTGTTTTGAAGTTAGTAAGATCATAACAAATGGTCAACAATTTCTATATGTATTATTACTTTGAATAGAATTCAGTAATTTAGAGACAATACTCACGTAAATGATTGTTGCGAGATCAGTAGTATCCAAACAACAATCAGTAATTTACATTCATTTTATTACATGGTGTAGAATTCAATAATATATACACAATGGACAAGTAAGTGCTTGTTGTGAAGTCAGTAAAATCTAAACAACGGTCAGTAATTTACATTCATTTTATTACATGGTGCAGATTTCTTTAATTTATACACAATGGACAAGTAAGTGCTTGTTGTGAAGTCAGTAAAACCATATCAAATGGTCAGTAATATGCGTACGATTCTCAATTAATAGCTACTATGGGATCAGTAATAACAAAGTAATGGTCAGTAAGTCATGGGCATTGCTCAAGTAAGAAAGTAACTATTTGTTAATGCAATGCACATTACATAGACAATGGTATAACTAACCATTTGTTATGTTATTACTGATCTCACAACACACATTTACTTGACCATTTTATACATATTACTAAATTCTGTACAATGTAACTATTTGGATGTAAATTACTGATCATTATCTTGATATTACTGATCTCACAATAAGCATTTACTTGATCGAATTATATTTATTACTATCATAGCGTTTGGATCCTTAATCATCCGCGTGGAATCATTTATTTGAATCGTTTCTTTCCAAAATTGCCTTCCAATTTTTAAGGACGTTGTATAATAGGAAATAGAGGATTTTTTAAATACGTGATAGCCTATAATTAGAAATATAGTTATTGCTAATACACGTGTATGGCCCAGAATGGGTGCTCATTGAAACATTAATGGGCACAGGGCTCATTGGATAAGCCCTATATATATAGGTTTATATCTTGATTTGATTGGTGTTATACAAGTTATATGTATTTTATTTAGGGTTTTTATCACTTTTGCCCTTTTTAACTTTTGCAATATCAGTTATATCTTTTCCTTTTCATCAGTTGTGCCCCTTGCTTTTTATAAAATTTACTATTTTCTCTTCTATTTGTTGGGAATGGAAGCAGTATCAATTCTGCTCTAATATCAGTTGTTGACACACGAACCAATATAGCCTTTGCTCCGATACTTGTTGGCAGGGATGAACCACCGGATACAGATGCAGATGCACAATCGACCACCACCACGAAAGCACACGAAGGAGAATAATATGACAATTATATGACGGCGGCTAGTTACCTCTCGCGACCACTAGAGAAGAAAGATCACTATAAGAAGAATGAAATACAACTTTCTTCGTTCCCTCGCTTTCTTTCTCTCTTCTCTCTCTTTCTCAATCTCTCCAAGGATTACATTGTTGTGGTGGTATGGAGGCAATGCCCCCGCCCCTCATAGGAAACTTGAACTGCAACTTCAAGAGAGAAAGCTGCTTTGATAGAAGCAGGAAATGATCCTAGCACTTCCCATTTCTCAAATCTTCAAATATATAGTAATAAGCCTGCCTTCTATCACCATCCGGGAATCGCCTAAATACTACTAGGTTTTCTAGTATTTACAGTCAAATATATCTAGTTAGATTTCACATGAAAGGTTAGTCCCCCACCTTCCAAAGGAGGTGCCAAAGATGAGCCCCTATTTTATATATATATATATATATATATAGGAGAAACTTCAAATGAGTCGGGGTCTCACCAATATTATGGTGAGCCCTCAATCTCGTCCTTCTATTTATGATCCCACGGCTAGATTTATTGACGCATTAATTATATTAATTTAATGGTTAAAAATCTATTTTGATCATTTTGTCACATTCTAAATATAGAATGTGATAACTATTAGACCTAATCTCCCTCTTTCTCTCTCAATTGATTGTCGGCGCCCCATCCCCCTCTCCACAACCTGTGCTCCCACGCATCGCCCACAGCAGGTGCCCCTCCGCGGTTCCGTCGTCGCGCTAGTGTGTCGCGCACCCCCGCGCGACTACTCGTCTCCCCGCGTCGTTCCCCACATGACGTCGGTCGCGCCCTGCTGCCTCCTTTCCAACCACCGCCCAGCCCCAGCGGCACCGCGCAGCCCATCCGCGCGGTGCGCCAGCAGCGCTTCCTCCACTGCCTCTTGACGTCGAGCTGTCGTGTGCGTCGGCCCTCCAACCGCCACTCCAGATCCTCCATGGCGGCGGCGGCCGCCCCCTGCTTCCTTTTCTTTATCGGTCAACCTCGGGTTCCAGATGCGATGGAGGTGCTGCATCGAGCAACGGTCGGCGGTGAAGGTGACTGTGGCCGCAATTGTGAGGTAATGCACGGATTTACATTGTGGTTTAATAATTTACATAGTTGACCTTTCAATTTACATATTGATTCACTTGTTTTACAGATCTCATTGTTGTTTTATCTTATTTTGCAGAGCTCTCCGTGAATTTTACAAAAGAGTGTGATACAATTACAAAAGGTCACATAACTTTTACAAAATGAATATATACATTTACAAAAAAAGACCGAAGTTTACAAAGAGGATAATTACTCTTACAAAAACTCATTGGAGTTTACAAATCAAATGTACTCATTTACAAAACGGAATTACCAATTTACAAACGAAAATGTGAAAAATGAAATCATTAACAAAATTACAAAAAGAACATACATTTTCACAAAAACTCGCGGGCGTTTACAAAGATATGGTTTAATCCAATTCATTCGGCGTAAAATTGGAAAACGACCGGTAAAGGTATGATTCAAAATACCAAATCCAGAAAATATAAAATGGTAATTCAAATCCATTAAATGAAATTCGAATTTACAAAAAAATGAGATGACAGAAATACCCCTTTGGATAATATTTTTAGTGCCACCATCAGATTGTGATCTGACGAATCTGATTGATGGCTCACCACACTATTGGTGAGATCTCACCTCATTTGAAGTGATCCCTATATATATAGGAGAAACTTCAAATGAGGTGGGGTCTCACCAATTTTGTGGTGAGCCTTCCATCTCATCCATTTAATTCAAATCACACGGTTGTGATAAATGACGCATTAATTGCATTATTTTAATGGTAGAAAACCTATTTTGGTCATTTGTCACATTCTAAAAATGGTATGTGACAACCCACAAATTAACAAACCCGAAAATAGGGTTCTCTGTTGAAATCAAAAAGGGGCGCCGCCCCTTTCTTCTCTGCGGTGGACATCGCTGGAGCAGTGCAGAGGGCGGCAACGATGGTGTGGAGGGCGCGTCACTGAAGTCGGCGAGCAGATGGCCACCCGCGGTGGAGCATCGTGGACGATGGGGATCTGACGGATGTTGGGCGCCGGAGGTGAAGACACTGCTCAAGCGGCGGGCTGGAGGTTATGGGCTGCGCGCTCGCAAGGCGGAGATGAGCATCGCCTGGAAGGCTGGGCGTCGGAGGTGGCACGCGCGACACCCACGCATGGACGACGGTCTGATCTGGAGGCGAACAAGGGCCACGGCGATCGGGACGCGCGGAAGGTGGTGGCGGACCGCGCCGAGGAGGCGGAATCGAAGGTGACGCAGATTTACATTATGGTATAATAATTTTACTTAACTCACATTCATATATACATATTTATTTACCTTTTTTACAATTCTCATTGTTGTTTCTCTATTTCGCAGAACTTGAAAACATGTATGGCAATTGAACTTTAACGCAATGGAAAACATGCGTGAATTTTACAAAGGAGGGAGATTCAATTACAAAGATTCACGGATTTTTTACAAAACAAACATTCACAATTACAAAAAAGTTGAAGTTTACAAAGAGGAAAAATACTCTTACAAAAACTCATTGGAGTTACAAAATGAATGTACCCATTTACAAAACGGATACAACCATTTACAAAACGAAAATACAGTAATAAAATGAAATCATTAATGAAATTTACAAAGAGTAACATATATTTTACAAAATCTTGTTATACTTTACAAAGTTATGGTTGAATTCAGATCGTTTAGAACAAAATCGGAAATTAATCAATAAAGGCATTTGTGAAAATACTAAATCGAGAAAAGCTTAGAATGGTAATTTGAAACCAATAAATGAATCTCGAAATTAATGAAATCGATACGACGAAAATGTCCTTTTGGATGAGCTTTTTGATGCAACCGTCAGATTGAGATCTGACGAATCTACTCGATGGCTCACCACAATATTGGTGAGACCCCACCTCATTTGAAAGGGTCCCTATATACATATACATATATGAGATTAATGGGGCTGCCCCTTGCGGGCAGCCAACATGGCTGCCCCCTCGCCGTTTCGACGCTTTTTTTATTTTTTATTTTTGAAAAATATCGCCATGTATATTCATCTCTATATCCCTCTTATATGCCATTCAAATTTCGTCAGAAACAGCGACTCCTACGGCCTCCATCGAGACAGTCATTTTTTAACGGTAACAGGATTTTTTAAATCGACACCATCTCGATGGAGGCCGTAGGAGTCTCTGTTTCTGACGAAATTCGAATGGTATATAGGAGGGATATAAGGATGAATATACATGATGATATTTTTCAAAAAAAAATTAAAAAAAAGCACCAAAACGGTGCAGGGGCAGCCATTGTTGGCTGCCCGCAAGGGACAGCCCCATTAATCTCTCTCTCTCTCTCTCTCTCTCTCTCTCTATATATATATATATATATATATATATATATATATATATAAGGAGGCCACGAAGAAAATTCAGAGTTTACAAACTCACAGTCCTATTCCTATTATGATTATACAAAGAATACAACTCAATAGTTATTAGGATTAGGAGTCTCTTTCCTTTAGAATTCCCACTCATATTCCTAACAATCCCTCATTTGAGTTGAATTCCATCAAGATCTCCACGTCGTCTTGTGCACTGGACCATCCTCATCATCTGCATGTCTTGTTAACAAAAACTCATCGCCTCTGGGTGATGCACCCGTCGCTGAGTATCCTTGACGTGCCTTCTCTCGGGCATGCTCGCACAACTTAGTGATTTGCCTCTTAACGCAACACCATAAATCTCTCTCGACTGGAGATTGTGATGTCATCCTCTTATAAAGCAAACTACATTTTCTTCTCTTTGTTGCGCACTTCTGCAACAGAGATGCTGATAACATGTTGCTCTCTCATCGTACTACTCATTCTGAGAATAATTGGTGCTCAATCACCTGTCACGACCCTTTCCTCGAGCATGTACACCATGTTTCACATCTTCATTCCACGCATCACCATGTATGATCCTTGCTTGTTTTGTGAAATCGGAGCTAAATCCTCCTGATTTGAACCGTCCAACTCGTCTGGAGCGTACAAAACCGCTATCTAGACTTCTGGATCGCAGTCGGATTTCGGATACTCTTGATCTTAACAGTTCACCTTAACCGTCGATTCTTCACAGCTTCTGAGGAAGGTGCACGTGTTGCGTCATGTCATCTCATTGACGTCAAACCTCGTTGATTTGCCATGTTGTATTCTCCAATGTCATCGAACCAGGCTATGATACTAGTAATGGAAGTGGGATCAATTCTACTATGACACCAGTTGTTGGGACATGAAACGATAGTGCCTCCACTCGAATGTCGGTTGGTGTTGATGAAACATAGATACATACGTAGATGCGCAATCGACCACCACCACAGAAGCATGTGAAGGAGAATAATATGACCACTATATGACAGTGATTGTTCACCTCTCGCGACCATCAGAGAAGAAAGATCAATATAAAAAGAACAAGTACAACTCTCTCTGTTCCCTCGCTTTCTTTCTCTATTCTCTCCCTCTTTCTACGGGTTGCATTGTCGTGGAGGTATGGAGGCAATGTCCTCCATCCCCTATATATAGGCTAATTACAAACTTACTGTCCTATTCCTGTTAGGACTACAAAAAGAATACAACTCAATAATTATTAGGATTAGGAGCCCCTTTCCCTTAGGATTCTCAATCTTAATATGACTCATATTCCTAATACTGTCAAGGTAACTTAGGGGCATAATTGATATTACAAAAGAGCAGAATTGTGAATTTTGTAAGAAGTCAGAGGTAAGATTGCTAATATAAAAAAAGGAGGGACATAACTGATATTGCATAAGTTAAGAAGGGCGTAATTGATAAAAATCATATTTTAATATTAGAATATAAATCAAAGCTATTGATCTTGATTGATACTATAAAATACATATGATATTAAAATTTCATGTCATTTGGAGTTTTGCAAATCATCCATCAAGTGACACACAAGAGCTGCTGATTGTTTATTATTGCATGTTATTAATCAGACTACCTGTTTGGCATTAGTGGACAGATACACAAAGTTGTGTGCACATGGGCATATACTCATTGCCAACACATACACACACGAGTTAAATGCCGTACCCGTACTTTTTTAAAAAACATATTCTTTAACAACACATGGGGGAATTTAATTCACTAGATGACAACATGTTTTCATTCAAATTTCGTGTAAAATAGACATTCTTAACTCTCATCTAGAATGGATAAATTTCAGCAATTTTGATGCTGTTAATATTTGATAGGCATGACAGATGGGATAAGAATGTCGAATTGAGTCGAAATTTGAATGAGAATGTGTTATCATACAGTGATCCACTAAGTGTATTATTGGAAAATACCATAAAAATAAAAATGATGGTATGGATAGCCAAGTTGGTTCTTCGGTAGCCTCATTTTACGCCATATGTAAGATACATATATTTATGTATGTGTATACGTACATACTTATGTTCCTATGATTTTCTCCTAACATGACGTGTCACTTAATTTATTCATACCTAAAAGGGTTTTATCACTCGCGCCCTTCTTAACTACGGCAATATCAGTTACATGCCTCCTTTTTTTGTAATATCAGTTGTGACCTTAATTTCTTACAAATTCACAGTTCTGTCCGTTTGTAATATCAGCATGTCCCTACTTTACCTTATGGAAGGACAATACTATGAATTTTATAAGAAGCTAGGGGCACAACTGATATTGCACAAAGGGATGGGCATAAATGATATTGTACCCATTGACGCATGGTGAGGGGCAGCAATCGCTGGAAGGGAGGTTGTCATGATGGGAGAGTTGATGCAATGGGAGGAGGAAGGGAGAGCTTGGCGAGAGAGAATATTGAATGAGGGAGTTAGCTGTTGTTGGATGGAAAATGGGATTTTCTTGGGAAAAGTGGGTTGATTGGGATTTTCTTGGGAAAAGTATTCGGGCATCTGGCATACCTGAAATAAAAATAAATTAGTAAACCAGTAGTTGCGAGTTGTAAGAACTAAAGAGGAAGCAGTAACAATTATGTAGGCAATAGTAAAATTAAAATATCATCTCAGTAAATAATGTAAATACATTAGTAACTCGGTATATTTCCAAATAATACATGGAAAGTAACAATTGTGTTAGTGATAGTAACATAAAATATCTTATAAGTAAATTAAGTAAATACATCAGTAATCCAGTTTAAAAGATTCAGTAAGAATGACAAACTGACAAGTAACATGCAATATTTTCTTAAGATACATAAGTAATCAGTGAATAAAATCGAATCAGTAAGGATAATATATAGAAAAGTAATATATTGCATCTTGTCAGTAACTTTGACAAATGCCATAAGTAACTTAATATCATTTTTTAAATAATTTGACTCAGTAACATAATGCGATATAAGTAATTTTTAAGATTCAAAAATAATATAAATTGAACATGATCCTTCTGAAATAGTGTTTTCATGATCCAAATCCAATTGCAATTCATCCATCGTCGATCCTTCTCATATGATATTCTGACGATCCAAATCCAACCAAGAATCATCATTCACCCTTGCTTCTGAGATATCATGATTCAAATACAATTGCAAATAATCCATCACGTTTAAAACTGAAATCGAAAACTAAAAAAAGAACAATCAGATTCTACCAATAACGTGAAATAAACGTTTAATTTTCAAAAACAAAATCTTACGTTAGACAAATTGATCGCCTCAGTTTACAAAATCAATGTCCCCACGATGCAAATCGCCAGATCAATCCTCTCTCGTTGCAATACAATACGTTTCTATAAGTGCATGCTATTTTTAGACTTCCTTATAATTTTCAATTTAGTTTCCTTCCATTTTGGTTACGGTTCCAACTATTTGAGGATTGAAAAAATCTTCTTAAAAAGGGCAATACACGTGTAATACAATGATGGTTGGATTAAGATCAAAGGGTTAAAAAGAGGGCTCATTGACGAATTTCGTATTCCCCATGCTAAAATTGATCATTAGGCTATGTTCCCTATAATTCATTTGCACTTAATCATTAATAGAGCATCATTATCATACATACATGTGTAAATAATATTCGCATTCCATCATGCATACTTGCACAATGTGTAAAATAGCCCAAAAAGATGCTAACTTCCCTTATTTTTTAATTAATTCATCCTAACTTCAATTGACCCCAAATCACCTCCATTGTGTAGATATTACTAACAAGAACAAAAGGAAAATACAAAAAAATTACTAACTCAAATAAGTGTCAAATAATCCCAAAGTTCAATTTCACATCTGACAGACTAAAACGAGCATATCTCCCTCATACAATGTTCGATTTTTGGTCTATTCACTTTTAAAGTACTCCATTTTCAAATACCTTCAAAACAAGACCAATTTCGTAAAATTCGGAGCTCATATGTGAAAGTTGGGTTTTGGGTCTCTTTTGCGCATTTTAACCTTTTGCTATTTTTGACCGAAGTTTTTATGTACATAGTTAATCTTTTTAATTTTATTTCTTCTTAATTTGTGTTCTTTGATGAAAGTTTTATTAAGCGACCTAAAAATCCAAATCTAGATCAAGACTGAAATCAAAGAAACTGTCCGTGTCCAAGTGTCCATTGGGAGTCTGTACAAAAATCATGTATTTTGCCCTTCTATTTGATTTTCCTATTTTCTTATTTATTAAAATCCAAAAAAATAGATTACTGTGTAATAAATTTTCTTGTATTTTATCATATTTTTTCTAGAATTTTTATCCTCTTTAAAACCACCAAAAAACCCTAAAAAGCTAATTTTCTATACACATGGAGAACCACCAAAAATACCACTTCACACAAATGACCTCTTTTGCTCTTAGGTCCTTCATGAAAATTGTAGATCTCGTCGAGACGAACAACTTTTGTGAAAAAAAAATCGGTCTGAGGTATTCTCCTATTTCTTTTCTATTTCTTTCCCTTTTTAATTTTAAAATTTTTTTGGGGTGACACGTGGCAGCCTCTGGGCGTGCCACGTGTCATCCCACCTCATCCCTCTCTCATCTCTCTTTCCCGGGTCATGTGCCTAGCACGTGACCCTCTTCTTCTTCCCCAACCGTTACAAGCTTCACCCAACACCCCTTCCCCTGCAACTGCCGGCGCCGCCTGGCATGTAACGGCAGCCGCTTCCACGTCCCTCCTCTGGTCGTTACGAGGCCGGTCTCTCCTCCTTCCCATAACTCCTCCACCTTCCTATAAAGATGCACCATCGACACCTTCTAAAGGCCATCCGCCATCTCCAGCAAGTGAGGAAGAACGCTACCGCAGAGGGTGGTGACAGCACCCTGTCGTTCCGTCGACGAGCCTCTACCTGCATGCGTGATCCAAGGTGCGCACTTTGTGCCCTTGCCGCTGATCTAGTTCCGTGGACAACTGAGCACCCCTTTTTCTTTCGTTGGAGAGGGTTGAGCCAAGAACGGACGCAAGCTTCGTCCTCCTCTTCCCAGGCTCTTACTCTGCCCTTCTCTTCTCGTCATTTTCTCTCCGATCATAACCCCATCGCCGGACTTCCATCTTGACTCTTGCAAAGAGTCGAAGCCTACCATCCTCCGCAGACTCCCACCTTCGCCAGCCACCGTGATCACCTTGACACCCTCCGCCCTCCGTTTTTCTTGCTAACTCTTGCAGGTACAACTTCACCACTGAGCACTTCTCCATCCGCCTCGTCTCTTACGCTCCGACCACCGCCGCCACCGCCCCGCGCCTGAGCCCCCGCCGTTGTGCTTCGCCGACGGCCGCACCTACGCTGCCAACGCCTCCAGGCTCCATCGATCGTGTGTCGACCGACCGAAGCCCCAGTCGTCACTTCAAGCTGTGCTTCGCCCCCACCATCGCCTCGTACAGCTACCGTCAGATCGGGAAAAGCAGCCCTTGATCCGACGGCTCTCCCGAGGCCACGTCACATCCCCGAGCCAAACTCCAGACCTGCAGCTCAGGGCAGCCAAACCTCCAGACAGAAGTGACGTGGAGCCTCGGGCCCCGAGCCTTCGCCTCGATTCCCCGAACCTCCGAACCACATCCTCGGGCCCCAAGCCTCCGCCTCGCCGTCCGAACCTCCAAGCGCACGTGCGACGCACGTTCATTGGGGGGTAAATTACACCGACGTCCCTACAATTTCTCAAATTTACAAACGTAGCCCCGGCCAGCCCAGTCACGTGACTTATATGTGAGGCATTGGAAAATTTACACGGGGCCCTCCAGAAGATCTTTAATTGTAGAAAGACCCCGGCCTGCGGCAATTTGCAGCAAGACCCCTCCAGATTTCATTATTCACAGATAATCCCCTCCAGGGACCTTATTGAAAGAAAAACTTTATTTTATTTACACTTTAGTCCTTGTAAATTTATTTTAGCATATCTTTCTCATACGAACTCTGTTTTTAGCATATAATATATCATTTTGAAGCTCTTTTCATGCTCTACCACTTAGCATAGTCTGTGGACAGATCTGAAGTTGTCTATTGATAATTATTATTTGAGGATCTCTGTTGACATATGCAGGCTAATTTTGACATATTTGTGCTACATTTTCATTGAGAAATTAACGATATCTTCTGCAGGAGTTCAGTTGAGGATTTTAAATAAACCCCTTGTGATCATTGTTGATTATTCCCAATAATTTAACCTTTGCAGAGGTTAAATCGAGGATCAATATATTTGACTCCCTATTTGTTTAATCGACTATTAATTTTGAGGAGCAATTTACATGGAATTTTTGATAGGATTATTCATTGATTAATCTCTTTACCTATAACTTGGATTCGATAAATCTTTCTGGATGTTAATCTCTTTCGATCTGTGATTATCCTTCGAGAATTAATTGATAAATTCCATTGAGGATTGAATCTTATACTTCACAGATCCAATGCTTTATCTCTCTTTTTATTTCTTTGCATCCTCATCATAGCATTTCTGTTTGTTTATTTTCGACACAGAAATTAATTAGCAATTATTTAATTATTTAATTTAATTTAAAAACCACGCAACTAAAAATCATTGTTCCCTGTGTTCGACCTTGGTAGACTTGCCAAGTAAAAATATTCTACAACATTCAAACGTGTGTAGTTTTTGTTGAACCGAATTTGTCTCATATACTACGACATTCTCTGATTATTAAATAGGCAAATTTCCTGTTCATCAAATGCCACCGTTGCTGGGGAACGATTAATTTTTAAGATTTTAAATTGTTTTTGTAATTAATTTTTGTGAAAATTATTTCTGTGTCATTTTTTTTATTTCTCTCTTTTCTGCATTTCATTTTGCAATTCTGATACTAACCACATCCTCTCTCTTTGCAGATTACTCGGAGCGAATTTTCGGACATAAATCAAGAATTTGCCAGGATAAAATATTATTTTGTATGAGACAGTTAGTTTAGTTAATTTTTTGCAATATTCTTAGGGTCCCTCTCTTTGAACCCTTGTAATAATTTGGACTGAACTTCTCTGTGGTGTGTTGGGTCTGTTTCAACCCCTTCTGTGTGGTTAGGACCTGACTTGAGTGGCGTAGGACTTAGGCACATATACGCTTGCTTATTTATCATTGATTGTGCTCGTAGTTCTTACGCCACACTCTCACTAACTAGACGCACTATAGATCGTTCAACATTAGCCAAATTTTGAAATCAATTCTTCCCCCTAATAGAACTATCTACTTAGGGTGTTTTCCATCTATGCATATCATTTAGTGTAATTTAAATTCCTTGTCTTGCATCCCGCATGAAGAACACGAGGAATCACTGTAAGTCTTCTTCTTAAGCATGCATCATTGATTTACGTTTGCATTGGCTTTTTCGATTCTCCTTCCTCGAGTTTTACAACTTAGGAATTAAAGTAATTGGGAGTGCTTGTTAAGCGTGAATTTCTGTGCTCACATAAACTTCAGTGATAACCTTAATTTAAAACTGGGACTGTTATTCAAGGCGACTATAAATAAAATTGACATAAAATTAACATGTGTCTGGTGGAGAGAAACCTACTCATTGTTTGTAAGGACAAGATCGAACACCTTAGGACATAGCCAAAAACCGAAAAGTTTCATTCAGACTACTGATTTTAAAAACAATTAGCTACTTTTCAGTGAGGGTCTCAGGTAGCCATTTTACGGTCCGACTTCCCTTACCATAGTAGGTGGTTTAGAGGACACTGCGGAAGGTTCCGTCCTCAAGTAACACGGGTAGTCGTTTAAACGGTCCGTACTTACACCTATACTCGTTGAAAGTAGGTGCAACTAGTTGTATGAACTCGGGACAGTCTTTATGAAATACTTCCCCACCTAACGGCTCCGCTTAACTTTCAAATATTGTTTTGTCATTAAATTAAAATTGAAAATATAAACGGCTAAGCCCTAATGTGCCTTCACCAGTGTTGAGTGGGTAAATTGACGAGTTTTGAATTGTATTTGTTTGTACATTCGTACGCTCTGTGGGAAATTCCTTTGTACAATGGACTCTTATGGAATTCTTCGTTCGGACTCTGCGAATAAATCTCCGAGCTCCTCAAACAACTCATCTCCTAAGTTTCAAAATGACTCTCTTCTCAAAACCCCATGGTATGGAGACAACCCTTTCCTCCAAATCGTGGTTCACCCCACACCCCTATGGACTAGTCAATCTCAGACTAACCCTCTCTCTTACTCCCTTCCTGCCAAAGAAACTTTCATCTTTGGCAAAAACCTTAAACCTTCTAAGCATGAGCCTAACTTAGATTTATTTGCATTTGAAGGTGAAGAAGAAGACGAGATGCCTCCAAAGGAGGACGGAAATGACAATGACCCTATTCATGCGCTTTTGGCTAGAATTATTGCTACTGAACAACACAATGAACTCCTTAGAGCCCAGATGGAAGAAATGCAACGTGGTGAGGATGTTATGGAAGATACGTACCTCCCTGAATTAGATGAAGACTATAATTGGTTGAGGCCAATATCCCCTGAGGATGCGTTCGAGCACAAATGGCATTTCCTTGCATTGTTGCCTAAGTTCGGAGGGAATAATTACGAAGAACCATACATCTTCCTCCGTGACTTCGAGCTAGTCTGTGCTAACCTATGCCACCTTAGGGTTAGCCAGGACTACATAAGGCTGAGACCCCTTCGCCTTGACTGATAAGGCAGCCTACTTGTTGAAGAATTTAGGGGAAATTGTTACCACATGTGTCACCTTCAAGACTCTGTTCTTAAAGAAATTCTACCCAGTTAGTAGAATCAATCAGATAAGGATCAAACTCACGAGCTTTATCCAACGCCCGAGCGAACCATTCCATGAAACCTGGGAAAGATTCGTAGACCTAATCCAGAAATGCCTAAGACACGAGATAAGCAAAATGATGCCGGTCCAAAGTCTTGTCAGTGGACTGAACCCTGAGACCCAAGGGTTAGTGAGTGCGTCATGCGGAGGAAGCTACATGGGATGCCACGAGGACACCGTCTACAAGGTGTTCGAAAGACTTACTGAATCCAGCCGTGCATAAACCACCAGCCATGCTTACATAGCTGGCTCCAAAAAGATGGTGAATAATCTGACGACCGATCAGAGTCCTGATATGGGAATAATAGCTGATAAGCTAACTATGGTCGAACATATTTATAAAAAGGTGGATGAACTCCATAAATCATCTGATATGGAGAAATTGGCTAAATTGCTAAGCAAATGGAGGAATTAGCTGATAGGGTATCTAATATTCAGATACCTGCCCTGACTTCACCCCCTGCCCCCATACACCAAATTCACTACATTCAAGGTCAAGGGGTAGGGCAACAGATGCATTGGGGTGGAGATCAAGTCTTGTCCCATCAAACTGAAGAAACCTCTGATCAAACTATTTATGAGGAACCTCCACAAGTCATGGAGATAAACAACATTTGGTATAACCTGGAATCTATCAACCGTTCAGACCAAAACTCTACTCCTCGTCCACCACAAGCCCGACCACCTACCAGCCTCAACAACAACATCGTTAGCACTACCGCACGGGTTATCAAAACCCGCAACCACAGCCACAACAGAATCAACGCCAAGGCCAGTAGGGCCAATTCAAACAATATCAACATCCTCAGGTCAGGCAGGTCCAAGGGTCCTCTTCTTCGATCTCTCCGGAACTCTAGGGAGTGTTGGACGAACTTCATGACATGAGAGTCGACATAAATCGACTCTCTCGATGGAGAGATGAGGTGACCGCACCCAAACTGTGATTCTAGCTCAAGTCCAAGCTAACCCAAATAGCCTCGGACATAATCAGGAATTAATCTTTGAATATTCCTTACCTGAATACAAGATCTTGTCGAATAATAATGCTTATCATATTTCTTTTAGGAACGGAAGGACCGTAACCATGCTTGATCGAGTGAAAGAATACGCTGACATAGCCCTAGTGTCCACAAATTCAAACAATCATGGGGGAATTGAGGAAGAGAGACACGAGGCGAAAGAAGACGACCCACCCACACCACCCGTGATACACTACACCAATGGGGAGTCAGAATCTGAGTCTGATGAAGAAGCTCCACCAAGACATCTGCAACAATCAACCACCAATTTCCCTGCTTTTTAGTCCGAGTCCTGTAAACAATTTTTCATTCAATAAAAGTGATGTTTTTGATCACAATGAGTCCATCCCTTTCCCCTGTGCTCTTACGACCAGAAAGAATAAAAACATAAAAAAACCAAAAAAATGATAACAAGATGGCCCACATCTGTAAAGAAAATATCAAGATCACTCTGTCCCTAGACGAGATGATAGAAAGAGACCCGACTTTTCGAAAATACGTTAAGGTGAGATGCACACTAACAAGGGCCAGCAAAAAAGACTCCTAGCCGAACAAAGAAGCACGTACTCTTGTTGCCACATCTCGTCTTATAAAAAATGAGCTGCCAAGGAAGAAAAGAGACATGGGTGCTCACTTTATCACTAGCCAGATCAAAGAAATCAAGTTTGCAAGAACATTGTTAGATAATGGCTTATCCATCAATCTCATGCCCACAACTCTATTTGAGCATCTAAATCTAGGTCCTCTCAAGCAATCTGCAGCTATACTTCAATTCGCAGATACATCAACTAAGAGACCTCAGAGGGAGATTTGAAATGTTGTCATCAATATAGAGGGACAAAATTACCCAGTAGATTTTACAATACTTGACATGGATATCCCTAGAAATTGGAAAGACTCCCAAATGATACTAGGACGACCCTTCCTTAGGACTGCAGGAGCTATATTCGATTACACATCCGGAAGAATCCAGTTTGGAAAGTTGAACTTAAAATGAAGTAAACTAGGTTTAAAAGACCTGACACTTAGTCAAGCAACGAGTCTGAAAAATCAGAAACTGAGGCAGAATATACAGAAGCAACAGTTGGGCCCTGGAGACAAAACCCAACCGCTATGATAGAATTAACCTCATCTGGAGAGGAAATTGTTGATGATTTAGTCTGCCAGCTCATTCATGCATCTACCTATACTCTCGGAGACTCAGAGGTCCCTCTGGACCTGTCAGTCCATTCTCCTTATGGACAATCCCAGAGTGAGGTACACAAATCGGACGCGGCACTTGCCACACCACATTCCATCATTAGCAATCCGATCACAGCAACAATTATGATGGTGGTCGATACTAATACACTGCAAGCATCCACATCACAACAAGAAGCATCAGTGAGAGGACTAGATTCGGTTAACAATACAGAATTACCTGAGCTCAAACATTGCCCTATACGCTTAAGTATGCCTTCCTTGCAGGAAATAAGGGACAGTTTCCGTTCATCATCAATCCATATCTGACCAAAGAGAAGGAGATCTGCCTGTTTAATATCTTAGAGAAAAATCGCAAGGCTATAGGCTGGAGATTGTCTGATCTTCCAGGGATAAATCCAGCCATTTGCTCACACCATATTTACCTGAAGGATAATGTTAACCCTCCCGTGAATGCCAACGTAGGTTGAATCCAAACTTACGGGAAGTGGTTAAGACTGAAATCGAAAAATGGTGTAAGGCTAGTTTCATATATCCCATCTCAGACTCCACGTGGGTGTCACCTTTGCATGTCGTTCCGAAAAAATCGGGACATCAGATTATCACCAATGAGGAGGGAGAAGAGATCACGATACGGGTACCCACGTTGTGGCGTGTCTGTGTGGATTACATGCGTCTGAATGCCACAACGAAGAATGATCACTTTCCGCTGCCTTTTATTGATCAAATCTTGGAGAGAATGGCATGAAGAGAATACTTATGTTTCTTAGACGGGTACTCGGGCTACAATCAGGTAGCCATCGCCCCCGAGGACCAGGAAAAGACTACTTTTACATGTCCTTTCGTCGCATATGCATTCAAGCGCATGCCTTTTGGGCTTTGCAATGCCCCGACACTTTTCAGCGATGCATGATTGCGATTTTTGCCGAAATGGTTGGAGATTTCTGGAGGTCTTCATGGATGACTTCTCGGTCCATGGTGATTCATTTGATGAATGTCTAGCATACCTGGATCGATTCGTCCAAAAGTGTAGGGAAGTGAATCTGGTGCTCTCTTGGGAGAAAAGCCATTTCATGGTAAAAGAGGGTATTGTATTGGGGCATGTCATCTCCAAGAAGGGAATGAAGGTTGATCCTGCCAAGGTGGATGTGATCAAGAAACTCGAGCCACCTACCAATGTGAAACAAGTACGATCTTTTCTAGGGTATTTCGGATTTACAGGAGATTTATTAAGGATTTTCAAAAATTGCCCGACCGCTAACTGACCTCCTACGGAAATACACTGAGTTCTTAGTAGATCATAAGTGTCTTGAAGCCTTTGAACTACTCAAAAGCAAGATCACTGAGACTCCGGTCCTATAAGCACCCGACTGGTCTCTTCCCATAGAGATCATGACAGACGCATCCGATTTCGCAGTAGGGGTTGTGTTAGGACAAAGAAAATATGGAATCCCGTATGCTATTCTCTACGCAAGCAAAGTTTTAGACCCTGCTTAGAAAAATTACACTGTGACCAAAAAGGAAAAGCTTGTTGTAGTCTTTGCCTTGGAAAAATTTCGATCTATACCTCTAGGATCGAAGGTGACCTTGACACTCTTTCCTCGAGCCTCAAGGGTCCATGCTTATAGATGCGATGAAAGATCCAAGCAAAACTGGGGTGGGGGGAACCCTCCTCCGCTCCCCCCGTGCAACAAAGGTAAGAGATCACCCCCCTCGGAAACGACTCCTACTCTGAGTCCGTGTTGCAGGATCCCCAGATCATCCAGTTTTTTACTACCTCCTGCCTTGTCACTCAGGCATGCACTTGTGAAGAAGTGAATTCAAGCCCTCGCATGATCTCGGGTAGGAAGGAGCATTTGGAGATAGTTGATGAGTTGATTCACCCTTTCTGAAGGCAACTTACAACTCTCTGTTGTACTGCGCTCTACAAGTGTGCTTGTAGGTTTGGGGTACCATGGCAAGTCTTTGTGAAGAAATAACTCGGGAACAGATCATTCTGTCATTCAATACTTAATGACGAAAAAAGATGCAAAAGCACGACTCCTTAGGTGGATACTATTGCTTCAGGAATTTGATTTGGAGATTAAAGACAAACCTAGGGTTAAGAATGTCGTGGCTGATCATTTATCACGGATCGAACATAACAAGATCCCTGAATCTGAATCCATCCATGAAACCTTCCCAGACGAGTCAATTTCTACGATTGACTCACTCCCATGGTATGCCGACACGGTGAATTATCTCGTCTCCAAGAAAGTTCCTCAGGGTTGGTCCAAGAATAAAATCGATCTACTCATATCGGAAGCCAGACACTACTATTGGGAGGATCTGTTCCTTTTCTTTGAAGGACCAGATTGCATATGGAGAAGATGTATTCCTCAAGAGGAATACCAAAGCCTCCTCAATCTCTGCCATACCTTGGAGGCAGGATGACATCATTCCGTGAAGAGGACCGTTGAGAAGATAGTACAATGTGAATTTTATTGGCCGACCTTATTTAAAGATGCCTATAATTTTGTCAGGTCGTGTCCGATCTGTCAGAGAATGGGAGAGATCATTGGTCCCAAAGATGCCATGCCTATGCAACCCGTGATCATTTGTGATGTATTAGATGCATGGGGCATTGACTTCATGGGCCCATTTCCTAATAGTCAAGGATTTGAATATATTCTTCTCGCGGTAGATTATTTATTTAGGTGGGTGGAGGCTATCCCTACTCGAGCAGCAGATAGCAAAACTGTATGCAAGTTTTTGAAAGATCACATTATTTTGAGGTTTGGAATATCAAAGGTATCAATATCTGATGAGGGTAGCCACTTCGTCAACCGAGAGGTGAAGAAGTTGACTAAGGAATACAACATCGAGCACCGTGTCGCTAGTCCTTACCATCCACAATCCAATGGCATGGCCTAGGTGTCAAACAGGGAGGTCAAAGGAATTTTACAGAAACTCGTCCGCCCTGACAGGAAGAACGGGTCCCAACTCCTAGACCAGGTTCTATGGGCTTACCGGACGGCTTATAAGAACCCATTGGGCACCTCCCCATTTCAAATGGTATATGAAAAGCCATGTCATTTGCCCGCAGAACTCGTGCATAAATAAGAATGGGCAATCAAAAAGATTAATTGGAACTGTCACCAAGGAAAGAAGAGAGATGGATTTGAATGAACTATCCGAAATCCGAAATCATGCTTACGAAAACAACACCATTTACAAGGACAGAGTAAAGAAATGGCATGACAAGAACATTCAAACAAAGACCTTTATCCCAGGACAGAAAGTATAGTTATTTAATGCAAAATTGAAAAATTTTCAAGGTAAATTGAAATCAAAATGGACAGGACCCTTCATCGTAAGAGAGGTACACAATAACGGAAGTGTTGAGATCTCAGAGACCGCAGATAACACGCAAACATCCATGGTCAACGGTCAGCTACTTAAACACTTTGTCGAATCCGATGAGCAGTTAGTGCAAGTAAAACAGATCTCCTTCACCCAGGACGTGGCATTTGACGAAAGACTCAAACTACCCGGAAAATCCACCTCTTCGAATCCAATACTCTTCTATATATCCATCAACCCACTTTCGGTTCCCCAATACTTAGTATAAGGGGACCGGTATCATTGTGTATACATCACTTCTATTCTTTCCGTTCACTCTCGACTACCTCATTTCATGCTTTTCTTCTATGCTTAGTCCCTCAAAAGTCTAAGTATAGGGAGGCATGTCGACTTCTAAAATTCTTGGCTCAACTATATTTAGTGCGAGCTATGTCGACATTTCACTTTGTGCCATGAGGACATAGCATAAGCTAAGTATAGGGGGGTGTCTGTATATATTCTACTTTATCCATAGCTCGTACTTTAATCATTTTTATCCAACATCAGGGATGGGTACAAGTAGTGTATATTATGTACTAATTTCTTTATGTATATAATACTGTTTTTCAAAAAAAAAACTTTTTGCATAAAAAATTCACTCATGGTCTTGCATTTCATTAAGCATCTCATGCATTCCTTGGTTGATATATTCCTGACACGTTCACTATCACTCAAGGCTTGAGGATTTTGAGGACACTTGATTTCTGAGATCTTGAGAATCTGAGCTAGTCATCCTTAGTCATTAGGATTTTGAACTTAATAATCAACACTTCCCTAGTTTGAAAGATTTGAGCGCTATATTGCACTCTTTATCTCTACCCTCCAAAGAATATGATCAGCACAATCACGTTCACAACTGCATGATTGATAAGATGAGTTGAGTTATCACTTGAGGAACTGAGACTAGAGATTTGAGTTTAGATCTGATCTAATGATGCTCGAGGATGGGATAAAGTTAATAAAGGCTTCGGAAAACCTGAGTGTCAGCAAAATCCTAGCCAGTATGTGAACAAGTTCATATGCTATCTTTTTGATATTTACTATGTGCCAGGGTGTGATGAAACTTAATGAAAATTGTTGATCAGTATGCGCCAACTTTTGGTAAAAGCAGTGGAGCTATCCAACAAAAGAAAAGAAAAAGAAATGTCAAAGAAAAGCTCTACCATCCAAAGTCAAATTACAAATGAGCTTCCACCAATGACGAGCGCTCCCAAACATTTTCAAAGTGTCCACTTGGACCAAGTGCTAATTAGGACCAAGGAGCTGGGATGACACCATAAAAGGGCTCTGTATCGTAAGCAATACAAGTCTGGGTGTCGAAGGTATCTTAGATACTCAAAAGAGACAGACCTCGGAGTATCCCAGAAAAACAAATGCAAACGACTCCAAATTGTCTTGACGGATTATGTTGAGTAATAAGGCACTCAAGATGCACCTTATTCCAATGTGAGGGAGATAATTAGACACAATCCTATGTCCTCCATCATCTGGCCGTCCATCTACACTTTCAAGTCTGACAAACTAATGAGACGGTTGGCTGAAGCAAGAATAGACTTATTTCCTAGTGTTGAGGATTGGGTCTAGAGGAGAGTCTCTTGGATTGGAACTTTGGGTGATGTCTCGACTTGACTCTCATGAATGCAGTACACTGAAAATCATATCCTTATGTACAAACAGAGAGTCTGAAAATTAGAAAAGTTGGATTCCTTTTGATTAAAGCATGGCTGAGCCCAGAATTTTAGGATCACTCAAATTAAGGATCTTCTGTGAACTGAGCCTTGAAAATTCACATGCACAGTCAGGGATGTATTCAACTAAGTCATTCATTCATTGATGTTCAGGGACAAGCATGGGTTAAGTATAGGGGTATGATGAATCTCGTATTCACCATGCTAAAATTGATCAATTAGGCTTTGTTCTCCATATACTTAATCATTAATAGAGCATCATTAGCATACATACAAGTGTAAATAATATCCACATTCCATTATGCATACTTGCATAACGTGTAAAATAGCCCAAAAAGCTGCTAACTTTCCTTATTTTTAATTAATTCATCCTAACTTCAATTGACTCCAAATCATCTCCATTGCGTAGATATTATTACTAACAAGAACAAAAAAATACAAAAGAATTACTAACTCAAATAAGTGTCAAATAATCCCAAAGTTCAATTTCACATCTGGCAGACTAAAATGAGCATATCTCCCTCATACGGTGTCCGATTTTGATCTACTCACTTTCAAAGTACGCCATTTTCAAATACCTTCAAAACAAGACTAATTTCATAAAATTCGGAGCTCATATGTGAAAGTTGGGTTTTGGGCTTCTTTTGCGCATTTTAACCTTTTGCTATTTTTGACCGGAGTTTTTATTTACATAATTAATCCTTTTAATTTTATTTCTTCTTCATTTTGTTCTTTGATAAAGTTTTATTAAGCAGCACAAAAATTCAAATCTAGATCAAAATTGAAATCAAAGAAACTGACTGTGTCCAAGTATTTGTTGGGAGTCTGTACAAAAATCATGTATTTTGCACTTCTATTTTATTTTCCTATTTTCTTATTTATTAAAAATAAAAAAATTAGATTAGTGTGTAATTAATTTTCTTGTATTTTATTTAATTTTTTTCTAGAATTTTTATCCTCTTTAAAACCACCAAAAAATTACAGAACCCCAAAAAGTCGGTTTTCTATACACATGGAGAACCACCAAAAATACTACTTCACACAAATGACCTCTTTTGCTCCCAAGTCCTTCATGAAAGTTGTAGATCTCATCGAGACAAACAATTTTGTGAAGAAAAATTTTTGACCCGAGGTCTCCTATTTCTTTTCTATTTTCTTTCCCTTTTTAATTTTGAATTTTTTTGGGGCGACACGTGGCAGCCTCTGGGTATGCCACATGTCACCCCACCTCATCCCTCTCTCATCTCTCTTTCTTGGGTCACATGCCTAGCACGTGACCCCCTTCTTCTTCCCCAGCCGTTACAAGCTTCACCCAACACCTCTTCCCCTGCAACCGCCGGTGCCGCCTTGCATGTAACGGCAACCGCTTCCACGTCTTTCCTCCGGCCGTTACGAGGTCGGTCTCTCCTCCTTCCCATAACGCCTCCACCTTCCTATAAAGATGCACCGTTGGGACCTTATAAAGACCATCTGCCATCTACAGCAAGTGAGGAAGAACACTACCGCAGAGGGTGGTGACAGCACCCTATCGTTCCGTCGACGAGCTTCTACCTGCATGCGTGATCCAAGGTGCGCACTTTGTGCCCTTGCCGCTGCTCCAGTTCCGTGGATAGCTGAGCACCCCTCTTCTTCCGTAGGAGAGGGTTGAGCCAAGAACGGACGCAAGCTTCGTCCTCCTCTTCCCAGGCTCTTACTCCGCCCTTCTCCTCTCGTCATTTTCTCTCCGATCATAACCCCGTCGTCGGACTTCCATCTCGATTCTTGCAAAGAGTCAAAGCCCACATCCTCTGCAGACTCCCACTTCTCCAGCCACCGTGACCGCCTTGGAACCCTCTGCCCTCCGTTTTTCTTACTAACCTTGCAGGTATAGCTTCACCACTGAGCACTTCTCCATTCGCCTCGGCTCTTGCGCTCCGGCCACCACCGCCACTGCCCCGCGCCCAAGCCCTCACTGTCGTGCTTTGCCGACGGCCGCACCTATGCTGCTAATGCCTCTAGGCTCCGCCTGTCGTGTCTCGATCGGCCGAAGCCCCAGTTGTCACTTCGAGCCGTGCTCCGCCTCTGCCCTCGCCTCGTACAGCTACCGTCGGATCGGGCAAAGCAGCCCTTGATCCGACAGCTCTCCTGAGGCCACATCACATCCCCGAGCCAAACCTCCAGACATGCGGCTCGAGGCAGCCAAACCTCCAGACAGAAGCCATGTGGAGCCTCGGGCCCCGAGCCTCTGCCTTGGTTCCTCGAACCTCCGAACCACAGCCTTGGGCCCCGAGCCTCCGCCTCGCCGTCCGAACCTCCAAGCGCACATGCGATGCACGTGCGTTGGGGGTCAAATTGCACCGATTCCCCTACAACTTCTTGAATTTACAAACATATCCCTGGGCAGCCCAGTCACGTGCCTTACACGTGAGGCATTGGAAAATTTACACGCAGGCCCTCCAGAAGATCTTTAATTGCAGAAAGATTCCTACTTAGGGCAATTTGCAGGAAGACCCCTCCAGATTTCATTATTCACAGATAAGCCACTCCAGGGATCTTATTGGAAGAAAAACTTTATTTTATTTACACTTTAGACCCTGCAAATTCATTTTAGCGTATCTTTCTCATACGAACTCCGTTTTTAGCATATAATATGTCATTTTGAAGCTCTTTTCATGCTCTACCACTTAGCATAGTTTCTGGACAGATCTGAGGTTGTGTATTGATAATTATTATTTAAGGATCTCTGTTGACATATGCAGGCTAATTTTAACATATTTGTGCTACATTTTCATTGAGAAATTAACGATATCTTCTGCAGGAGTTCGGTTGAGGATTTTAATTTGATTAACCTCTTGTGATCATTGTTGATTATTCCCAATAATTTAACCTTTGCAGGGGTTAAATCGAGGATCAATATATTTGACTCCCTATTTGTCTGATCGACTATTAATTTTGAGGAGCAATTTACATGGAATTTTTGACAGGATTATTCATTGATTAATCTCTTTACCTGTAACTTGGATTCGATAAATCTTTCTGGGCGTTAATCTCTTTCGATCTGTGATTATCCTTGGAGAATTAATTGATAAATTTCATTGGGGATCGAATCTTATACTTCACAGATCCAATGCTTTATCTCTCTTTTTATTTCTTTGCATCCTCATCATAGCATTTTTGTTTGTTTATTTTCGACACGGAAATTAATTAGAAATTATTTAATTATTTAATTTAATTTAAAAACCACGCAACTAAAAATCATCGTTCCTTGTGTTCAACCTTGGTAGACTTGCCAAGTAAAAATATTCCACAACATTCAAACGTGTGTGGTTTTTGCTGAACCGAATTTGCCTCCTATACTACGACATTCTCTATGATTAAAGAGGCAAATTTCCCATTCATCAATCATCTCATCTCTAATGGGCATAGGGCTTATTGGATAAAAATCATATATATATATATATAGAGAGAGAGAGAGAGAGAGAGGAAAAGCATCCTACTTCATGAAGTAGGTAATGTACCTACTCCATGCTCATTTTTTGCCATTTTTTATTTTTTATTTGAAAAATGCTTTCATGGATTTTCACAACTATATCTCTCGAATATGTCATTCAAATTTTGTCAGAAACAAAGACTCCTATGCCCTCCATCCAGAAAAGGTAATTTTAGCGGTCTTAGATTTGTTGTAAATGACATGTTCTTGATGGAGGGTATATGAGTCTTTGTTTCTGATGAAATTTGAATGACATGTTAGAGGGATATAATTATGAAAATCCATGGAAGCATTTTTCAAAAAAAATAAAAAGAAGTGGCAAAAAATGAACATGGAGTAGGTAAGTTACCTGCTTCATGAAGTTGGATCCCTTTCCTCATATGCATGTATGTGTATGTGTGTATGTGTGTGTATTCATACTTCCCTTCTAGTTTGTGCTTATACATCATCCATGTACAATTTGAAGAAAAGAAAAGAATGTTATTTTTTGTGGCCTTTGTAAATATATCGATACCACGAAATTCAGATAAGATATATGAGAAAAGAAAACCAACATCATCAGGGACGGAGCCAGAACATTTCTGAGGAGGGACACAATGTTTAAAAAAATATCTATCAATTATGATGTGATATATTCATTAGGGAAAAAAGGAGTATGTTGTTGAGTTGTATGTCACTTATGTGTTCATCGCCTTCTTAGCCATTTACTTGTATTGGGAAGGGTGTGTGCAAGTGGCTCTACCATTGGAACACATGCAAGTTAAAGTTTCAAGACAAATGAGTGGCTCAGAGGTGGTGAATATATTATTTATATACATATGAGTTGGATACTTCCCCTCATCTATTCATTATATAACGATAGTTGTGAAAGATAAATTATATTATCTATATTTTCATATAAATAATAGTTTATTTTGAACTTATATTTTAATCAATTGTATGTTTTTATTTCATTTTACATAAATTGACATCATATATGTTCTATGGTATCAAGATTTTTTTATGAATAATATTTATATCATTTTTTAAAAAAATTAAACATATTCTAATGTTTTCATTTTTTTTCAATTCACTCTTTGGATTTTGATCAATTCCAATATAAACTACACTTGTTGCAAATTTGTATCAAATTGAAAATATAAAAATACATAATTTTATGCTTTTTATTAGCAACAACCAGAAATATTAATATGTTAATGAAGAAAAATACATCAATCAAGAAGATATGTGTGTTTGACCACTTACTTGGTAATAAATAGGACCAATGATTAATAAATGAGACTTGGTAATAAATGATATGTTAGAAAAAAAATTTTTGAGATCGAGAAGTAAACCTCATATCTGTATAAGTGATAATGAGATTGGATGGAAAACCAATCTCTTCTATAGGTTGATCCTAAAAATGGATATTCAAAGGATGGATTGGTAGAGATCAATTATAAGTTGATCGGTTTAAGAAGTTACCCGAACCCAAGGTAAAATGTACTATTACTAGGTATAAATTTTATGTTAAAAGATATATTATCTACCTGTAAAGATTATTGACTTTACACCTAAAAAAAGAATGCATGTATAAGTTTTACCCTCAAAAAATCCAAAAGGGGATTTATACTTAGGAAATATTATGATTATTTTTCCTTCAAAAATCCATAGAGAATAAGTAAATATATATTATGTAATCTAAACAATTTAGGGGGGAGGGGCATGTGCCCCTATTTGCCCGCTCTAAATCTGTCCTTGTACTCGTGATGTAGGTAACTTACCTAACCCATTCCTTTTCCCCTCTATTTTTTTGTTTTTTTAAATGAAACCTAAGGGTATTTAAATCACTATATACCACCATGATGACATTCAAATTTCAACTTAACTCAAGACTTCTATCCATCCATCAAGACTGCCAAATTCTAACGGTCTCAGACTTGTTGAAATTGCCCCCTCCAGATGGACATGCTAGGAATGTCTGTTTTCCATGAAATTTGAAACACCTATTCCACTAAATATTCTAAGTAAATCCACATGGATTCATTTCAAAATAGAGAGGAAAAGGGGCCACTCTAGATATAAACATAAGCCATAGTAGCTAACAATCTCATAAAATAATGTGCCACTCCAACAACACAACAACAACAAGCCTTTTCCCACAATTAAGTAGGGTCGGCTACATGGATTCTTCGCCTCCATTCATATCTATCTTGGGTCAATCTCGGGCTTATATCCACAAAACTAAGATCCATTCGTATGGTCTCTTTCCAACACTTCTTGAGGGCGAGCGCCCTCTCTTAGCCGGTTCAACATCCCAACATCTGCATCTCCTAACTGGTGCATCAGCTGATCTTCTTTGCAAATGTCCCAACCATGTTAAGCGTTTTTCTCGCTTCTTATCCTCGATCGGAGCTACACCAACTTTCTTTTTGATTACATCATTCCGAATCTGATCTTTACGTGTGTGTCCACACATCCACCTTAACATTTTCATTTCTGCTACATTCATTATTTGCACATGTTTATGGTTCACAGGCCAACATTCGGATCCATAAAGCATAGCAGGTCTCACGGCTGCTTTGTAAAGCTTTCCTTTAATTTTTAAAGGAATTTTCTTATCACAGAGAACATCAGAGGCTCCTCTCCACTTTAGCCAGCCGTCATTTATTATATTAGTAACATCTCCATCAATTTCCCCATCATGTTGCAGATTAGATCCCAGATATCTAAAGGAGTCTCTCTTCTGAATGTTATTGTCACCAATCTTCACCTTGATTCCTTCACCATTGCTTCCACCAAAGGTGCACTCCATATATTCCATCTTAGCCCTACTTATACGAAATCCTTTACTCTCCAACTCATGTCTCCAGACCTCAAGCTTCTCATTTACTCCATCTCTAGTCTCGTCAATTAACACAATATCATCAACAAATAACATACACCAAGGTAACTCATCCTGAATGTGACTTGTCAACTTGTCCATAATCAAAGTAAAAAGAAATGGACTCAAAGCAGAACCTTGATGTAAACCAATGTTGATGTCAAAATATCCAGTCTTCCCAGATGGGGTCCTTACACAAGATAAAGCCCTATCATACATGTCATTTATGAGGTTAATGTATAGGACAGGTACTTGTCTCTTCTCCAACACTCTCCACAATATCTCTCGTGGGACAGAATCATAAGCCTTCTCCAAATCAATAAAGATCATGGGGAGGTTCTTCCTTTTAGCTGTATAAATCTCCATTGTTCTCCTCATCAAATGGATGGCTTCAATCATGGAGCGACCTGACATGAATCCGAATTGGTTTTCTTTTACGTTGGAAACTTGCCTCAACCTTGTTTCGATCACACGTTCCCAAATTTTCATAGTGTGACTCATCATCTTGATACCTCTATAATTTGAACAATTTTGAATGTCTCCTTTATTCTTATAAAGAGGCACCATGATACTCCTCCTCCAATCTTCAGGCATTTTCTTGCTTCTCCTTTCAGAAGTCATGTACAATAAATCACAATTCAATAGATGATCGTGTACAATAGTCATTTAGCAAGGTCCATAATAAAGTTCTAGTATTAGCAAATCACATTCTTTCCTAGCTTTGTGTGTTGTGGTGTAGATAGATTTCATCTAAGGAAATAGTGGCAACAAAATTAGGAAATGTATGAGTATTTATGATATTGTACTCATGCCGCTATATTCTCCAAAGTATACAAAGCAAGGGATGTGTACCATAGTGAATCTTTATATACTAGTGCACAATCTCTATAAAGTTTAGCAAAAATGATAATATACCAGTATCTAATTGTATTGTATATTGCTAGAAGCACGAACTCATTAGACCTATGTTGGTATTTAGGAAAGCCCAGCAAGAACTACCAGAATATGACCTCCAGTCGGCATTAAATTAAGGATTTTTATAGTTGCGCCTCAGTTATGCCGCTCACTTTTTCGCGATATTAGTCGTATCCCTACCTTCTTGCACTTGTATCACTTGTGTCATTCTGTTAGTTTTGTTGTTAGTAAGATAAACTAAATCATGATTTATACAAACCAAAACCCGATTTATTACAGTTTTCTTATAGTTGTGCCCCTGCATTTGTCAAAAAATACACTTGTATCCTTTTTTTCTTTGCAATTACACTTGTAACCCCTACGATAACATCTGCTTGGGAAGGGAATGGATGGAAACTAACCAGATTGATGCAACTGTTAATTGCTCAAGAAGGTAGAGGCATGACTGATATTGTAAAAAAGAGAGGAGCATAAATGATATTGCAGAATCTAAGAGGAACACAATGGTAAAAAACCACTAAATTAAAATAACTTTCAATTCAATTCATCAAAACATGAGGAAATTCTTAGAATTACCAAGCTTGTTAATTTTCACCTAATGCCAAGCATTCATATATTCAAGCAAGGCATCATTTTAACAAGGATTCACTCTATGCTTAGTAAATGTGCATCCTCTTATCATTCATAATTTTAGAATCATTATTATAATCAGTTTAACAAGTGCGATTTCTCGTCTCAAACCTAGGGTGGAGCATTGGGCCGGGCCGGCTCGGACCCGACCCTGACCTGACCCGCAAAAGCCCGGGCCCGGCCCGAACCCGATGAACAGATGGGCCGGGTCCGGACCCTCATTTTTCAAAAATATTATGATCGGGTCGGGCCGGGCCCGAACCCGAAGTACAAATGGGCCGGGCCCGGGCCCTCATATTTCAAAATATCATACTAGAACTAAATTAGGGGACATGGATATATAGTCACAATACATCCAATATTTCCTTCATCCATCAATAGTAATACTATATCGTAACAATACATCTAATATTCATGCGTTATGGATGAATTATATCCATAACAATAAATTAGAATCAAAGTGCAACTTCATGGAATCAAAATAAGTGTGGGTTGAGCCCGGCCCGAGCCCGAACCCGACCCGAACCCGAGCCCGAGCCTGCGGGCCTTGGACCGTGCCCGGCTCCTCAGTTTGTTGAAAAAAACGGGCCTCGACCCGGCCCAAGGCCCGCAGAAAATTGATGGGCTCGGGCCGGGCTTTCTCGGGTTGGGCCGGGTCGAGCCCAATGCTCCACCCTACTCAAACCTTCTTTGGCTCTAAACATTCAGAAGATCAAAGATTAAATCTAAAGTTTAATGATGGTAACATCAGAACCTACTAGCTTTATGATAGAGATCAAACACTTGGGATGGCTCGATCTTCTTTTCCTATAGATTTGAAGCAAAGACATCCAAAAACACAGATCTCTTAAAACTATATGCTAAAAAATCATATCTAAACAACAACTTATAGTTGTTAGGGGATCAACTCGCATTTTCGTATTTTAATTCTCAAAGAGCCTAGATATTTTCTTTTTAGAATTTCAATTTAATCTCGATTTCTAGATCTGTATCAAAGCTAATTAATTAGAGTCTCAAGCATCATAAATAAGTGACCTAGAAGAATACGAAGGCTTTAGCATCTAAAAAAATTGTGGACAATCAAATGAAATAAGTGATAATTGGATTTCTTGCTCGAGGTATTAATACTATTTTTTATTGCCAACTCGAAAATCATATGAAGAGATTGTCATGTGTTGACCTCGGTCAGTGTTGTAAACGTATTTATCTTACCAATTTCGAAATTAAACAACGAGCGGGGATAGCTCAGTTGGGAGAGCGTCAGACTGAAGATCTGAAGGTCGCGTGTTTGATCCACGCTCACCGCATTTGTCGTTTTTTTCTCTTTTTATAAAATAGGAAGACAATCTCTTTTTTTTTTCCATCATAGTGTTTTTGGAGCATCCGAAATGTTTTTTCAGATATATAATCCTTTTATATTATAAATTTATTGGATGGGGACCCTCCCTCAATGTTTTAAATGCATCACAGACACAGAGTGCCACAACTACCTTCGCTGGTGATAGCTACATACGAAATAGGATGTCCTGGAAGCAGCACATCAAAATAAACGGTTTCCTCTTTTTTGGTGTATGTTTAAATATGATGATGATTCTGTGAACATGAGAAGCATAGGTCTGTTCAAGCTTGATCGATCGTCTACCCTCTCTGTATCTATAAATATGCCACACCCCACACACGTCAGGACAGGGAGGATATTCGTTGCAGATGATAAATCTTCCAGAAAGAGAGGGATCTCAACCCTCATATACATATGTACGATAACTCGGCAATATTCCGTGTAATCATCTTTGTTTCTAACGGAGGCATTCATGCAAAGGACACACCAGCTAGTTGGTGACAGATGCCAATGCTTAAGCAGACGCATTATAAATCTGTAAGAGCACCCATCTATAAACTCATGAGAAGACAGACTCGTGATTTTGGTTTGTTTATTATGATCCTTGGAACATGAGATCTAGAATTACATCTCCATTTTATGGTTTTGGAAAAACACAAGAGCAAGCAAGAAATCACAACAATGCAAGGATCTACGTGGAGAATCGTTTTCAAGGGAAGGAGAACCCACTAAAAGAGATAATCTGGCATGTATATGCTGCTGGATTTTCTTCTTCTTTTCTACTTAAGAATTTATTGTGTGTACAATATATGAGGTGAGGAGTAAGTGGAACCACACTCAAGATCATTTAACACTAAAAATCTTCCAACACTCTACCCCAAGTTAGGAAGTTAGTGTTGGGTATTTTACACTCCAGTCCCAACTTGGGGCTGCAACTTTTGCCCCCTTTTGCAGGGACCTCTGTGATATTTGTCCAGCAAGTTGAAGACCCGATTAGGGCTTTTGGGAATCGACCACCATTCGACTGCCCTATTCCCAGTTTGACAGAACCGTCAGCAGCAAGGGGTTTTTTGAAAACCCATCTTCCTCCATAAAAAAGAGAGAGGTCGAGAGAGAGGGAGGTTGCAGTTGGGCTCCTCCTCTCTTCTCCCATTGACACGCGCTGCAACTTGAGCTTGGAGAGCAGCTTTGGCTCAAGAGGAACAACTACCAGGTCTGCGAGTTTGTGGGCAGTGGCTTGGGTGAGCTCGACAGCAGCAGTGGCAGCTTGGTCGCGCGTTAGGCGACCTCAAGGGAGCCAAAGTCGTCGTTTTGGGTCTTCATCCAGGAGCCCTCAGGGAAGCTACCTATTCCTTCTTGGATTTGAGCACATTTTGGTATTGTTAGATACCTAGGGATAGTTAGTTGCTTGTACAAGGATTATCGGTTGTGCTCGTGGCTTGTATCTCAGTTTTGTTAGGCAACAAAATCGAAAGAACATTCGACCCCATTTTGACCTAGTGGATTCGTTGCCGGTCTTGCCCCATGGTTTTTCCCTTGGTCACACCGAGCAAGGGTTTCCACGTAAAATTCTGATCTCCTTTGGTTGTTTGTTGTGGTTGATTGTGCTAGATTATTTATCGTCGTTGCCATTTGGTTCCCGTGTGGGGAATCCATATTTGTGTTGTGCCATCTTTGCTGCAAGACAAGGATATAGGGATAAACATCCCTATCTCAACAAGTGGTATCAGAGCTCAGATTGAGGAATATGGGCAAAGATGATGAGGGCACGATGATTAAACTCATAAGTAGCAACTGATAGATTTGGAAAGCCAAGATGGAAGACATTTTATATTGCAAAGACCTCCATGATCTGGTGGAAGGAAAAAGCGCCAAACCGGAGAACATGTCCGCAAGGGAATGGACAAAATTGAATCGAAAGGCCAATTGGACCATTCGAAAATGGCTTACATGTCTGTGTTCCATCATGTGGCTGAAGAGACAAATGCAAAGGAGCCATAGGACAAACTGTCCGAGCTAAATTATCAGAAGACCGCAGCCAACAAGGCTTTCTTGTTTAGGAAGCTTGTGAACTTGAAATATAAGGATGGAACCAAAGTGGCGAAGCATTTGAATGACTTTCAAAGCATCGTTAACCAATTGAGTTCCATGGGTCTAGCGTCTGATGATGAGTTGCAGGCATTTCTCTTATTGGGTTCATAGCCAGATAGCTGGGAGACTGTAGTTGTTACTGTGAACAATTCTACGAAGGACAGCAAGTTGACCATGCCTATGGTCAAGGGTAGCCTCTTGAATGAGGAGATTAGGTCTCGTTCATCCGGAGAGACCTCCTCCTCTTCACATGTGTATGTAGTTGAGAGGAGAGGAGGATCTAGTAGTCGAGGACATTCACAAGAAAGGCAGAAATCCATGAACAAGTCCAAGGGTAGAGGAAAGTGTCACCATTGCCAGAAGCATGATCATTGGAAGAGAGATTGTAGGATCTGGAAGAGGGAGCAAGCTGAAGCCAAGAAAAATCAGAAAAATGAAGATGGGAATTAGCTGCAGTTGTATCATATGACAATGCATATGAGGTGCTTGCATGCAGGGAATGACTTGGAGTGGGTCATTGATACGGTCATCTCCTATGTATCTTCACGCAGGGAGTTCTTCACCACTTACACCAAGGGTGATTATGGGCGAGTCTTGATGGGTAATGAAAGTTACTCTAAGATCGTGGGTATTGGCATCATCTCGATTCAGACTAATGTTGGGTGCTCAATGACTCTGCAGAATGTAAGGTATGTTCCTGATGTGCGGCTTAGTCTCATATCCGGTTCACAACTAGAGAGTAAAGGCTACCTTATGAAGTTCGGCGACAGCAAGTGCAGGATAAGCAAGGGTTCTCTCATCATGGCTAGAGGCAGTCTGTGTTGCACACTCTATATGACTAGAGTGAAGGTCATGGATGGCAGTTTGCATACTAGCGAGGCAGAAACATTAGATTTGTGGCATCAATGATTTGGGCACATGAGCCAGAAGGCTAGCAGCTTCTGAGGAAGAGAGAGTTGATCCCCTACCACAATGGCATCACATTGTCTCCTTGTGACGCATGTGAGGTTGGGAAGAGCAGGAGTGCATCATTTAGAATTAGATCAACGATGAAGGGAGACCTTTTACAGCTGGTTCACTCGGATGTTTGTGGTCCCATGGACATAGCCTCCTTGGGAGGAAACATGTATTTGATCACATTCATTGACGATGCATTTAGGAAGGCGTGGGTGTATGTGATGAGGACGAAGGATCAAGTATTCGATTGATTCAAGAAGTTCCATGCCATGGTTGAGCGTGAGATAGGAAAATTGCTAAAATATCTACGCATGGACAATGGGGGAGAGTACACCTTTCAGGGCTCTTGTGCAGAGCACGGCATTAGGCATGAGAGGACGGAGCCAGGCACACCCCAACACAATGGTCTTGCTGAGTGGATGAATATGGACCATTGTTGAGAGAGTTCGTTGTATGCTGAGACAGCGAAGTTGCCCAAGACTTTTTGGGCTGAGGCAGTTCGCACCGCATGCTACTTGATCAATCGATCTCCATTGGTTCATTTGGGCTTCCAGATTCCAAAGCTTGTTTGGACAGGAAAGGACCCCTCATATGCTCATTTGAGTGTGTTTGGGTGCAAAGCTTATGAATTGGTAACAAAGGAGCAAAGGAAGAAGCTGGATGACAAGGTTGTGCCTTGTATTTTTTTTGCTATGGAGATTAGGAGTTAGGTTACCGTCTGTGGGATCCAAGGAAGAAGAACAGGGATGTGATTTTTTATGAGAATCATACATTGGATGAGGACACTACTGAGAGTGATGACGTAGATGGGATTTCCATGGATGATGACAGTGATGAGGACATTGATCTCTCTCCAGTGCAGGGTACAGGTGGAGAGGATGGACAACTAGAGCAACACGAGCCAGATGCAGACCCCATTGATGTAGGTCGAGGGGACTTGGGGCAAGGAGAGCAGTCTCATCTACATGCAGACGCAATAGAGCCTCAGGTCAGGAGATCTGAGAGGGCAAGTCAGCCATCATCCCATTACCCCACTTCTCGATATGTGATGCTTACAGATGCAGGCGAGCCATACACCTTTGAGGAAGCACAAATGCATGAGGACAAGGATCATTGGCGCAATGCAATGAATAAAGAGATGCTATCTATCAGGAAAAATCACACTTATGATCTTGTTGAGCTTCCTAAAGGTAAGAGAGCATTGAAGAACAAATGGGCATACAAGCTGAAGTATGATGATGGCGGCAAGCAGGTCAAGTACAAAGCCAGATTGGTGGTGAAAGGGTTCAACCAGAAAGGAGTGGACTATGATGAGATCTTCTCCTCCGTTGTGAAGATGAATTCAGTGAGAATGGTGCTAGGACTTGTTGCTAGCATGGACCTTGAGATAGAGCAGATGGACGTGAAGACGATATTTCTTCACGGTGATTTGAAGGAAGAAATCTACATGGAGCAGCCACAGGGATTTCAATAGAAAGGGAAAGATCACATGGTTTGCAAGTTGAAGAAGAGTCTCTATGGCTTGAAGCAAGCCTTGAGACAATGGTACTTGAAGTTTGATGCGTTCATGGCAAAGCATGACTTCAAAAGGACTACAACCGATCCATGTGTATATGTTCGCCGTCTTCCCAATGACAAGTTTGTCATTCTTTTGATCTCGTGGATGATATGTTGATTGTAGGTCATGATTCCAACTTGACTGTGAAGCTCAAGAGAGAACTCTCCAAGGAGTTTGAGATGAAATATTTGGACAAGGCAAGCCACATCCTTGGGATGCAAATTACATGAGATAGGAATAAGCACATGTTGTAGTTATCATATGAGAGCTATGTTGAATGTGTGTTGGAGCGATTCAACATGAAGAATGCAAAGCCTGTCAACATGCTCTTAGCCTCTTATTTCAAGCTGACCAAAGAATCATATCCATCCACTTCTGAGTAGAAAACAGAGATGGCCAAGATCCCGTACCAGTCTGCAGTTGGGAGCCTCATGTACGCAATGGTTTGCACTGGACCTGACATAGCCCATGCTGTGGGCGTGATGGGCAGATTCATGTCCAATCCGGGGAAAGAACATTGGGAGGCAGTGAAATGGATCTTGAGATACTTGAAAGGGACCTCAAGTATGTGTCTTGTGTTTGGGAGGTCAAATCCCAAACTATGTGATTACACTGATGCATATATGGCAGGAGAAATGGACCAGCGAAAATCTACTTCAGGGTATATTTTCACATTTGCAGGGGGAGCCATATCATGGCAATCCAAGTTACATAAATGTGTTGCTCTCTCGACCACCGAAGCAGAATACATAGCAACGACAGAGGCTGTGAAAGAAGTGTTGTGGCTACAACGCTTTCTTGGTGAGTTTGGATTGGACGACAGTAAGCCAGTTGTGTTTTCTGATAGCCAGAGTACTATAGATCTGAGTAAGTACCATGCACCATGCTCGTACAAAACACATCAATGTAAGATACCATTGACTGAGGGATGCAAATGACCAGAAGCAGCTAATGTTGAAGAAGATTCACACTGATGAAAATCCCTCAGACATGTTGACCAAGGCAGTCACTCGCGACAAGCTACAACTTTGTAAAGAGCTGAGCGGTGTCACTTCTCCCTGATCACCATATCTGGATCACACCTCCTCGTTGGGACTAGAAGGGGAGGTTGTTGGGTATTTTACACTCCAATCCCAACTTGGGGCTGCAGTTTTTGCCCCCTTTTGTAGGGACCTCTGTGATATTTGTCCAGCAAGTTGAAGACCCGATATGGATTTTGGGAATCGACCACCATTCGATTCCTATACCCAGCTTGACAGAACCGTGAGTAGAAAGAGGTTTTTTGAAAACCCATCTTCCTCCATGAAAAAAGAGAGGTCGAGAGAGGGAGGTTGCAGATGGGGCTCCTCTTCTCTTCTCTCGTCGACACGAGCTGCAACTCAGGGTTGGAGAGCACCTTTGGCTCAAGAGGAACAACGTTTAGGGTTGCGAGTTTGTAGGCAGCTGTTTGGGTGAGCTCGACAGCAGCAGCGGCAACTTGGTTGCGCGTTGAGCGACCTCAAGGGAGCCGAAGCTGTCCTTTTGGGTCTCCATCCAGGAGCCCTCAGGGAGGCCACCTATCCCTTAGATTTGAGCACATTTTGGTATTGTTAGATACCTAGGGATAGTTAGTTGCATGTACAAGGACTATCAGTTGTGCTCGTGGCTTGTATCTTAGTTTTATTGGGCAACAAACCTAGTGGATTCATTACCGGTCTTGTCCCGTGATTTTTCCCTTACTCACACCAAGCAAAGGTTTCCACATAAAATTCTTATCTCCTTTGGTTGTTTGTTGTGGTTGCTCGTACTAGGTTGTTTATCGTCGTTGCCATTTGATTCCCATGTGCATCTTTGCTGCAAGACAGGGATTCATGGATACCCATCCCTATCCCAACAGTTAGCAATGCGTACCAATCATCATGGCTGACATGCATATATGAATCCCGTGTTGTAAAACGAGAAGGATCTTAGTGCATACATCAACCAGCTGATTTTCCAATTTGATAAATAGCAAGCACAGTTAAACCATTGTATACTAAAATTGTATCGAATGGACAAGGAAATTCCAATTTTTTCACTGGGTTGATCTAGTTCACATTCAATACATATGCCAAAAACACCACTCGACCAAGAAAATAGCAGAAATGCCGTCACACACTAATACAGCATCACACTAACAATACAAAACAGGGTGAGCACAAGACCAATCAGAGGTACAAGTCCAATCCAATCCACTAATACAAACAAAAGCTCAGGAAAGTAATCTAACCTGCGACGAGAAAGATCCGAAAATGAAGCCGCATCAACAGATTAAGCAAAACCTGCCTTATTTATCTGAAATACGATAATGACTGAAACCGGCTAATCCTGTTCAGCGTACACTTGCTCGGCAACAGCCTGTTCAGCTTCCTGGACTTCCTTCTCAGACTTCCTCCCCTTCTTGGACTTGTAGTAAACACTCATGAACGTTCCAATGGCATTGTACTTGCGTCGGCAGTGCTCATAGTGCTCTCCATCAAACATCCTCCAGAAATTCTTCTCGGTAAGTTCAGACACCGCATACTGCGGCTGGAAACCGTGATTCTGGATCAGCCACTCCTCAAGGTTCCTGACAGCCTCCGAACCATTGAACTCCTCACCCCTCAAGACCGCTCCAGGAGCGTAGTAGACCCCGATATCAGTGAACATCTGGGCATAGCTAGTGTCACCCTGCCTGCGATGCATATCGAAGTCGGACTCAGGATATATCATGGTCTTTACAGGTAACTTGAAGACACGGTGAGGGCAGAGCCAGATCGGGTAAACCTGCAAGTTCAAAGAGTTCAAAGAATATCCTAATCGACAAAGCAAATAACAGGCGAATCATACCTCCATTTCCTCATGAACCCACTCTAAAGCATCGCCAACTTTGTAAAGAGGGACGAGCAAGTCCTGAATGACATGCATGTCATGGTAATAGTTCCGGATAGCCTCGCCCTGAGTTGCCTTGAGAAGCGACACCTTCGGCGGCATCAGCCATCCTAATGTCCACCTGAACCACCACTGGTCTGCAAATGGGAGGATGAGCTTCCCCTCCCAGTACAAGCACCTTGTGTGCCTGTGATAGTACTGCCTCGTCGGTATATACTCCACAAATTCACCCTTTTTAAGCGCATTATGCGCGTGTTGGTAGAACCACGGTTTGAACCACCAGCCAACACTGTTAATGACATTGCCTTTCTTGTTAGCCTCATCTTTTGAAGCGTACCTCCCGGTCATCATTACACCTTCAGTCGGCGTGTATATCATACCCTCCACAAAATCTGGGATCTTCGCAGGATCACCGTCCCTAGGAGCAAATGAGTCTGCGTAAGCTTGGGCCATTTCCTGCAAACTGCCTCTGACAGGTGTGTATGTTAGTCTCATATACTCCTTGATCGGAATCAACTTGATCTCAGCCGCAACAAGGAAGCCCAACGTTCCCTGAGACCAAGGGATTCCATAGAACAAGTCGGAGTATTCGTTGTCCTTTGTTGCACGCACAACACTTCCATCGGAGAGGACAACCTCCAATGCAACTACCGTATCGGAGAAAAGGCCGAATAAATGTGAACTTCCTTCAATCCCATAGCCATTGATCAGTCCTCCGACGGTTAGATCATCCAGCTCAGCGACCACAGCCAGTGCAAGATTCATCGGCACCGTGGCTCTAGTGATCTGGCCCATATTTACAAGTGGCTCCACCCTTGCAACCATCCTTTCTGTGTTGATTTCGAGTATGTTCCTAAATTCCGAGAGGTCGACCTCGTAATGCCTGGCACGCTTGTAATCGACATTCCTCATGCCAACAGCGATGTAAGGCTTCCTTGCAGTACATACGAGTCCGTCCTTGGACAGGTCTCTCTGTTTAAGACGCTTCACAACTTTCTCGACATTTTGATCATGTTCCTTTTGGCGGCGCTTGTCCGATTTCATTGCGGACCACACGTCACCAAGGAAGAGTTTGAAGTAAATGAAGAATGAAACTGGGAGGACAACAAAAATCACAAGGATCCATCTGAATTTGACCAGATAATCCACTATGTTTTTCTTCCTTTTAGGGCGCAACGGTTTCTTGAGATCAGACATAGTTGAAACAGAAACACTGCAGAGAAATCCGAAAACTCAGATTGTTTAGATCTAGAAAACATGGCATTGACATCCGAATATAAAGGCATAAATATTCACCATTTAATAACTGTTACTCTCTATGAAATTGGATGTGTTTAAAAACCAAAGGACAAGTATTTTTTCGACTAATTAACGTGATTTAAGAAGTAAATATCATAAAAGATTGGTTGTACTAAGAAACGATCATGTTAGAACCCAACATATAAACAAGTGTATCCATCATTGTCAAAAACAGTTCAAATCCAACAATAAAATTGGTCAAAGTTCGAGTTGCCATGCCAAGAAGAATGTGTTTGAACAAATTACACCAATGCATAAGACAAGGAGCACCATAATATTATGTCTATTACTTTGGAACACCAAGAAGGTGATGCCGGCCAGATATTATGAACAAAATTCTCAGCAGTCTCATTCTAACAGGCAGTGTAAAAGGATTAAATCTCGGGCGGATATAACTACTCCAAACAGAAGGTGCGTATACACAGCTCAAGGAAAGCATTCGTTGAGCAACAAAGAATGTGCTTATTTACAGCACAAATACTCCAAAATGGTGCTCCATTGATGACCATTCTATCTTCCTCATAGGACTCATATTTCCCCTCATTTGGGGATCAATATAACTTATAGTGTGCAGTGAATTGATGCATAGGTTATAATAATCTTTTATACTAACTGTACTCTGAGCTAAATGAGGTACCACATTATCCATATTAAAATGTTGACAGCATCCATGCTATGGAACTTGTTAAGACACTGTTACATATAGAATATGAACATGTATACATGCTTCTTTTGTTCAAAGTAACAAAACAGAATGGTTAGTTGATTCAGGAAGCCTCGTGACACTTGGGTGGAGATAGACAGCAGTTCCGAAGGATAAAACACGATCCATCAGGGATTATGGATGACTTACCAAGATGAACGGTGTGGAGAAATCCATGCGACTCCCAATTTATTTCATGTTAAGTCTTGCTTGTATCGAAGATTTCCACTTAGTCTCTACAAGTGAAAGAGGCAACAACGTGAATTGCAGAGCCATTTCTGAAGCCGTGCTTGTTTTTTTAAAGAACATCCACACTGGAGGAGACTGCCATCTTTTCCAATCATGTATTGTCAATGTTGTTTCGCTTCAGTCATCCATTCTATCTTGACACCATCAAATGGGTCAATAACCATGGGGAAAAGTCTACCATGTCCTCCAACTTCCACCAACCACTATAGTTCAATGTGAGACCTGCTAGCAATGGAAACCACATCGGATTTCAATTCAGTCCTAAAACTGATTACTCCCAGAGTCTTTTTATTAGTTCATATGAACATGTCACGTCCCCATGATTCTCCAGATCATTGAGGTTTTAAATATCGCTTCGGTTTGATCGATTTTTTCGGCCTTCGAGGTCCTTGCTTGAAAATAAAGACTCGACTTGGTGCACATATAGATATTTTACATTTGAATCATATAACAATATGTTCTGTTGAACCCAGTTGAAAAAAAAAATTTCTACACCCTCCACAAGTATGGAGGGTGACGCTTGCCGACGTACATACCCTATCAGCACGGGAGTCCCAAATAGACTTTTATTTGGATGTTTGGTCCACTTGTCTCTAAAATCCATTTCTACTGAGAGTACTGTATAAACTCCATGAAGTAAAGGCTCTCAGTATTTTCTGTGTTTTCTCGTTCTCCGTATATAGTGAGCGATCACCGTCGCCCAAGGATATAGCCTAGTTATAGGAAAATCTTGTCAATCAGTCTGTGTTTTTGCTTGTTTTCTTCTACCACTCGCACCATTCATATTAATAATTCCCATAAATGTAATTCTCTCATGTGGTTTTGTGTCAATCTACTAGTGCAGACATCTCTCAACATGATGGGATCTTTGAACGCAATCGAAGCACATACAATTTTTGGATGTAGCGCAATCATTACAGCTAAATATCAATGTGTCTCCTGCTTAGTAGAACACTTAAACTCATCAAATGCATGTTGTCGTCAATCCTAAATAACAAACTCCCTACTCGAGTCGAGGAAATTGAACATCTCAATTTTCTATAATCTCACAAGTTATTTTATGTGTAACATTTATTCATGCCTGAGCCATTGAGAAATAAGTCAGTTGCTTAGGTATTCTCACAATGTCTTGAGTGTGAGAGATAGCCTTTATTTATATGTGAGATATTTTTTATAACTCGCAAGTTTTGACCATCTTGTCAGGGATTCCATGTCAACTTGAAATGTCAATACGTTAGCGAGGATATGACCTTCGAGTACATCCCATTCTTTTTAGCTACTACTAGTATGGCATCATTTTCCCCTCCGAGTGGTCCTTCTGACTTCTGAGCAAGAGCCTAATGTGTCTTATGTTCCATCTCCAAAGGTTCTCGACAAATACCCAAATAGGATAGCCGATGACAAATCGTGCTTCCACTTATAGTCCCTGGAACACTTGATTCTTACATGCATTTTACCAAGGGGTTGGTTATCAGTAGTACACTAGTACATAAATCTTTCTCATATACTCGAGCAACGAAGCTTTCACAGTGAAAGCTCACTACGGAGGAAGCATGCTAACTCATATATATAGAGCTACCCCTACAGGTCGCCAAGTTAGCTACCCCACCATTCTTTTTTATTTTTTGTGATTTTTTTAGTTACATGGGAGGAATTTAGATCACATAATATCCCATGCTCTCATTTAAAATTCAACTCAATCTGAGATTGGTATCTCATCCATCAATCCTATTGAATTTTAACAGTATCATATTTGTTGAAATTAAACCATTCCAGATGGATGGGTTGAGAATGTACGTTTTTCATGAAAATTGAAACGCGTGTTCTTCTTATTAATCTAAGGTATCCCCCCAGTAAACAAAAATATAACAAAATATTAAAGGATAGATGTAGCTAACTTGTCTACCCCCAAGGGGTAGCCCCATTTTACCCATATAATATATATGTGGGGTTGGGGAAGCTGCACCCGGGGTGTAGCTAACTAGCTGCTCCTGATCATATCTTTCGTTGGTTTTTATGTTTTTGAAATGAAACCTAAAGGGATTTAAATCACCATATATCACCATGGTCTCATAACAAATTCAACTAAATTCAACACTTCTATCATCTCCATCAAGACTATCACATTTTAACAGTCTCAGAATTGCTGAAATTGACCATGTCTAGATGGGCATGTTAGGAATGTTTGTTTTGCATGAAATTTGGAACACATGTTCCACTCAATAAACTAAGTAAATACACATAGGTTTCCTTCAAAAATAATGAAAAACCAATAAGAAAAATGATCGGGTGCAGCTAGTTAGTTGCACCCCCCGATGGAGCTTCCCTTTTCCCTATATATATGGTTTAATGGGGCGTCCCCATGAGAGAACCAACTTCGTTACCCCCACCCCTCTTTTTTTAATTCTTAGAAGTCCCGAATTAAGTTGAATTTATATGACAACATAGCGATATATGGTGATCTAAATCGCACTAGATTTCATTTCAAAAAAATAAAAAATACGAAGAAAATGGTTGGAGCATACTATACGCACACGCTCAAACTTGAGAGGGCATTAGAAAATGATTAAGAACTAAGTTATCATTTTTCCTCTATGGTATCTTTTTCTTACCCATCCTAGTCACCAATTTACCCAAGGGAAAAATGACACCCATGAAGTAAGCACTATTGAGACTGAGTTACTAACTCTTCTACCATCCATACCAAAGTAGAATTGATGGTGAGTGTCCCACGATTCCTTCACAATACAATTACCTACCACCATATAAAAAAAGTCAACAGCAAACAACATATTCTAACAACAAATGTAATCTTACTTGATATTCAAACAGAAGAATCATTGAATAAAAGTAAATAATATTTAGGTGATTTATCAAGAATATTCAAGATATGTGATGGATCCCATCCTGAGATTTCACCCTCTTTTCTTTCAAAAAAATCAAGAACAATTGATTAGGTATTTTTAATTATTGTAAGTATGAAGATCATGTCTATTGCATATAAAAATAGACAATTTATGTCTATTGTCTATAATTTTATATATTTATACATGTATGATCGTTAATTAACAAGATAAAATTATTTTTAGATCATAATCAAACTATACATATCAAACTTACTTGACATTATACACAAGTACGAAAATCCAAAAAATAAATACTAATAAAAAATTATTTTTCATTAGTCGAAAGACAAGTCAGCCATAATTATTCTATTCGATCACTCCCATGAATATCATAGTCAGATCAACTAACCGATCTACTCGAGCAACTATTGCAACAATGAATATAGTAAATAAACAATATTGCATTGCATTGTCATTCCAACCGTCATAACTATCCATAACTATCCAGACACATACCATTCACAAAAGAGCTACCCATTTTACTAATCTTTTGAAAGGATCTTACTCCAACCCACCCTTGCAATTCTTTCCTTCTTTCTATTCTAACAAAAACAATCATTTAATTAGTCAATTTTGACTGAAACAAATCGAAAACTAACGAAATCTTCACATGATTTCAGGTGAAGCTTCTAAAATGACAAACTGTTAAGATCGATGTAGAACAGAACTAACAAAATCTTCTAGTACTTTGATAAGTAGAAGACCAAATTAGTTTTTCAAACAAAGAACACAAACAAAGAACACAAAACAAGCATACACTTGAAGAATATAGAATGCCCAGTGCAAAAAATAAAAGAAAAACTAAACTGATCACAACGGGACATATTATCTAAAATGGTTACAATAGAAACCCTCATTATGCAAACATCGATGCAGACGTGCGAAAAACACACATACCCTGATGCAGACATGCGAAAACGCACATGTATGTGTGTAGAGAGAGAGAGAGAGAGTTGATATCTTATAAGAAAGAGGGAGATTATCTCTTATAAGACAAATTTAATACACACATAAGCAGAAGGTACGAGCAGGCACAGATTTAATTATAAATGAGTATGCTTCGTAATAATGCCAGGAAAAGGAAATCATGTTTAAATAGCACTGAGCACATATATATCAGAACCATGCCCTTAATACTCCCAAGTCTGCTTCAACTCAAGCAAACTTGCCAGCCCAAACAGGACGCAGATCAACTCAGCCCACTGTGAGTATAAGGCATTATCAATCTCGTGCTTCTCAAACAATCCAATGCTCTCGCAGGAACTTATAGAAGAACAGACATAAAAAAAGACAGAATAAAATGCAAAAAAGAGAGAAAATTCACAGTTAAAATCACCATGGATCTTCAAAGCAAGAAAGAAATAAAAAAACAGAGCAAAACAGAGCCATGACATCCCACCTGCTGAATGGCAAACCCAAGTTTTAACCCAGATCTATTTTTCTTAATATAAAATGGCTCAAATAATCATGTGCATGCACCTGAATGGTGTGTTTTCTCTCGATAAAAACTAAAAGCCATATACTGGTTAAATCAGGGTGACAGCAGCTAGATCCCTCTCGACTGCTTCTCAAGTAATTTCCTCCACTCGATAGTCCAGATCTCTCCCTATCAGACACCTGCCTTAACCCAACAACCACCAGCATGACACGCACTCTCGCAACGGTCCCCTACCACTAAAACCATCACACGGAAGAAGGCAAGATTTGATCTTGACGCAAGCGGATCCAAAGCAAACTTTTGGCATGCAGTGGAAGGTGTGACAGCGAAACCCGCAAAAGAACGGCAAAACTACCGTGACAGTGAGAGCGAGACTTCACACACACTGCCACTACCAAAAAGATGGCAAGCACGAGATCTTTGAACAACACAAAAATACCGAGAAGAAGGATAAGATGCAGACCCTTTCTCCACGAGGTGAACTCCGTCAGCTACTGCCGTTCTTCTCGCCGCGACGAGAGAGAGTGAGAGAGAGAGAGAGACGGATGGAGAGGGGGGGAAAGGGAGTTGGATTTGGGAGGGGAACAATGGATACGAAGAAGGGAGATAGATATAAGCGAGGAGTGGCCAAAGTGGCGAATCTTTTCTTTTCCGGGGAGAGAAGGTCACGTGATCTGCGATTGACGGACTCGCCTCGGGAATCTCGTCTTCAAAACGCTTCGTGTGGCTGTCGAGAATATCGCCAAAGGAAACAGATCTATTTGAATTTTTCTCTTGTACAGAAGGATAATAACGTCATTCTATGGATTTTTTAAATAATTATTAGAAATATTCAAAATTAATTAAATTGGTATGATAAAAAAGTATTAAAAAAGTATGTATCAATCAGCACCTAATGTGTCGATTTGGGGAACTCGGCCCAAAACGACACATGTGGTGGTTTGGAATGTGGCCTGAGGTGTCGATTTGGATTTGGGTAAATTATATTATTACCATGTCCCTCCTTTTACTTATTATTCAATCAATGTCCCTCATTTTACATATTATTCGATCCTATAAATAATAGAAATATTTTTTTCTATGAGACAAGAATGAGGACTTTTAAATAATTAGTATATTATTAAATAGGCATCATGTATATTTATTTTTTCTATTGACTTTCATTACCCGATTCACCTTTCTTCAAGCTTTTGGTGTTTTCCCTCATCGCGAGCATCTCGTTCCATCACTAGGAACTTTGTACTCTCGTCGTCGAAGGTGGAAAGATAGGAGCTTCACTTGTGCACCTCATCTTCCTCCTCCCCAATGACGTTATTCTCAAACAAGAATTATGTATCAATTAGAATTATTATATTAACTATTTTATTAGACAAATATGATGTATATCTCTATACTTAATCTTATTCTTTATTATTGATATATCCTTAGAATATTTTTATTCGACTCAAAAAGATCATAATAAATAGAAAGTAAATATAAAGAAATTGAGAGAGACATTCATGAGCTCAAAATGCACAATTTAACATTAATCAATTTTGAAAAAATGCAATTATTTTATTAAAATCATAAAAGTATAACAATGTGTTTACAAATAATAAAAGATATGTTACAATATCTTATAGTTTTCATATCTTAAGAAATCCTTTCAGACCTTCTCCTCCTCCTCCCGTGTATCCTCCTTTGTCGTTTCTTTTTCCAGCATCTTCCGTTTTCCTGTGATTCTCCTCATGTGCCGTCTTCTTCTTCTTCTTAGTGCTTTTGTTCCGAATGTGTTGGAATATGCCCTGGAGGATGCGGCCTAGCCGATGACTTCCGTAGAGGTTCGATTGGTTGAGTTTCCTGCTTTCTCGTACTCCTTGCGCTTGTTGACTGGCGGGACAACTCTAATGGAGGAGGCTCACTGATCCTTACTCCCGGAGAGGGTCTTCGAGGCGGCTCCGGACGTTGTTGTGGTATTATCATGGGTATACCGAATAACTGTTTATCGAAATCGATTGTCTCCGATTGCCGAACAGTAGTAAATAATTCTGCTTGCAAATCTCTTGAATTATATTGAGTAGACGGTGTGAGCTGAGAGAATACAGAGTCAAATTGACTCGAACGACCAACAAGTGTTGTTCCTACAAGAATGAGATATTCGTGTTGTCCTAAGTATTACAGAAGATAAACATAACTTCTTGAAATTAGTTATTATATTAAATAAGGTGTTCAAACCTGAAACTCCAAATCCGATTTCACCGATTTGAGACCCTGCAACGCCATATTCTATATAGTTCATACCTGAAAGATATTAATGACATTGGATGTCACATAAATTAAACGATAAGTAAGAGAAGGGTAAAATTTAATAAATCAACTATAACAATCCGAAGATACGAATTCTGATTAAATAAGCAGAAATCCATGTCCGCTATATCCCTGACTCGAAGGACCAGCAAATAATGATCATGTAAATTGTGACTGACTAAAAACTTCTTCATATCATTCAAGAATGAGATATTTATGTTTTAGCAATATTAAAGAAGATAAACATAACTTTTTAAAAATTAGTCATTTTATTAAATAAGTTGTTGTAACCTGAAACTCCAAATCCGTCTTCATCATATTGAGACCTTGAAGCGTTATATTTTATATAATTCATACCTAAACGATATTAATTATATTAGATGTCACCTAAATGAAACTATTAGTAAGAGAATGATACAATTTCAAAAATTAACTATAACAACCTGAAGATCCGACAACTGATTGAATTGACAAGTATCCTTGTCTGCTATATCCCGTAGACGTCATTCCCGATGTTCCAAATATTGATTCATCCATTGGTTGACCTTGTGAAAATGCATGCCCACTGTATCCTGCTATAATACATATAAAGAAGTATTATTATAGGTCTAATAATATATACACTAATTTAAGTTATTTATACATAAAGCATTAATTGAAACCTGAAGTCCCAACCATCGGTGGTTGTTGCGATCCCTCCCCGTCATATTGAGCAAATTCATACCTATACGATTTGCAGCATATAATTAAAAAAGTCTGAAAGATAATCAAAATAATCTCGATTTATAACAAAGAAATCACGAAACCTGATGCTCATCAAGTATGCTGGTCTTGTGAGGACATGTACGGTTGGTCATAGTATTGAAATGCTTACATCAACGAGAACATGTTGATAGTCTCATCAAAGTAATTAATTATATCTTCGACCTTTATCTTCATACTCAAGGTAGGTCTGTTGATCGTCTAATCTCATCCAATTGTTCCTTCCATGTAGAATCATATCCACCTATTTGATTTATGATATAATAAGTTAATAAAATATGATAAAAATAAGTAGATTTTTTAACACACCAGACATCTTTCTACTGATCCGTGTGGTTGGTAGGCTATTGTAAGAGGAGGAATCTGTGTTTGGATCCGCCTTCTTGTTACATTCCAATACCACTGCATGTAATTATCGTTGTTTACATCCACATGCTCAAGAACAACCGTGGCTTCCCTCTCATCCTAACGATCCACATATTGTTGGTGTATAGTAGACCAATTTAGGATGTCAGTACTTCTTGTCTTATTACGTCGAGAGACAAAGTTTATCCTCTCAACAGAAGAAAGAATATGTTGTCGCATCCCAAACTGATGCATTACACAATCAAATACGTGCATAACTATGATGTCGTAACAGATTAGTAGCACCCGACTCATCCAAACAGCCTGGCAACTTCTGTAAATATGATGCAATTGTGTTATTTCCCCATCGACGTATGGCATCCAATTCATCTACATTTATTAAAAAAGGATATGTAAGCATTTATTCGGATTTATAAATATAAAGAACAATCGTGAATTTTTACCTGATGTACTTGTTGCGTATCCAACTCATTACAATAAAATGCCAGTGTTGTAGTATGAACGTTCTCCTTAAAACTTCGCACTCCTATCCACTTCAAGGCCAATGCCTCTCTGTTGATTTACGTACCAGTTCGTACCACTGGTCTACTATATGAACATGCTCCCATGCCCAAACCTTCATTCTAAAAATATTACATGACATAAATCGAAAAAAATACGATCGAGAACGTGAGACATATGGAATACTCTACATACATGCAAAACTGAGAAGAAGCAATAAATCCTCGACGTGCCGATCTTCGCACTGCTATCCAGCTCAGAATACATATGCGTCACGCATGGAGCATCGATTTCATGGGTCCATTCCCTAAGAGTCAGGGATTCAAGTACATTTTATTGGTTGTTAATTATGCGAGTTGTTGGGTTGAGGCCATTCCCGCCCGAACCGCATGCTAAGACTATTTGTAAATTTTTGAGGAAAAATATCATTTCATGGTTCGAGGTGCCTAGAGTTTTGATATCTGACAGGGGGTCTCATTTTATCAACGATAAGGTAAAGGCCCTTGCTAACGAGTTCAACATAGACCATAGAGTAGATACTCCATATCATCCTCAGAACAATGGTCTTTCTGAAGTATCGAACAAGGAGATCAAGACGGTACTACAGAAGGTAGTCCAGCCAGACCGAAAGGATTGGTCACAGCTTTTGGACTTGGTCTTGTGGGCATATTGGACTTCCTTCAAGACATCTTTGGGTACGTCTCCCTTTCATCTCGTTTATGGAAAACCATGCCATTTAGCTGTTGAGATTAAGCATAAGTCACTTTGGTTTGTCACTGAGATATTATTGGATACAGAGAGTATAGGAGATTAGAGGAATACAGAATTAGCAGCCTTGGAGGAGCTTAGACATACAGTCTTTTCGAGCAGCCTACAGTATAAGGAACGAGTGAAGATATGGCATGATTCTCATATCATCGATAAACAGTTTGAGCCAAACCAGAGAGTATGGTTGTTTGATGCCAGGATGAGACTATTTCTAGGGAAATTGCAGAGTAAGTGGAAGGGACCATACTTTGTCTGAAAGGTGCATGACAATGCCAGCATTGATATATCCGAGATGTCATCTGAGTCCACCTTTAGAGTTAACGATCAGCGCCTGAAATCATATCCAAATCATGATTCGCTGATTGTTGACGTCGTCCCTATTTATTTTGCATGAGATGTGGTCTTTGACTTACATCATTTGCATCTCATGCCTGATTATCACCGTCTTTCGTCGCTATATAGATCCAGATGTCCATATCATACACTCTTTGGTCTAACACCCCATTTTGCATCTTATGATTATGCTATACTTAGGGTGTACTTTACCCTGTGTATGGGGGTGTCAGAGTTTTGATTATTCTTTTGATTCTATTTACCTCTATTTTGTTGCCTATACTTAGGGATATTTTACCCTAAGTATAGAGGAGGTAGACCCTATACATTCTAACCCTTGGTTTGCCCTTTGAGTATAGTCTTCTATACTTAGGATTACTTAATCCTAAGTATAGGGGGAATCACCGACTTCTATTCATTTTGTTCTTTCTATTCGTCGTTGTAGTATAGCTTTTCTTTTCACTTCCTTATACTAAGCACGAGTTATGTCTTCTTCATCGCTCTTGGATCACTCTGAGGTCCGAGCTAAGTATAAGGGGTGTAGTATATATTACATATATACTTTAGACATAACTCGTACTCTGTGCGAGTGTGTAATGGCTAAAAACCACAAGCTAAAATCGTAAAAATTTTAAATTTTTTCTATACATAAATTTCTTTCTTGCACATACATGTTTGTAAATAGCAATTTATAAAAATTATTTTTGTACAAAGGTTTGTAAAAATATTTTGCTTGTGAAAAATTTGTAAATGTTTTTGTATCAAAATTATGTATGTAGCGCGAAATTTTTGAAAAATAAAAGTTTCCAAAAACCTGTGTGTAAATGTTTGTATATAGTTTGCAAAACTTCTGCATTCATGCATGCATGCATTCAAACATTTTCAAAAATTATGCATGTTTTTAAAAATTTTGCATAAAAAGATCTGTGTATATATTTTTATATATTCTTCTGAATCATAGTTGACATTTAAAATAGTCTAGAATTAAATTGGAAAATGAAGCTTGGTTAAGGCCTTAATCCACCTAATTCTCAGAGGAATCTTATAGGATTTGGGATTAAGAGTTTTCTGGTCCATTAGTGACTTAATCCTTTGAGTCCACTAGGCTATGTTCACATGTCATCTTGATGAGCCTAAGTAGAACACTTAACAACGCACACATGACTCTCACAGACAATGAATTTACTTGGACCAACACCTTACACATAGCTCTCCACGGATGAGGTGATGAGGAGGCAGTTTTCTTTGGCTTGGAGTAGCAAACGAGGGTAGTATTTCTAGGCGGAACCTCTCGTCTTCCTTTAGGGCATGTTTGGTTGCTGGGTTGGACTGGGTTGGGTTGGGCTGGGTTGGGATGGGTGAATAGTAATCTGTGAGGAGGAAGTACCCTTGTGAATAGTAACCAGGGTTGGGCCAACCCTGCCCAACCCTGCAACCAAACAAGCCCTTAGGGAGGGATGTGCATCTCAACTTGGTCTAGCGGTGTTGAGGTATAAAGACAGGAGTGGTGGGTTGCAATAATGCTTCAAAAGAGGGATGGTCTACTGATGAATCCACATTTCATCATCTTTATTCTATCATTTTGGCACTAAAAACCCTAGCAAATGCCTGTAAATACCCTTAAATAGAGCATCTTAGCATTCATGCATGTGCATCATATTACTGTATAAAATACTGTAATTAAAGCCAAAATTATAGAATAAATAAAGAAAAGAAAACGAATAAAATATTGTAAATATTTTATGACCCAAAACCCCCGAGACCTAGGCATCTTGATGAATAGGTCGACAAGGAATAAAGTAGGGGGAGATAAGGTCAGAAATACTGAGAAAATACCTATACACTCTATTCATTCTTTATTCATTTTGGGACCTATTTTTGGTTCCACTTTTTATACATCAAATAAAGAAACTTTGTACATGAAAGTTGTAGATAATTTTATAAAGAAAAATACAAAATTGATTTCACAGAAAAATGATACACAGATAAAAAGTTATGGTCTGAATAAGAATCCAGAATCCCAACTTCCCAGACCCGTATCTCACAACTGACAACTCCAAATGCAGCATACTCACCTTTAATTGTATATAGAATAAAATAATCTATCTAATGGCGGTGGTTTTACATTTGGCGGAGCTACGGTTTGAAAGTTGAGTTTTGGACCCTCATTGTATACTTATACAGATTAAAATATTCAATTTATTCTTTATTCATTTTTTTTGTATTTTTATATTTTTATAATCTTGTAAATATTACTTATAATAATTATGTACATGAAAATTGGAATAAGAACCTAACTAAAAATAAAAATAAAATACTTGTATACACAATACATAGGTAAAATACATACACATATACCTATACAATATATTACTTTATTTTATTAATTATACAAAGAACATCAATAAATTAAAACAAAAATATAATTGTGTGTATAAAAGTATGTTATAATTATATAAATTAATAAACATAATTAATAAAAATAAAATACACAAAACAAAAATAAAAATGCTAAAATACATAGGTAATATACCTATAAAGGGGTATAAAAGCAACTTGTAAAAATATAACTCATAAAAATAATTAAAAATCGGAATAAAATACTATATAAAATAATAAACATTTTTTATTAAATAACCTAAACTTAATTAAATCATTTACTATTTTTAATTTAATTTACAATATATTTATTTAACTTTAGTCTTTTTGCGGATGACGTGGCCCAATCAGGCCACGCCATCCGTTGACCGGGGGTCAACTCCTTGACCCCAGGCCTTTGTCTGCTGGGCTGTTGCGAGTGCCCTTTTTCTTGGATTTTTCACGGGCGAGTCTTTCATCGTTTGGGCACGCACCCTTCTGCAATGTAGCTCCCCCATGATCCAGCTATCACGCCTATTGATTATCTCGAACCGAGAGCGCTCGATTCGCCTGTTCTTCCTCGATCAAGGGGCCGTGTTCGTCAACCCCTTAAAACCAGCCCTTGACTTGATTTGAAAGTTGGACCCCATTTTTGACCTAAACCCTCCATCTCTCTGATCCATCGACGAGCTGGTGGTGACAGTGCCTCGCTCGCGTCCTCGGAGACGATCTGGGCAAGGTCCGGGCGCCCCTCCTACCTCCGGTGGTGTCCCCGTCGAGGTACCCCTTTTCCTCGCTCTAACTGAGCTTGAGGGCCATCTAATCACTTTAACGTTAGTTGCATTTCATTCTTGTACATCCGAAGCTTCATTCCGACCCTTTTAGTCTCCTCTTTAGCCATCGATTCGCTTAATCGATCGATCGCCGGAGCAACTCTGGCCACCTTCAGTCTTCACGCGCTCCGCCTCGTTACACCTTCATTCCACCTCGCTACGTGGTCGGGGCAATTTACCCCCGACCATATCACCCTTTTTGTGCAGGTTCCAGGATCGCCAGAACCCCTCCTGGGTTCGTTTTTGAAGCAGGCAGCTCCTCCTAGAGTTCTTCTCCGTCGTCATCGTCACGGTGGTACTCCGGTGGACTTTCCGCCATTTTGAAGCCACTGTTCGCCAGAGGAACCTTCCAGGAGACTCTCGAGGCCATCGGAGAGGAGTCAGAGGCTCCGGATGAGAAGATTTTGGAGCTTACATCTCAGCTGACCCGAGTTCTTCGGGTGTTCTTCCTTCGCATCCCGGAGCCGTCCGATTGAGTCGAGTTCATCCAGCTCTACAGCAGACGTCCGATCCGGACACCCAACAGCCGTACATCTCGCGCCGATCTTTTAATCCAAGCCCCCGATCGCGAAGGGGTATCGCGGGCCTCCGTGCTGACACGTGGTCAAGTGGAGCGCGCTCCACCGTTCGATTGCGCCCTTGGCGGGGAATTTTGCAAGTAATCCCCGCCGACTTTTTGTATTATTTATTAGCTATGCAAACTTTCAGTTGCCGTTTATAACTTTTGCAAAATTTGCTAAAAGCTCCCTGTAGTTTTCCTATTTACATCTTAGCCCTTGCCAGCCCAGCGCACGTGCGTAGCACGTGTGCGTGGACATTTTGCGGACAAGGCCCTTAGAGTCTTGGGTTTTAGCGCTTAGTCCAGTAAAAGTTTTGTTACGTTTTATGTTTTTAGGGTGATTTGCATTCAGCCCCCCAAATTTTGTAATATTGCAAGTAGATCCTCCCCAGGCGCGTGCATTGCACGCGCGAAGGTTGGAATTTTGCCGAACAAGCCCTTGTGAATTTTGTGATTGCTATTTGGTCCTGAAAATATTCTATTCAGTATTAATTTTGTGTGAAATTTGCGTAAAACCCCCCGAAAGTTTGCTTATTTGCAATTTAGTCCCTGCTAGGCTTATCACTTGTGCTGACTTGCTCTATTTATTTAGACCTTCATTTGGCCTCCAAAAATTCTCAAATTTTGAACTTAAGCTACTGGGTACTTGTATTTTGACGGACTAATTTTAGTTTTTGATTTTATTTTATTTTTATATTTATTAAAAATCAAAAACTTGCTTTTTGTGCACTGTCTAGCTTAGGAAATGCCAAAAAAATATTAAAACACTTCGAAAAATTACAAAAAAATTACCTAGTGTCTATTTTATCCTATTTTAGTGTCAGTCCAAAAATTCACTAAAAATCTCAAAAGAAAGACACTAAAAATTTAAAAACACTCAAAAACTTCAAAAAAATATATAAAATTAAGGAAAACTCAAAAAATTACAAATTCAGGTTCTGTTTGTTCCTCATTTTGTTCTTTTTATTTGAAAAATAGTGTGAAAAATTTTGGTTGCTGTTTGCTAATTTTAATTCCCATTTTATTCACAGCCAGCACTATTTGCACTGTTCTGCTTTATTTCAGTCTTTAAAAATACTAAAAACACCTTGAAAAATCCCCAAAAATCACAAAAACAGTAAAAAATCCTAAAAATATCAAAAACATTTTATTTCTGAATTTTTGGATATTTTTATATATTTTTATAAATATTTTATCTTGCCTTTCATTACAGTGTCTTTAGTTTCCAATATTGAAAATTAAAAAAATATATATAAAATATAAAATTATAAAAATCAGAAAATTAAAAATCAAAAGACAAAATTAAAAATTAAATTAAAATAAAAAAATTAATTAAAAAAATTAAAAACCCACAAAAATTTATTTGCTTGCTTGCTTGGTGTAGACAGATCACACACACACACACTTGAGCACATTTTTGAATTACCCTGTTTGCTCCCTGTGTTCGAACTCTCTGCATACTTGACACTATACACCATTTGTGCAGAGTTAAAAATAAATTTTAACTCCACATTAGTTCTAATTTATTGATCTTTATTGTGGGTTAATTGTTGATTAATTTCAGATTTTGTGTGGTCAAACATCGACTGTTGACTCGCCTTGTGAGTCGATACAACCACATCGACATTTGAGATTATCAAATGGCGCCGTTGCCGGAGAGCAACAGCGAGTAGTTTATATTTTGCTTGTGTTGATTGTCTACCATAGCTTTAGTTTCTATCTCTTGCATTTGTGATATTGATTGATTGAGCTATCTGACCATTTCTTTTCTTGTCTTCTTGCGAGGGACCGCGGAGCAAGGTGGATCGCATAGGTGACCCGAAGAAACCTTGGGAAGCGGAGCCGGCTATTCTTTAGCCAAGCCGGCAGGAGAGAGCAGGAGGAGTGAGAGAGTGGTAGTTTAGCTTGCATTTTATTTTTGTGAGAGAGTGATTTATTGAATTGTAATAATACAGGTACTTGGACACTTAGACACTATCGGGCCTAACTTCCGGGTGTTTGTTCACCCGGGGGCTCACCGCGGTTTTTATCGCGTTTTCATCGCTGTCATTTTCCGGTTTTGTTTTCTTTTTATTTCTTTTGTGGGTTGAGCTCTTAGATTAGGTCCTGCTTGATTCGATTAGCCTAGGTCCAAACACCCTAATAACTCTTGCATGTTCCTATAGTTCGTATTTGGACTTAGATTAATTAAGTAGTTGATCATTGGCTCTCGATCCGCGCACCGCGAGCTCACTCCACACAAGCGCTTTCTCCTAACTCAAATGTGTTGAGCAGAGGAGGAGTGAGCCTAGACCGGACATTAGGATTGGGAGTTGACGGTTAACTCGTGGTTCTTCACGTTAGAAGTTGCCTATCTTAGGACGATTTCCGTTTGCATACCGCCATGTAGTTTAGGTTTACAAATTCTGCTTTGCATCCCGCATGGAGAGAGCTGGGATTCGCTGTAAGTCTTCTTACTTTGCATGCATCATTTAGGCACAAAGGTGAGATTTCCACCTTGGTGTCGACTTGCACGGCTTTTCCGACTCTATTCTCCCTCTGTTTTTGGAACAAAGTAGGATAAAGAAAACACAAAAACCGTTAGGCGCTTGTTTGAATCTACTCAAAAGAAGCGATAACACCAAAAAAATTAAAAAAAGGACTGCTAAGAAAACTTGACCAAAAATAAAATCTGTAATTGGATTCATTGCTTGGGGAGAGTAACACCCTCACTTGTATTCAGGTTGCATGGGGAGGTCTCCTTCCAAGTGAGGTGAGCGCTTCGTAAGGATTAGAGCCTAAAACCCAACTTGTGGCTGCCTTGTGTATTGCCTGGATTTCCGAAGTATTGGCGCTACTATCGTACGTAGTCGAGTAGGGCTTGGTCGCCATTGGTGACTCACTATTGTGTGAGCGCCGACCTTGTCCGAAGTACCGAGCTTAGGCCACGCCTTCACGGGTGTGTCTGTCTCACCGGTTGCGTCCGAGTAGGATCTTGCACGCTCACGGGTGATTCCGTTGCGAGCGAGGTCCGAAGTATCGGTTTCGCCTATCGGCTTCCTCCCTCTATTTCTTTGGCTGAGTAGGGATCCAGGAAGGGTTACAAGGACCTTAAAAAGCACAAGTTACAGGTTACACAGGAGGAGGACAAGTACGGGGACACTTTCCTGGCAGTACTCTCGCTCCTATAGGTGTAGCGTTCTAAGGACTCGTGACAAGATAAATACCTGAAAACAAGCTAAAATTGACAAGATAAAAGCCGAACCTTCACGGCTTCACGAGTTGAGTTGGTGAACTTACCCTTGCCTTGTGTTTGATTGTTAGATTTATTTAGGTCAAGATCAAAAATACAGCACAATTGTGCGCAATTTTGTTGCATTTCATATCATCTTCTTCTCTTGCATTTTCCCCGCTCTTCCCGAATAATCAAGATGATGGGACGGAGATCTCTTAGGCCGACTTTGTCGGCATCGCTATCCAGCACTCCTCCTCATTCATCTAGGAATACCTCGGAGAGTCCGCTCTCCGAGCCCGAGTTCACATCCACCATGTTCCCCCTCGACCACCCTTCCCATTCTCCTTCTCTCAGTCCAATTGTGTCAGAATTCAGTGCATCACAGAGTTCGGCTCATTCGACAGCACCTGAGATGGCCTCTTTTGCTTTTTCAGAAAATCCAGCGATGGCAGACAGAGGCGAGCACCCAGATGACCACGATCACCCTCCATTCATAATCGATCAGGTGGCCATCAACAATTCCTTGCTAGCATCCCTGGAGACTATGCAGAGACAGATCCGTGACCAGGGTACCTTCATGGGTGATTTGATGAGAGAGATAGCACAGATGAGAGAGAACCGACCTGGGGGCGGTGGCGGTGGAGGAGGAGGAGGACCCGATGCAGGAGGAGGCGATCCAGACTCTGAGCGACCGCCACAGACTATCATGAGGGAACTGCACAACCCAGCTGCATCCCTCACTCACCGGTGGATCAGACTCCCACCAATCCATGGAGATTTCGAGCTTCGGCCCCACACGATCCAGCTTCTACCCAAGTTTCACGGGCTGCCGACCGAAGAGCCGCACCTCCACCTCCAAGAGTTTGAAATGATTTGCAGCACTATCCATGATCGGTTGATGACCGAGGACACCATCAAAATGATCGCCTTTCCGTTCTCTTTGGTTGATAGAGCCGCATATTGGCTCAAACACCTTGGGCGATTCGTCGACACATGGGCAGATCTCCGGACCGCGTACCTGAAGAAGTACTACCCTCTCGGCCGGTGATAAACGCGGATTATCGAGGGTCTAAATGTGTCGCTGTGGCGACCCACAATAAAATGCGAATAATCAACAATTAACCCACACTAAGATCAATAAATTAGAAACAATGTGGAGTTAAAATTTATTTTTAGCTCTGCACAAATGATGTAAAGGGCAAGTATGCAGAGAGTTCGAACACAGGGAGCAAGCAGTGTAATTCAAGCAAAAATGCTAAAGTGTGTGAGTGTGTGATGTGTCTACACTAAGCAAGAGAACAAAGAAATGTTTTTGTGGTTTTTTAATTTTTTTAATTAATTTTTTTTTAATTTTTAAATTTTGTATTTGATTTTTAATTTTCTGATTTTTATATTTTATATTTTATATTTTATATTTTCTTTTTTTCAATATTGGAAATGTAATACAAGGCTAGGTAAAATATTAATAAAAATGCACAAAAATACTCAAAAATCCAGAAATGAAATGTTTTTGGTCTTTTTAATATTTTTTACTGTTTTTGTGATTTTTGGGGATTTTTCAAGGTGTTTTTGATATTTTTAAAAGCTGAAATAAGAGAAAACAGTGCAAACAAGGCTGGCTGTGAGTAAAATGGAATCTAAAAATACCAACCAGTAGCAAAAATATTTCACACTATTTTTCAAATAAGAAGGACAAAATAAGGGATAAACAGAAGCTAAGTTTGTATTTTTTTGATTTTTCTACTATTTTATATATTTTTTTGAAGTTTTTAAGAGTTTTTAATTTTTTTGTGTTTTTCTTTTGAAATTTTTAATGATTTTTGGACTGACACTAAAAGATAATAAAATAGACACTAGGTGATTTTTTGGGAATTTTTGGAGGGGTTTTAATATTTTTTTGGTATTTTCTAAGGTAGACAGTGCACAAAATGAGAATTTTTGATTTTTAATAAATAGGAAAATAAAATAAAATCAAAAACTAAATAGGTGGCGTGAAAGTATAGGTGCACAGGAGCTTAAGTCTATTTTTGTGGGACTTTTGGAGTTAAAAAGATGTTTCAAATAAATACAACAAACATCCTAATATTAAACAGTCCTAGCAGGGGTATATATGCAATATTCGAAACTTCCAGGGGCATACATGCAATTTCCCACAAAAATTTACACTATATATTCAATTTTTTGGCACTAAAAGACAATTAATAAAACCGCCTGGGCCTCCTGGCAATTTACCCACCAGGGCGCGTGACTTGCACGCGCCTGGGAGGGACCAAAATGTAATATAACAAAAACCTGGGGGCCTACTTGCAAAATAACCAGAAATATTACACTTAATGCCAAAGTTTTGGTACTAAAACTAAATACGCAAAGGTCCGAGGGGTCCTCTGCAAAAAGCCCACCGCCTCACGTGAACTGGTCACGTGAGGTGACGTGGCGAGGACCTATATGCAAATAACCAACGTACGGGGGCCTTTTTGCAAATATTACAAACTTTTTACGCTACAGACGAAAGTTTAAAACTAGATATTAAATACAAAAGTTGCGAGGGTGGGGGTGCAAAATACCCTCGCTCAGGCGCTCTGAAGATGACGCGTGGCGTGCATCCAACGGCTGGGAAGCGCTGGGCGATCCAACGGCGGTGAGCACTCCACTTATCCACGTGGCGTGTCCTGGGCGCGCGATACCCCTTCGAATCCGACGCCTCGGATTAGATCTCCGCGAGGAGATCGACGGCTGTGAAGAGGCTTGATCGGACGGTGGCTGGAGCGACTGGAGCTGCTGCTCGATCGGACGGTGGGGAAGCGAGGAGGAAGAACAGGGAAGAAGGCCGGCGAAGGCGAACTTCCCCGGCTCCGATCTCGCTTCTCCGGCGGTGGATGGGCTCCAAAATGGAGCTGCAAGCTCCTGGAAGGTCCCTCTTCTGATTGGACGGCTCGGATTCGCCGGAGAGGCGTCGAAGCGCGGGCGCAAAGGCGGCGGAGCTCCACGCTCCAGGTATCTCCGGCGAAGGCGCAAAATCGCCCTCCAGGTGCTTTCAATGCTCTTGGACCTGCAAAAAGAGGTGAGAAGGCCCAGGGCAAATTGCCTGGGCCTCGCAAGGACCTAATCTATGCGTGAGGTGAAGTGATCGATGGTGGCCGGAGGTGCGCTCCGGCGATGATGCATGAACGGGCGAAATGAGCGATTAAACTTAGAGATTTTTTTGGGTTTTCGAAGATTAAGCTAACAGGAACCTAAGGGGATAAACAAGGAGGTGGGGCGAGCCCTCAATGGCCGGAGCCAGAGGAAAAAGGAGTACCTCGACGCCGGCACTTGGCGGAGGTGGTGGAGCTTCCCTCGACTTCGCGCGCCTCAGCTGAAGGGCCGGCGGTGGAGCTGTCACCTCCACGGAGCTCAGGAGCACAAGAGAGACGCTGAAGGGTGGACCAAGGGGACTCGAATTCAAATTGAAAAGTGGGGGGTCGGTTATATGTGGTTTGACCCGAGGTGGAAGAGGTCCAAAGACCAAGATTTCTGGGGCGATGCAGTGATCCACAATCCAATGTAAGATATGGGCGGGCTTCCTCGATTACCTATGATCAAAAGTCAAGAAGGCGCTAGCACGAAATGAGGTGCCTAGCGCCCTCGAAAAATCCGAGAAATCGACCCAAAAATACGTTTCTGACACGACTGCAGGGGGAAGGTCAGACTGTTGACCGAGGTCAACAGTCCTGGCCTCCTGGTTGGTCCACGTGGACCAACCAGGAAAAACCCTGAATTAATGTTTTATTAATTCAATTTAAAATAATAAAAGGCCGAATTAAATAAAAGTTATAAAATAAAAGATGTTCAAAATTTTATGTAGTATTTAATTCTGATTTTTATTTATTTTTATGACTTATATTTTTACAAGTTACATTTTTAACCCTATATAGGTATATTACCTATGTATTTTGATATTTTTATTTTGGTATTTTCAATTTTATTCTTTTTGTTTATTATTTTCAAAAATTATAAAATACTTTTAGATACATAAATCTATTTTTCTTTTATTTTTCTGATATGTTTTGTGTGTTTAATAAAATACAAGTAGTAATATTATAGGTATGAGTATAGGTATTATACCTGGTAATGTATATACAAGTATTTTTATTTTGATTTTTATTTACATTTTTATTCTGATTTTAATGCACATAATTATTATAAGTAATATTTACAAAATTATAAAAATATAAAAATGAATAAATAATAAACAAAGAATAAATTGAATATTTTATTCAGTACAAGTGTACAATAGGGGTCCAAAAGCCAACTTTCAAACCGTAGCTCCGCCAAATGTGAAACCACTGCCATTGGATAGATTATTTTATTCTATATACAATTAAAGGTGAGTATACTGCATTTGGAGTTGTCAGTTGTGAGATATGGGTCTGGGAAGTTGGGATTTTGGATTCTTATTCAGACCATATCTTTTTGTCTGTACATTCTTTTTCTGTGAAATCACTTTTGTCTTTTTCTTTATGCAATTATCTACAACTTTCATGTACAAAGTTTCTTTATTTGAGGTGTAAAAAGTGAAACCAAAAATAGGTCCCAAAATGAGTAAAGAATGAATAACAAGTATAGGTATTTTGACTGTGTTTTTGGCCTTATCTCCCCCTACTTTATTCCTTGTCGACCTATTCATCAAGATGTCTAGGTCTCGGGGTTTTGGGTCATAAAATATTTACAATATTTTATTCTTTTTCTTTTCTTTATTTATTCTATAATTTTGGCCTTAATTACAGTAATTTACACACTGTTGAGATGCACATGCATGAATGCTAAGATGCTTGATTTAAGGCTATTTACAGGCATTTGCTAGGGTTTTTGGTGCCAAAATGATAGAATAAAGATGATGAAATGTGGATTCATCATCCCCCTATACTTTACCTTTGCTAGTCCCTAGCAAACACTTATGCAATAAGTGCAAAAAGAAACGAAAGAAAAGAAAAAGAAGAACTTGGATTTTATTTGATTATCAAACTTGCCTTCGCAAAATCAAAGTTTGGAGCTTAAGTCGGACCTTTGGAATTTTAGTGCGGGCGGAACCTTATTGAGAACCGAATTTGAAATCCAACAGTCCTTGAGAATCCCAAAACTCTGCTCAAGTCTCCTCAATAGCCAGGTCAGAAATATCTCAATTCATACGCAAACTCTTACGACTATGAATCTGACTTGTACAGTGTAAGTGATGGTGGCTCTCCCCAACTAGAATGACAAAGAAACTGACTTCTCCAGTACGACAACCCAATGATTCCCCAATCCAGCAACTCCATCCTCGAAGAGCGGGGTATTCCCTTCTAAGTTCAAGTGGCAACCAGCTCAAGAGAAGGGGGTGAAGAGAAGAATGGACGGTAGCCAGTGTAGCTACCTATCCTTGGATGCAAGACCAGTGTAGTCAAGTCATCCAGCTGCAGGCTCACATGATATGACTTTGGAACTCAAGCTTGCTTATTGACTTTGTACATACTTGCAGGCTTTTTATTTTTGTACATGCCTGAACATTTTTTTTTTTGAAATACTATTCACAGCAGCATTTACATAAGGAGTTTTTCCTCATGAGCCAGTAGACTATCCATCTTTTGAAGCTTTATCGCAACCCACAGCCTCCTGTCTTTAGACTTCCTAATCACTGGACGGGTTGGGGTGCACTTCCCTCCCTAGAGGAGGACAAGTGTTTCCACTTGTGTGCGTCTCATACCGGCAAATCCAATCCCCTCACCACTCCAACTGAGTTGAGCCATGTGAAAGGTGCAGGTGTCCAAGTAAGGTCATTATCAACAAGAGTCGTGCGTGTGCTCCGAAATACTCTACTTAGGCAGTCAAGAATCCATTGAACCAAGTCCCGTGATCCTCAAAGAATTAAGTCAACTAGACCTGAAGTACCTCAAACCCAGTTCCTATAAGGTTCCTGTTATTAGGTAGATTTTAAGGTCCAATCAAGCTCCAATCTTCGGATTTTACTTAGACTTGTTCAACTATCAAACTCAATCCGAAAAATGCTCATGCTATGCAATGCAATGCAGAAAATATTTTTGTGATGCAATTTTCAAAGATTTTGAACTTTTTATGGATTTTTGAAAAGATGATGCATGCATTTTTTGTATTTTCAACAAGATTTTTCAAATGTTTTTTTTTTATTTTAGTTTTTGCAAATGTTTTTGGGAATTTTTGGAAACAAAAAGATTTTGGCTGAAAACAAGGTGAAAACTATTTACACGGGAGTGCTTCTTATATACACAAGAAGTGGATTTTAAGAATTCACAGGGTAAGTGGTCAATTTTATACATATATATAGATATAGTGGATTTTGGTGTGATGTGACTATTCCTCAAACTTATTTGACACAAGCTTTTCACACAAAGAAAAGAAATTTTGCAATCCACACAATTTCACACAGGTTGAAAACACGAAACAAAATATTTTCAAAATAGTTTTCAATAGATGTTCACAAAGATTTTCAAACTATTTTTATTTCACACAAAGAAAAGAAATTTTGCAATCCACACAATTTCACACAGGTTGAAAACACGAAACAAAATATTTTCAAAATAGTTTTCAATAGATGTTCACAAAGATTTTCAAACTATTTTTCAAACATTTTGCAAAAAACATTTTCATCTGATTTATTAATCAGTAAATACAAAAAGAATTTGAGGAATAACCACATCTTTTTATTATGGATTTTTAATGAATTTTAAAGAATTATTAGCCATGTTTGTTAGGAAAATACGAAAGTACGAGTTATGGCTAAAGTATATACACAGTATATACGACCCCCCTATACTTAGCTTGAGCTATGTCCTCATAGATCGGAGAGAAAAGAGAAGACATAACTCGTACTAAGTATAGGAAAATCTAAAGAATAAAGGAATGAAGTAATGAATCAATGAATGAGAAGTTGACCGTCCCCCCTATACTTAGGATCAAGTAATCCTAAGTATAGCAGACTGTACACAACGCAGGGAGGGTCAAGGGTGGGAATGAACAGATCGTACTCAAATTGTCTCCCCCTATACTTAGGGTAAGATATCCCTAAGTATAGAAAAGAAGAGGAGACAATGGAGAGGATCGAGATGAATGAGAAAAACTCGGGGTGCACACCCCCCTATACTTAGGACAAAGTGCGTCCTAAGTATGGAAAACTGTCTACAAGGGCGGCACCTTTTTGATAGATAAAGAAGATGGAAAAGGAAAAGAAGAAAAGAAGAAAAGAAGAAAATAAATCAACAGACAACAAAGTGATATAAACAGATGGATTTGTACAGCGGAAGATAGACTTTGATCACCATGTATGAGATGTAGATGATGAGAGTCAAAGGACACATCTCATACCAGAAGAATGGGGGCAACGTCAATGGTCGGCGGATCATGATCAAGATATAATTTCAGACGTTGACCATTGACGCGGAAGGTAGAGGAAGATGACGGTTCGGATATGTCGATGCTACCATTGTCATGTACCTTCCTGACCACATACGGTCCTTTCCACTTGCTCTGTAACTTTCCTGGAAATAACTTTAGCCTTGAATCAAACAACCATACTCTCTGATCTGGCTCAAACTGTTTATGGCTGATATGCGAATCATGCCATGTCTTCACTTTTTCTTTGTACTGTAGGCTGTTGGAAAAGGTTGTATCTCTCAATTCTTCCAGGGCTGCCAATTCTGCTCTTCTCTGGTCTTCTATACTCTTAGGATCTAGAAGCAACTCAGTAACTGCCCAAAAAGATTTGTGCTTGATCTCCACTGGCAAATGGCACGGCTTGCCATAGACGAGACGAAAGGGAGATGTTCCCAATGGATTCTTGAAAGATGTCCGATATGCCCACAAGACCGAGTCCAAAAGCTGTGACCAATCCTTTCGGTCTGGGCGGACAACTTTCTGCAAGATAGTCTTTATCTCCCTATTCGATACTTCGGCAAGACCATTAGTCTGAGGGTGATAAGGAGTGGCAACCCGATGGTCAATGCCGAACTCGTCTGCAAGGGCCCTGACTTTGTCATTGATGAAGTGAGACCCCCCGTCTGAAATCAAGACTCTAGGTACTCCGAACCGTGAAATAATATTTTTCCTCAAAAATTTGCAAACAGTTTTAGCATCTGCGGCTCGGGCGGGGATGGCCTCAACCCATCGGCTGACATAATCCACAGCGAGCAAAATATGCTCGAATCCCTGACTCTTAGGAAATGGGCCCATGAAATCAATCCCCCATGCATCAAAAACCTCACAGAAGTGAATGGGTTGCATGGGCATCATGTCTCTCTGTCCGCAGGTTCCCATTTTCTGACAGTCGGTACATCTCTTCACGAACTCATCAGAGTCCTTGAAGAGAGTAGGCCACCATAGGCCGGATTGAAGCACCTTCTGTGCTGTTCTTTTTCCAGAATGATGTCCTCCTGCCTCAAGCTTGTGGCAGTATGTGAGGACGCTATGCTGCTCTTCTTGAGGAATGCACCTCCTCCAGATACTATCCCCTCCTTCGTGATAAAGGACGGGATCCTCCCAGTGGTAAAACTTGGCCTTAGCTAGGAAGGTCTCAAGTTTCTGCCTGGGCCAACCCTGAGGGACTGTCTTGGCAACAAGATAGTTTACAAAGTCAGCATACCATGGGAGTGAGGTGACAGCCAAGATCGCCTCATCTGGAAATGTCTCTGTTATAGGTGCGCTGGGCTCAGATTCCTCAAGATTTTCCAATCTGGAGAGATGATCCGCCACCACATTCTTTACTCCAGGCTTGTCCTTAATCTCAATATCAAATTCCTGGAGTAGAAGGATCCATCTAGTTAGACGTGCTTTGGCATCCTTCTTAGCCATTAAGTACCGGATGGCGGTATGATCAGTGTATATTGTCACTCTAGATCCAAGAATATACGATCGATACTTATCAAGAGCAAAAACTACGGCCAGCATCTCTTTCTCAGTTACAGTGTAATTCCGCTGCACGGCATCCAAAGTCCGACTGGCGTAGTGAATGGCAAAGGGTAAACCATCCCTCCTCTGTCCGAGCACAGCCCCAACGGCAAAATCTGAGGCATCCGTCATGATCTCGAATGGAAGAGACCAATCGGGTGGCTGAAGGACAGGAGCTGAAACAACCATGTTCTTGAGAGTCTCAAATGATTCAAGACACTTATCATTAACAATAAACTCGGTGTCTTTGGTCAGTAAGTCAGTGAGCGGTCGGGCAATTCGGCTGAAGTCCTGAATGAACCGTCGGTAGAAACCGACATGCCCCAGAAAAGACCGTAACTGACGCAAATTGGACGGCGGATTGAGTTTTCTGATGATGTCCACCTTAGCCGGATCGACCTCCATGCCCCTGTTGGAGACGATATGACCAAGGACCGTCCCTTGAGTCATCATGAAATGACTCTTCTCCCAGGATAAGACAAGATTGACCTCTATGCAGCGCTTCAGCACACGGTCTAGGCAGTCAAGACAAGCATCGAACCCGTCGCCATAGACCGAGAAGTCATCCATGAAGACCTCTAAACAGTCACCCACCATGTCCGAGAAGATGGACAACATGCACCTTTGGAATGTCGCCAGAGCGTTACATAGACCAAAGGGCATCCGTCTGAAAGCATACGTCCCAAACGGACAGGTGAATGTCGTTTTCTCCTGGTCTTCGGGCGCAATGGCCACTTGATTATATCCAGAGTACCCATCAAGAAAAAAGTAATGGCTCTTCCCGGCTAACCGCTCGATAATCTGATCAATGAAGGGAAGCGGGAAGTGATCCTTCTTGGTGGCCTCATTCAATCGTCTGTAGTCCACACAGACTCTCCAAGAAGTTGGTACTCTGGTAGCGATCTCCTCTCCAGACTCATTAACAACAGTAGTGATACCCGTCTTCTTGGGTACCACATGGAGTGGACTAACCCATTTGGAGTCGGAGATGGGATAGATAAAATCGGCGCTCCACCACTTGGAAATTTCTTTCATGACTACGTCTCGAAGATTCGGGTTCAACCGTCGTTGGAACTCACGCGATGGCTTAGCGTTATCTTCAAGATAGATGTGGTGGGAGCAAAGATTTGGGCTCAGCCCTTGGAGATCAGCTATACTCCAACCGATTGCCTTGCGGTTTCTTTCAAGAACCTCCATCAGACGAGATTCTTGCTCTCCAGTCAAATCCGCTGAGATAATGACTGGGTGCATTTCTGGCTCTCCAGCAAGGAATCTGTACTTCATAGACTGCGGCAGAGGTTTCCGTTCTGGACAACTGGGAGGTGGCAGATCTGGCTTCTGATATGTCTGTGTAAAGGCGACCAAATCTGCATGGGAGAACTCTCGCTCTGCATGAAGTGCTGACGAAGGGCGGCCCTCTGAATCAACTATAAACTGTACTGACTCGCACTCTGTCATGGCTGTCGGCTCAGAAGGAATCAGACAAGGCAAATAATCATCAAAGTCATCCCAATCAATGTCTGAATCCGAGGGATCAGAAGACGGTGAGCAAGATTGAAATTCCTCGGCACCACTCATCACAACACTGTCAGCCTCAGAAATATCCTCATCCAGGAATGTGCTCTCCCGGCTCTCGACTGCCATGAGCTTGAGATACAGTGAATCTGTAGGCAAGGCGAGGGTCGGTGCTACGGGATCTTTCCAGTTGGATTCATCATCAGTCATTTCGAAATCACAAACCTGGTGGATGTCTAGCTCCTCCTCTGTCATCTGCTCAGCTTCGCTGGACTGCTCTGAGCATTCTGCTTCTCTGGCTCTGATTTCTTCGATCGTCTCTATTTGTATGGTTTCACCCTCTACGCGAAAGCATACCTTCCCACTATCATGGTCGGTCACCGCCTTGGCTGTGGCCAAGAATGGACGTCCGAGAATGATGGGGGCATCAGTTACCGACTCAGGGATCTCCATGTCCAACACAACGAAGTCCACGGGGAATTGCAGGCCCTGAATGGTAACGACCACGTCTTTCAATAACCCCTTCGGCCTCTTAATCGACCTATCAGCAAACTGAAGGACGGTTCTGCTTCGAAGAAGAGGGCCAAACTCGAACTGCTTGAGTAAGGCTGCCGGAAGGAGGTTAATTGAAGAGCCGCTGTCTAATAGAGTACGATCAAACTGCTGCTCTTGAATCTCGCATCTGACATAAGGAGCTCCTGCGTCTGGTCGCTTGGCTGGCAATGTGTTCTGAATAGCGTAGCAAGTGTTGTGAGTGAGCATATGGATTTGATCTCTGTGCCTCTTCCTTCTTCGAACAGTAGTTGTTTCTTTCAAGTTCTTCTTGAAGAAGGGGATATGCTCAAATGCTTCTCGTAGAGTCAGCTGAATGTGAAATCTGTCAATCATCTCGTTGCCAAACTCTACCTGTTGGTTCTTTTTGGGATTTTCTTTTTTATTCCCCTTCGCACGGCGGAGTGCCTCAGGGAAGTGGATAGTAGGGGCCTCCTCAGATGGAGGTCTAGGAATCGGTCCCTGTGCCTGTGAAGAGGGAGAATCCATACAATCATCATCATTCATTACATATGGATCCGCAATTTGAACAGAAAACTTTCCTTTATTCATATTTTTGCTTTTGTTTTTCTTCCCATAGTCACTAGATACAAAAAGTGGTGGCATCACAGAAGATGGCTCAACAAAAGTAGATGTGGTGGCCTCAGCACCACCACTCGCACCTGTCTTCGCGGCATCAGCACCGCGCTCTGGTTCATCATCCAAAATGGTGGCATCAGCACCACCGTCTGCATCTGGTATCACGACGGCATCAGCACCGTCGTCCTGGAATCCATCATTGGTGGCATCAGCACCACCGTCTTCAACATCATCATTAGCGGCATCAGCACCGCTAGTCTGCTCCTCCGGCGCTCCTGATTCTGCATCTGGCTGTCACTCAGAAGAGGCGCCGCCGGCTGGCATCCTACCGCTCCTAGTAGTAACAAAATCAGCATCATAATAGGAATAAGATATGTCATTCAAATCATCACTAGGAGAGGTGTCCTCTGTGAACTCTACCTGCTCAGATTTTCTTTTTAAATTATTAGGATTGGGTTCGATCTGAGCGGGTATGGCGGCCTTGCCTTTGATGAAATCCCGCATCTCCTGCCGGAACTCATCCATTTCTTGCCTGAAAGATGCTCGCTGTTCAGATAGCAAGCGGGCAAGATCATCGAGGGTTGGGTTCTCATAGGCTGGACCCTGAGAACCAGATGTTTGTACCTGCTGGACATGGGGCTGCTGCTGCTGGTATTGCTGCTGATATTGGGGAGGAGGCTGGTGATAAGAATGCTGAGGCGGCTGTCGCTGCCTCCACTGCTGTCCCTGATAGGCGGGACGAGGACCACTCTGATACTGCTGGGGCTGGTTGTACTGGGGCTGTTGCTGCTGATGTGGCTGGCTGCTCTGCTGTCCTTGAGCAGGGGGATGCTGTTGGGATGAGGAACCACCATTTCCCCAACGGAATCCGGGATGATCCCTACGAATCGCTGGCTGAGGGTATCGGTCATACCAAATCCCGTTGACTTCCATCAACGGTTCCTGCTCGAAGGGGGGTGGAGGAAGAACTGCCAGTGGCTGCTCCGGCTGATAAACCACCATCTGAGTCTCCTGAGATGGTGGTTGCTCTGGATGGTACTGCAACAATGGCACCGGCTCCGCCTGGATATGGTTCACCTGGCGGTATGAGGTGGAGGCCTGGTTGGGATTGCTGCTGCTGGATGCAACCTGTGACCTGGGAGGCTGTTGGGAATGGGCTTGTGCCTCCTGAATACATAGAATTTGAGTCTTCAGGTCACTCATTATTTTGGTAAGAAGGTCCATCTGGGCTAGACCTTGGTTCTGCTTCTTTTCAAGGATCTCCATGCGGTCCAGCTTTTCACTGATAATGCCCATGTCGGCTGCGGCTGATTCGGCTTGGGCTGCGACTACCGACGTTGTGCTGGGACCGGCATCGATGCGGGCGATCCTCTGAAATGATCCCGCTCCTTGCGGGGGCTTCTGCTGCGTGTAGACTCTAGCCTGGGTCATCACTGTAGAGTTCTCTGCCATGCCTTCGTAGATGGCCCAGACGTCGTCTTCTCCCTTGGAGAAATAGGACCCACCGCAAGAGGCGTTCACAAGCCCCTGCAGCTCCGGTGTCAGCCCACAGAAGAAACTCTGCACCAGGTGGGGCTTGGAGATGTCGTGATGTGGACACCGGTCTATGAGCTCTCTAAATCGATCCCATGCTTCATGGAACTGTTCATTTGGGAGCATGGTGAAATTGCTGATCATGGCTCGAGCTGCGTTTGTCCGACCGAGAGGATAGTATTTCTTCAAATATACGGACCGGAGGTCTGCCCAAGTGTCGACAAATCGCCCTAGATGCTTGAGCCAATATGCGGCTCGATCAACCAATGAGAATGGGAAGGCGATCATCTTGATAGTGTCCTCGGTCAACAACCGATCGTGGATAGTGCTGCATATCATTTCGAACTCTTGGAGATGGAGGTGCGGCTCTTCGGTCGGCAACCCATGGAACTTGGGTAGCATCTGAATCGTGTTGTGCCGAAGCTCGAAGTCTCCGTGGATAGGTGGAAGTCTGATCCACCGGTGAGTGAGGGATGAAGCTGGGTTGTGCAGTTCCCTCATGATAGTCTGTGGCGGTTGCTCACCGTCTGGGTCGCCTCCTCCTGCATCGGGTCCTCCTCCTTCTCCACCGCCACCGCCCCCACCAGGTCTGTTCTCTCTCAGATGTGCAATCTCCCTCATAAGATCACCCATGAATGTGCCCTGGTCACGGATCTGTCTCTGCATATTCTCCAGGGATGCTAGCAATGAATTGTTGATGGCCGCCTGATCAATAATGAACGGAGGATGGTCGTGGTCATCTGGGTGCTCGCCTCTGTCAGCCATTACTGGATTCTCTGAAAATGCAAAAGAGGCCATTTCAGGTGCTGTTGAATGTGCTGAACTCTGTGATGCACTGAATTCTGACACAATTGGACTGAGGGGAGGAGAATGGGAAGGGTGGTCGAGGGGGAACAGGGTGGATGTGAACTCAGGCTCGGAGAGCGGACTCTCCGAGTTATTCCTAGATGAATAAGGAGGAGTGCTGGATAGCGGTGCCGACAAGGTCGGCCTAAGAGACCTCCGTCCCATCATCTTGATTATTGGAGAAGAGTGGGGGTAATGCAAGAAAAGAAGAAAATGAGATGCAACAAAATTTTGCACAATTGTGCGGTGTTTTTGATCTTGACCTTAATAAATCTAACAATCAAACACAAAGCAAGGGTAAGTTCACCAACTCAACTCGTGAAGCCGTGAAGGTTCGGCTTTTATCTTGTCAGTTTTAGCTTGTTTTTCAGGTATTAATCTTTTCACGAGTCCTTAGAGCGCTACGCCTATAGGAGAGAGAGTACTGCCAGGAAAGTGTCCCCGTACTTGTCCTCCTCCTGTGTAACATGTAACTTGCGCTTTTTGAGGTCCTTGTAACCCTTCCTGGATCCCTACTCAGCCAAAGAAAAGAGAGAGGAAGCCGATAGGCGAAACCGATACTTCGGACCTCGCTCGCAACGGAATCACCCGTGAGCGTACAAGGTCCTACTCGGACGCAGCCGGTGAGACAGACACACCCGTGAAGGCGTGGCCTAGGCTCGGTACTTCGGACAAGGTCGGTGCTCTCACAATAGAGAGTCACCAATGGTGACCAAGTCCTACTCGACTACGTACGATAGTAGCGCCAATACTTCGGAAATCCAGGCGATACACAAGGCAGCCACAAGTTGGGTTTTGGGCTCTAATCCTTACGAAACGCTCACCTCACTTGGAAGGAGACCTTCCCATGCAACCTGAAAACAAGTGAGGGTGTTACTCTCCCCAAGCAATGAATCCAATTACCGATTTTATTTTGGTCAAGTTTTCTTTAGCAGTCCCTTTTTTAATTTTTTTGGTGTTATCGCTTCTTTTGAGTCAATTCAAACAAGCGCCTAACGTTTTTATATTTTTCCTTTATCCTACTTTGTTCCAAAAACAGAGGGAGAATAGAGTCGGAAAAGCCGTGCAAGTCGACACCAAGGTGGAAATCTCACCTTTGTGTCTAAATGATGCGTGCAAAGTTAGAAGACTTACAGCGAATCCCAGCTCTCTCCATGCGGGATGCAAAGCAGAATATTTTAAACCTAAGCTATATGGCGATATGCAAACGGAAATCGTCCTAGAACAGGAAACTGCTAGCGTGAAGAACCACAAGCTAGCTAATAGCTTCTAATCCGAGTGTCCGGTCTTGGCTCACCCCTCCTCTGCCCAACACATTTGGAGTAGGAGAAAGCGCTTGTTCGGGTGTGAGCTCGCGGCGCGTGGATTTGGAAGCTACTCGCTAACTGTTTGATTATTCTAAGTCCAAATACGAATCTATAGGTGCATGCAAAGATAGTTAAGTGTTTGGACCTAATCTAATCGAGTCAAGCAGACCTAGAACTAAGAGCTCAATCCACAAAAGAAAGTGAAAAATGAAAACAAAACCGGAAAATGACAAGCGATGAAAACGCGGTCAAAACGGCGGTGAGCCCCCGGGTGAACAAACACCCGGAAATTAGGCCCGAATGTCTAAGTGTCCAAGTCCAAGGTACCTGTATTATTACAAATCAAATGAATCACTCTCTCACTAAAAATGAATGAAAACTAATCTAACACACTCTCTCTCACTCCTTGCTCTCTCCTGCCGGCTTGGCTAAAGAACAGCCGGCTCCACGTCCCAAGGTTGCGTCGAATCGCCTAGGCGGTCCGCCTCACTCCGCGGTCCCCTCGCAAGAAAACAAGAGAAAAGATGGTCAGATAGCTCAACAAGATATATCAAAAATAGGAGAGATGGAAAAGAAAGCTATGGTAAACAATCACACAATAAGACAAAAATGTGAACTACCAGCTGTTGCTCCCCAGCAACGGCGCCATTTGATAAACACGGATTATCGAGGGTCTAAATGTGTCGCTGTGGCGACCCACAATAAAATGCGAATAATCAACAATTAACCCACACTAAGATCAATAAATTAGAAACAATGTGGAGTTAAAATTTATTTTTAACTCTGCACAAATGATGTAAAGGGCAAGTATGCAGAGAGTTCGAACACAGGGAGCAAGCAGTGTAATTCAAGCAAAAATGCTAAAGTGTGTGAGTGTGTGATGTGTCTACACTAAGCAAGAGAACAAAGAAATGTTTTTGTGGTTTTTTAATTTTTTTAATTAATTTTTTTTTTAATTTTTAAATTTTGTATTTGATTTTTAATTTTCTGATTTTTATATTTTATATTTTATATTTTATATTTTCTTTTTTTCAATATTGGAAATGTAATACAAGGCTAGGTAAAATATTAATAAAAATGCACAAAAATACTCAAAAATCCAGAAATGAAATGTTTTTGGTCTTTTTAATATTTTTTACTGTTTTTGTGATTTTTGGGGATTTTTCAAGGTGTTTTTGATATTTTTAAAAGCTGAAATAAGAGAAAACAGTGCAAACAAGGCTGGCTGTGAGTAAAATGGAATCTAAAAATACCAACCAGTAGCAAAATATTTTCACACTATTTTCAAATAAGAAGGACAAAAATAAGGGATAAACAGAAGCTAAGTTTGTATTTTTTGATTTTTCTACTATTTTATATATTTTTTTGAAGTTTTTAAGAGTTTTAATTTTTTGTGTTTTTCTTTTGAAATTTTTAATGATTTTTGGACTGACACTAAAGATAATAAAATAGACACTAGGTGATTTTTTGGGAATTTTTGGAGGGGTTTTAATATTTTTTTGGTATTTTCTAAGGTAGAACAGTGCACAAAATGAGAGTTTTTGATTTTTAATAAATAGGAAAATAAAATAAAATCAAAAACTAAATAGGTGGCGTGAAAGTATAGGTGCACAGGAGCTTAAGTCTATTTTTGTGGGACTTTTGGAGTTAAAAAGATGTTTCAAATAAATACAACAAACATCCTAATATTAAACAGTCCTGGCAGGGGTATATATGCAATATTCGAAACTTCCAGGGGCATACATGCAATTTCCCACAAAAATTTACACTATATATTCAATTTTTTGGCACTAAAAGACAATTAATAAAACCGCCTGGGCCTCCTGGCAATTTACCCACCAGGGCGCGTGACTTGCACGCGCCTGGGAGGGACCAAAATGTAATATAACAAAAACCTGGGGGCCTACTTGCAAAATAACCAGAATATTACACTTAATGCCAAAGTTTTGGTACTAAAACTAAATACGCAAAGGTCCGAGGGGTCCTCTGCAAAAGCCCACCGCCTCACGTGAACTGGTCACGTGAGGTGACGTGGCGAGGACCTATATGCAAATAACCAACGTACGGGGGCCTTTTTGCAAATATTACAAACTTTTTACGCTACAGACGAAAGTTTAAAACTAGATATTAAATACAAAAGTTGCGAGGGTGGGGGTGCAAAATACCCTCGCTCAGGCGCTCTGAAGATGACGCGTGGCGTGCATCCAACGGCTGGGAAGCGCTGGGCGATCCAACGGCGGTGAGCACTCCACTTATCCACGTGGCGTGTCCTGGGCGCGCGATACCCCTTCGAATCCGACGCCTCGGATTAGATCTCCGCGAGGAGATCGACGGCTGTGAAGAGGCTTGATCGGACGGTGGCTGGAGCGACTGGAGCTGCTGCTCGATCGGACGGTGGGGAAGCGAGGAGGAAGAACAGGGAAGAAGGCCGGCGAAGGCGAACTTCCCCGGCTCCGATCTCGCTTCTCCGGCGGTGGATGGGCTCCAAAATGGAGCTGCAAGCTCCTGGAAGGTCCCTCTTCTGATTGGACGGCTCGGATTCGCCGGAGAGGCGTCGAAGCGCGGGCGCAAAGGCGGCGGAGCTCCACGCTCCAGGTATCTCCGGCGAAGGCGCAAAATCGCCCTCCAGGTGCTTTCAATGCTCTTGGACCTGCAAAAAGAGGTGAGAAGGCCCAGGGCAAATTGCCTGGGCCTCGCAAGGACCTAATCTATGCGTGAGGTGAAGTGATCGATGGTGGCCGGAGGTGCGCTCCGGCGATGATGCGTGAACGGGCGAAATGAGCGATTAAACTTAGAGATTTTTTTGGGTTTTCGAAGATTAAGCTAACAGGAACCTAAGGGGATAAACAAGGAGGTGGGGCGAGCCCTCAATGGCCGGAGCCAGAGGAAAAAGGAGTACCTCGACGCCGGCACTTGGCAGAGGTGGTGGAGCTTCCCTCGACTTCGCACGCCTCAGCTGAAGGGCCGGCGGTGGAGCTGTCACCTCCACGGAGCTCAGGAGCACAAGAGAGACGCTGAAGGGTGGACCAAGGGGACTCGAATTCAAATTGAAAAGTGGGGGGTCGGTTATATGTGGTTTGACCCGAGGTGGAAGAGGTCCAAAGACCAAGATTTCTGGGGCGATGCAGTGATCCACAATCCAATGTAAGATATGGGCGGGCTTCCTCGATTACCTATGATCAAAAGTCAAGAAGGCGCTAGCACGAAATGAGGTGCCTAGCGCCCTCGAAAAATCCGAGAAATCGACCCAAAAATACGTTTCTGACACGGCTGCAGGGGGAAGGTCAGACTGTTGACCGAGGTCAACAGTCCTGGCCTCCTGGTTGGTCCACGTGGACCAACCAGGAAAAACCCTGAATTAATGTTTTATTAATTCAATTTAAAATAATAAAAGGCCGAATTAAATAAAAGTTATAAAATAAAAGATGTTCAAAATTTTATGTAGTATTTAATTCTGATTTTTATTTATTTTTATGACTTATATTTTTACAAGTTACATTTTTAACCCTATATAGGTATATTACCTATGTATTTTGATATTTTTATTTTTATTTTGGTATTTTCAATTTTATTCTTTTTGTTTATTATTTTCAAAAATTATAAAATACTTTTAGATACATAAATCTATTTTTCTTTTATTTTTCTGATATGTTTTGTGTGTTTAATAAAATACAAGTAGTAATATTATAGGTATGAGTATAGGTATTATACCTGGTAATGTATATACAAGTATTTTTATTTTGATTTTTATTTACATTTTTATTCTGATTTTAATGCACATAATTATTATAAGTAATATTTACAAAATTATAAAAATATAAAAATGAATAAATAATAAACAAAGAATAAATTGAATATTTTATTCAGTACAAGTGTACAATAGGGGTCCAAAAGCCAACTTTCAAACCGTAGCTCCGCCAAATGCGAAACCACTGCCATTGGATAGATTATTTTATTCTATATACAATTAAAGGTGAGTATACTGCATTTGGAGTTGTCAGTTGTGAGATATGGGTCTGGGAAGTTGGGATTTTGGATTCTTATTCAGACCATATCTTTTTGTTTGTACATTCTTTTTCTGTGAAATCACTTTTGTCTTTTTCTTTATGCAATTATCTACAACTTTCATGTACAAAGTTTCTTTATTTGAGGTGTAAAAAGTGAAACCAAAAATAGGTCCCAAAATGAGTAAAGAATGAATAACAAGTATAGGTATTTTGACTGTGTTTTTGGCCTTATCTCCCCCTACTTTATTCCTTGTCGACCTATTCATCAAGATGTCTAGGTCTCAAGGTTTTGGGTCATAAAATATTTACAATATTTTATTCTTTTTCTTTTCTTTATTTATTCTATAATTTTGGCCTTAATTACAGTAATTTACACACTGTTGAGATGCACATGCATGAATGCTAAGATGCTTGATTTAAGGCTATTTACAGGCATTTGCTAGGGTTTTTGGTGCCAAAATGATAGAATAAAGATGATGAAATGTGGATTCATCAGCCGGACCAACGCAGCTCGAGCCATGATCAGTAACTTCGTCATGATCCCAAATGAACAGTTCCATGAAGCCTAGGATCGATTCAGAGAGCTCATCGACCGGTGTCCACATCACGACATATCCAAGCCCAACTTGGTGCATAGTTTCTTTTGTGGGCTGACACCGGAGCTGCAGGGGCTAGTGAACGCCTCTTGCGGTGGGTCTTATTTCTCCAAGGGAGAAGACGACGTCTGGGCCATCTACGAAGGCATGGCAGAAAACTCTGCTGTGATGACCCAGGCCCGAGTCTACACTCAGCAGAAGCCCCCGCAAGGAGCGGCATTATTTTAGAGGATCGCCCGCATCGATGCCGGTCCCACTACAACGTCGGTAGCCGCCGCCCAGCCGAATCAGCAGCAGCCGACATGGGCATTATTAGTGAGAAGTTGGACCGCATGGAGATCCTCGAGAAGAAGCAGAACCAAGGTCCTCGCTCAGATGGACCTTCTCACCAAAACCATGAGTGACCTGAAAACTCAAATCCTATGCATTCAGGAGGCACAGGCTCATTCCCAACAACCTCCCAGGTCACGGGCTGACTCCAGCAGTAGCAGCTCCAACCAACCCTCTACCTCATATCGACAGGTGAATCATATCCAGGCAGAGCCGGTTCCACTTCTACAGTGCCATCCAGAGCAATCGCCGTCTCAGGAGACTCAGATGGTGGTCTATCAGCCAGAGCAGCCACTGGCAGTTCTTCCTCCACCCTCCTTCGAGCAGGAACCATTGATGGAAGTCAATGGGGATTTGGTACGACCGATACCCTCAACCCGGGATTCGTCGGGACCACCCCGGATTCCGCTGGGGCAATGGTGGCTCCTCATCCCAACAGCAGCAGAACCCTGCCCAAGGACACCAGAACAGCCAGCCACAACAGCATAACCAGCAGCCCCAGTATGCCCAGCCACATCAGTATCAGAATGGTCCTCGTCCCACCTATCAGGGGCAGTCATGGAGGCAGCGCCAGCCGCCTCAGCAGTCTTATCACCAGCCTTCCCCCCAGTATCAGCAGCAGCAACAGCAGCAGCAGCCCCATTTCCAGTAGGGACAGCCATCCGGTTCTCAGGGTCATGCCTTTGAGAACCCAGCTCTTGATGATCTTGCCCGCTTGCTATCTGAACAGCGAGCATCTTTCAGGCAAGAAATGGATGAATTCCGACAGGAGATGCGGGATATCATCAAAGGCAAGGCCGCCATACCCGCTCAGATCGAACCTAACCCTAATAATCTAAAAAGAAAATCTGAGCAGGTAGAGTTTACAGAGGACACCTCTCCTAGTGACTATTTGAGTGACATGTCTTATTCCTATTATGATGCTGATTTTGTTACTACTAGGAGCGGTAGGATGCCAGCCGGCGGCGCCTCTTCTGAGCGACAACCAGATGCAGGATCAGGAGCGCCAGAGGAGCAGAATAGTGGTGCTGATGCCGCTAATGATGATGTTGAAGATGGTGGTGCTGTTGCCACCAATGATGGAGTCCAGGACGACGGTGCTGAGGCCGTCGAGAGACCAGATGCAGACGGTGGTGCTGATGCCACCATTTTGGATGCTGAACCAGAGTGCGGTGCTGATGCCGCAGCGACAAGTGCCGGTGGTGGTACTGAGGCCACCACCTCTACTTTTGTTGAGCCACCGGCTGTGATGTTGCCACATTTTGTACCTAGAGACTGTGGGAACAAGAACAAAAACAAAAATATGAATAAAGGAAAGGTTTCTGTTCAAATTGCGGATCCATATGTGGTGAATGATGATTATTGTATGGATTCTCCTTCTTCACAGGCACAGGGACCGATTCCTAGTCCTCCATCTGAGGAGGCCCCTACCATCCCCTTCCCTGAGGCACTCCGCCGAGCGAAGGGGAATAAAAAAGAAAATCCAAAAAAGAGCCAACAGGTAGAGTTCGGCAACGAAATGATTGACAGATTTCACATTCAGCTGACTCTACGAGAAGCATTTGAGCATATCCCCTTCTTCAAGAAGAATTTGAAAGAGACAACTACTGTCCGAAGGAAGAAGAGGCACAGAGATCAAATCCATATGCTCACTCATGACACTTGCTGCGCCATTCAGAACACATTGCCAGCCAAGCGACCCGATACAAGAGCTTCCTATGTCAGATGCGAGTCCAGGAGTAGCGGTTCGATCGTACTCTATTAGACAGCGGGTCTTCGATCAACCTCCTTCCGGCAGCCTTACTCAAGCAGTTCGAGTTTGGCCCTCTTCTTCGAAGCAGAACGGTCCTTCAGTTTGCTGATAGGTCGATTAAGAGGCCGAAGGGGTTTTTGAAGGACGTGGTCGTTACCATTCAGGGCATGAAATTCCCCGTGGACTTTGTTGTATTGGACATGGAAATCCCTGAGTCGGTAACCGATGCCCCCATCATACTTGGACGCCCATTCTTGGCCACTGCCAAGGCGGTATCCGACCATGACAGTGGGACGGTATGTTTTCGCGTAGAGGGCAAAAGCACACAAATAGATACGATCGACCAGACCAGAGCCAGAGAGTTGGCGTGCTCAGAAAAATCCAGCGAAGCCGAGCAGATGACAGAGGAGGAGCTAGACATCCACCAGGTTTGTGATTTTGAGATGACTGATGATGAATCCAACTGGAAAGATCCCGTAGCACCGACCCTCGCTTTGCCTACAGATTCACTATATCTCAAGCTCATGGCAGTCGAGAGCCGGGAGAGCACATCCCTGGATGAGGATATATCTGAAGCTGACAGTGTTGTGATGAATGGTGCTGAGGAATTTCAATCATGCTCATCTTCTTCAGATCCCTCGGATTCAGACATTGACTGGGATGACTTTGATGATTATTTGCCGTGTCTGATTCCTTCTGAGCCAACAACCATGACAGAGTGCGAGCCAGTGCAGTTTATTGATGATTCAGCAGGCCGCCCTTCGTCAGGAATTCATGCAGAGCGAGAGTTCTCCCATGCAGACCTGGTAGCATTTACACAGACATATCAGAAGCCAGATCTGCCACCTCCCAGTTGTCCAGAACAGAAACCTCTGCCGCAGTCGATGACATACAGATTCCTTGCGGGTGAGCCAGAAATGTACCCAGTCATTATCTCAACAGATTTGACCGGAGAACAAGAATCTCGTCTGATGGAGGTTCTTGAAAGAAACCGCAAGACAATCAGTTGGAGTATAGCTGATCTCTAGGGGTTGAGCCCAAATCTTTGCTCCCACCACATTTATCTTGAGGATAACGCTAAGCCGTCGCGTGAGTTCCAACGACGGCTGAACCCGAATCTTCGAGACGTAGTCATGAAAGAAATTTCAAGATGGTGGAGCGCCGATTTCATCTATCCCATCTCCGACTCCACATGGGTAAGTCCGCTACATGTGGTACCCAAAAAGACGGGTATCACTACAGTTGTCAATGAGTCTGGAGAGGAGATCGCTACCAGAGTACCAACTTCTTGGAGGGTCTGTGTGGACTACAGACGATTAAATGAGGCCACCAAGAAGGATCACTTCCCGCTACCCTTCATTGATCAGATTATCGAGCGGTTAGCTCGGAAAAGTCATTACTGTTTTCTTGACGGGTACTCTGGATACAATCAAGTGGCCATTGCGCCTGAAGACCAGGAGAAAACGACATTCACATGTCCGTTTGGGACTTATGCTTTCAGACGGATGCCCTTTGGTCTATGTAACGCTCCGGCGACATTCCAAAGGTGCATGTTGTCCATCTTCTCGGACATGGTGGGTGACTGTTTAGAGGTCTTCATGGATGACTTCTCGGTCTATGGCGACGGGTTCGACGCTTGTCTTGACTGCCTAGACCGTGTGCTCAAGCGCTGCATTGAGGTCAACCTTGTCTTATCCTGGGAGAAGAGTCATTTCATGATGACTCAGGGGACGGTCCTTGGTCATATCGTCTCCAACAGGGGCATGGAGGTCGATCCGGCTAAGGTGGATATCATCAGAAAACTCAATCCGCCGTCCAATTTGCGTCAGTTACGGTCTTTTCTGGGGCATGTCGGTTTCTACCGACGGTTCATTCAGGACTTCAGCCGAATTGCCCGGCCGCTCACTGACTTGCTGACTAAAGACACCGAGTTTATTGTTAATGATAAGTGTCTTGAATCATTTGAGACTCTCAAGAATATGGTTGTTTCTGCTCCTGTCCTTCAGCCACCCGATTAGTCTCTCCCATTCGAGATCATGACGGATGCTTCAGATTTTGCCGTTGGGGCTGTGCTCGGACAGAGGAGGGATGATTTACCTTTTGCCATTCACTACGCCAGCCGAACCTTGGATGCCGCGCAGCGAAATTACACTGTGACTGAGAAAGAAATGCTGGCCGTAGTCTTTGCTCTTGATAAGTATCGATCTTACATTCTCGGATCTAGAGTGACCATTTATACTGATCATACCGCCATCCGGTACTTAATGGCTAAGAAGGATGCCAAAGCACGTCTCACCAGATGGATCCTTCTACTCCAGGAATTTGATATTGAGATTAAGGACAAGCCTGGAGTCAAGAATGTGGTGGCGGATCATCTCTCCAGGTTGGAGAATCTTGAGGAATCTGAGCCCAGTGCACCTATTACAGAGACATTTCCAGATGAGGCGATCTTGGCTGTCACCTCACTCCCGTGGTATGCTGACATTGTGAACTATCTTGTAGCCAAGACGGTTCCACAAGGTTGGCCCAGGCAGAGACTTGAGACCTTCCTGGCGAAGGCCAAGTTTTACCATTGGGAGGATCCCGTCCTTTATCATGAAGGAGGGGACAGTATATGGAGGAGGTGCATTCCTCAGGAAGAGCATCATAGCGTCCTCACATACTGCCACAAACTTGAGGCAGGAGGACATCATTCTGGAAAAAGGACAGCACCGAAGGTGCTTCAATCCGGCCTGTGGTGGCCTACTCTCTTCAAGGATTCTGATGAGTTCGTGAAGAGATGTACTGACTGTCAGAAAATGGGAACCTGCGGACAGAGAGACATGATGCCCATGCTACCTATTCACTTCTATGAGGTTTTTGATGCATGGGGGATTGATTTCATGGGCCCATTTCCTAAGAGTCAGGGATTCGAGCATATTTTGCTCGCTGTGGATTATGTCAGCCGATGGGTTGAGGCCATCCCCGCTCGAGCCACAGATGCTAAAACCGTTTGCAAATTTTTGAGGAAAAATATCATTTCACGGTTCGGAGTACCTAGAGTCTTGATTTCAGACGGGGGGTCTCATTTCATCAATGACAAAGTCAGGGCCCTTGCAGACGAGTTCGGCATTGACCATCGGGTTGCCACTCCATATCACCCTCAGACTAATGGTCTTGCCGAAGTATCGAATCGGGAGATAAAGACAATCTTGCAGAAAGTTGTCCGCCCAGACCGAAAGGATTGGTCACAGCTTTTGGACTCGGTCTTATGGGCTTATCGGACTTCTTTCAAGAATCCATTGGGGACATCTCCCTTTCGTCTCGTCTATGGCAAGCCGTGCCTTTTTCCAGTGGAAATCAAGCACAAATCTTTTTGGGCAGTCACCGAGTTGCTGTTAGATCCGGAGAGTATAGGAGACCAGAGAAGAGCAGAATTGGCAGCCCTGGAAGAATTAAGAGACACAGCCTTTTCTAACAGCCTACAGTACAAGGAAAAAGTAAAGACATGGCACGATTCGCATATCAGCCATAAATAGTTTGAGCCAGATCAGAGAGTATGGTTGTTTGATTCCAGGCTGAAATTATTCCCAGGGAAGTTGCAGAGCAAGTGGAAAGGTCCGTATGTGGTCAGGAAGGTACATGACAATGACAGCATCAACATATCCGAACCGTCATCTTCCGCTACCTTCCGCGTCAATGGTCAACGCCTGAAACTATATCTTGATCATGATCCGCCGACCATTGACGTTGCCCCCATTCTTCTGGTATGAGATGTGTCCTTTGACTCTCATCATCAGCATCTCATACATGGTGATCAATTCCATCATCCGCTGTACAGATCCATCTGTTCATATCACTCGGCCGTCTGTTGATTTATTTTCTTCTTTTCTTCTTTTCTTCTTTTCCTTTTCTATCTTCTTTATCTATCAAAAAGGTGTCGCCCTTGTAGACAGTTTTCTATACTTAGGACTTACTTTGTCTTAAGTATGGGGGGGTGTGCACCCCGAGTATTTCCATTCTTTGATCCTCTCCATTGTCTCCTCTTTTTGTCTATACTTAGGGATATCTTACCCTAAGTATAGGGGGAGACAATTCGAGTACGATCTGTTCATTCCCACCCTTGACCCTCCCTGCATTGTGTACAATCTGCTATACTTAGGATTATTTGATCCTAAGTATAGGGGGGACGGTCAACTTCTCATTCGTTTGATTCATTTGTTCCTTTATTATTTAGACTTGTCTATACTTAGTACGAGTTATGTCTTCTCTTTTCTCTCCGATCTATGAGGACATAGCTCAAGCTAAGTATAGGGGGGTCGTATATACTGCGTATATACTTTAGCCATAACTCGTACTTTCGTATTTTCGTAATAATATGGCTAATAATTCTTTAAAATTCATTAAAAATTCTTAATAAAAAGATGTGGTTATTCCTCAAATTCTCTTTGTATTTACTGATTAATAAATCAGGTGAAAATGTTTTTTTGCAAAATGTTTGAAAAATAATTTGAAAATCTTTGTGAACATCTATTGAAAACTATTTTGAAAATATTTTGTTACATGTTTTCAACCTGTGTGAAATTGTGTGGTTTGTAAAATTTCTTTTCTTTGTGTGAAATAAAATGTTTGAAAAATGATTTGCAAAAGGTTTGAAAAATGGTTGCAAAAATGTTTTGAAAAACCTATATATACTGTTTTGAAAGCCTTTGCAAAATGTTTTCAAATGTGTGTAAAATGTTTGTAAAAACTATTTTGGACTATTGTTTTCAAAAATTGTATGAAAAGCTTGTGTCAAATAAGTTTGAGGAATATTTACATCACACCAAAATCCACTATATATATGTACTTATAAAATTGATCACTTACCCTCGTAAATCCTTAAAATCCACTTCTTGTATATATAAGAAGCACTCCCGTGTATATATTTTAACCTATTTTTCAGCCAAAATCCTTTTGTTTTCAAAAAGCCCAAAAACATTTGCAAAATTAAAATCCAAAAACATTTGAAAAATCTTTTTGAAAAAAGACAAAAAATGCATCTGCATATACATGCATCATCTTTTGAAAAATCCAAAAAAAGTTCAAAATCTTTGAAAATTGCATCACAAAAATATTTTCTGCATTGCATAGCATTCGCATTTTTCGGATTGAGTTTGATAGTTGAACAAGTCTAAGTAAAATCCGAAGATTGGAGCTTGATTGGACCTTATAATCTACCTAATAACAGGAACCTTATAGGAACTGGGTTTGAGGTACTTCAGGTCTAGGTGACTTAATTCTTTGAGGATCACGGGACTTGGTTCAATGGATTCTTGACTGCCTAAGTAGAGTATTTCGGAGCACACGCACGACTCTTGTTGATAATGACCTAACTTGGACACCTGCACCTTTCACATGGCTCAACTCAGTTGGAGTGGTGAGGGGATTGGATTTGCCGGTATGAGACGCACACAAGTGGAAACATTTGTCCTCCTCTAGGGAGGGAAGTGCATCCCAACCCGTCCAGTGATTAGGAAGTCTAAAGACAGGAGGCTGTGGGTTGCGATAAAGCTTCAAAAGAGGGATAGTCTACTGGCTCAAGAGGAAAAACTCCTCATGTAAATGCTGCTGTGAATAGTATTTCAAAAAAAGAAAGAAAGAAAGTTCATGCATGTACAAAAATAAAAAGCCTGCAAGTATGTACAAAGTCAATAAGCAAGCTTGAGTTCCAAAGTCATATCATGTGAGCCTGCAGCAGGATGACTGGACTACACTGGTCTTGCATCCCGGGATAGGTAGCTACACTATCTACCGTCCATTCTTCTCTTCACCCCCTCCTCTTGAGCTGGTTGCCACTTGAACTTAGAAGGGAATACCCCGCTCCTCGAGGATGGAGTCATTGGATTGGGGAATCATTGGGTTGTCGTACTGGAGAAGTCAGTTTCTTTGTCATTCTAGTTGGGGAGAGCCACCATCACTTACACTGTACAAGTCAGATTCATAGTCGTAAGAGTTTGCGTATGAGTTGAAGTATTTCTGACCTGGCTATTAAGGAGACTTGGACAGAGTTTTGGGATTCTCAAGGACTGTTGAATTTCAAACATGGTTCTCACTAAGGTTCCGCCTGCACTAAATTTCCAAAGGTCCGACTTAAGCTCCAAACTTTGATTTTGTGAAGACAAGTTTAATAACCAAACTAAATCCAAGTTCTTCTTTTTCTTTTCTTTCTTTTTCTCTTTGCACTTATTGCATAAGTGTTTGCTAGGGACTTGCAAAGGTAAAGTATAGGGGGGTGATGAATCCACATTTCATCATCTTTATTCTATCATTTTGGCACTAAAAACCCTAGCAAATGCCTGTAAATACCCTCAAATAGAGCATCTTAACACTCATGCATGTGCATCATATTACTGTATAAAATACTGTAATTAAAGCTAAAATTATAGAATAAATAAAGAAAAGAAAAAGAATAAAATATTGTAAATATTTTATGACCCAAAACCCCCGAGACCTAGGCATCTTGATGAATAGATCGACAAGGAATAAAGTAGGGGGAGATAAGGTCAGAAATACTGAGAAAATACCTATACACTCTATTCATTCTTTATTCATTTTGGGACCTATTTTTGGTTCCACTTTTTATACATCAAATAAAGAAACTTTGTACATGAAAGTTGTAGATAATTTTATAAAGAAAAATACAAAATTGATTTCACAGAAAAATGATACACAGATAAAAAGTTATGGTCTGAATAAGAATCCAGAATCCCAACTTCCCAGACCCGTATCTCACAACTGACAACTCCAAATGCAGCATACTCACCTTTAATTGTATATAGAATAAAATAATCTATCCAATGGCGGTGGTTTCACATTTGGCGGAGCTACGGTTTGAAAGTTGAGTTTTGGACCCTCATTGTATACTTGTACAGATTAAAATATTCAATTTATTCTTTATTCATTATTTTTGTATTTTTATATTTTTATAATCTTGTAAATATTACTTATAATAATTATGTACATGAAAATTAGAATAAGAACCTAACTAAAAATAAAAATAAAATACTTGTATACACAATACATAGGTAAAATACATACACATATACCTATACAATATATTACTTTATTTTATTAATTATACAAAGAACATCAATAAATTAAAACAAAAATATAATTGTGTGTATAAAAGTATGTTATAATTATATAAATTAATAAACATAATTAATAAAAATAAAATACACAAAACAAAAATAAAAATGCTAAAATACATAGGTAATATACCTATAAAGGGGTATAAAAGCAACTTGTAAAAATATAACTCATAAAAATAATTAAAAATCGGAATAAAATACTATATAAAATAATAAACATTTTTTATTAAATAACCTAAACTTAATTAAATCATTTACTATTTTTAATTTAATTTACAATATATTTATTTAACTTTTGTCTTTTTACGGATGACGTGGCCCAATCAGGCCACGCCATCCGTTGACCGGGGGTCAACTCCTTGACCCCAGGCCTTTGTCTGCTGGGCTGTTGCGAGTGCCCTTTTTCTTGGATTTTTCACGGGCGAGTCTTTCATCGTTTGGGCACGCACCCTTCTGCAATGTTGCTCCCCCATGATCCAGCTATCACGCCTATTGATTATCTCGAACCGAGAGCGCTCGATTCGCCTGTTCTTCCTCGATCAAGGGGCCGTGTTCGTCAACCCCTTAAAACCAGCCCTTTACTTGATTTGAAAGTTGGACCCCATTTTTGACCTAAACCCTCCATCTCTCTGATCCATCGACGAGCTGGTGGTGACAGCGCCTCGCTCGCGTCCTCGGAGACGATCTGGGCAAGGTCCGGGCGCCCCTCCTACCTCCGGTGGTGTCCCCGTCGAGGTACCCCTTTTCCTCGCTCTAACTGAGCTTGAGGGCCATCTAATCACTTTAACGTTAGTTGCATTTCATTCCTGTACATCCGAAGCTTCATTCCGACCCTTTTAGTCTCCTCTTTAGCCATCGATTCGCTTAATCGATCGATCGCCGGAGCAACTCTGGCCACCTTCAGTCTTCACGCGCTCCGCCTCGTTACACCTTCATTCCACCTCGCTACGTGGTCGGGGCAATTTACCCCCGACCATATCACCCTTTTTGTGCAGGTTCCGGGATCGCCAGAACCCCTCCTGGGTTCGTTTTTGAAGCAGGCAGCTCCTCCTGGAGTTCTTCTCCGTCGTCATCGTCACGGTGGTACTCCGGTGGACTTTCCGCCATTTTGAAGCCACTGTTCGCCAGAGGAACCTTCCAGGAGACTCTCGAGGCCATCGGAGAGGAGTCGGAGGCTCCGGATGAGAAGATTTTGGAGCTTACATCTCAGTTGACCCGAGTTCTTCGGGTGTTCTTCCTTCGCATCCCGGAGCCGTCCGATTGAGTCGAGTTCGTCCAGCTCTATAGAAGGCGTCCGATCAGGACACCCATCAGCCGTCCATCTCGCGCCGATCTTTTAATCCAAGCCCCCGATCGCGAAGGGGTATCGCGGGCCTCCGTGCTGACACGTGGTCAAGTGGAGCGCGCTCCACCGTTCGATTGCTCCCTTGGCGGGGAATTTTGCAAGTAATCCCTGCCGACTTTTTGTATTATTTATTAGCTACGCAAACTTTCAGTTGCCGTCTATAACTTTTGCAAAATTTGCTAAAAGCTCCCTGTAGTTTTCCTATTTACATCTTAGCCCTTGCCAGCCCAGCGCACGTGCGTAGCACGTGTGCGTGGACATTTTGCGGACAAGGCCCTTAGAGTCTTGGGTTTTAGCGCTTAGTCCAGTAAAAGTTTTGTTACATTTTATGTTTTTAGGGTGATTTGCATTCAGCCCCCCAAATTTTGTAAAATTGCAAGTAGAAACTCCCCAGGCGCGTGCATTGCACGCGCGAAGGTTGGAATTTTGCCGAACAAGCCCTTGCGAATTTTGTGATTGCTATTTGGTCCTGAAAATATTCTATTCAGTATTAATTTTGTGTGAAATTTGCGTAAAACCCCCCGAAAGTTTGCTTATTTGCAATTTAGTCCCTGCCAGGCTTATCACTTGTGCTGACTTGCTCTATTTATTTAGACCTTCATTTGGCCTCCAAAAATTCTCAAATTTTGTACTTAAGCTACTGGGTACTTGTATTTTGACGGCCTAATTTTAGTTTTTGATTTTATGTTATTTTTATATTTATTAAAAATCAAAAACTTGCTTTTTGTGCACTGTCTAGCTTAGGAAATGCCAAAAAAATATTAAAACACTTCGAAAAATTACAAAAAAATTACCTAGTGTCTATTTTATCCTATTTTAGTGTCATTCCAAAAATTCACTAAAAATCTCAAAAGAAAAACACTAAAAATTTAAAACACTCAAAAACTTCAAAAAAATATATAAAATTAAGGAAAACTCAAAAAATTACAAATTCAGGTTCTGCTTGTTCCTCATTTTGTTCTTTTTATTTGAAAAATAGTGTGAAAAATTTTGGTTGCTGTTTGCTAATTTTAATTCCCATTTTATTCACAGCCAGCACTATTTGCACTGTTCTGCTTTATTTCAGTCTTTAAAAATACTAAAAACACCTTGAAAAATCCCCAAAAATCATAAAAACAGTAAAAAAATCCTAAAAATATCAAAAACATTTTATTTCTGAATTTTTGGATATTTTTATATATTTTTATAAATATTTTATCTTGCCTTTCATTACAGTGTCTTTAGTTTCCAATATTGAAAATTAAAAATATATATATATATAAAATATAAAATTATAAAAATCAGAAAATTAAAAATCAAAAGACAAAGTTAAAAATTAAATTAAAATAAAAAAATTAATTAAAAAAAATTAAAAACCCACAAAAATTTATTTGCTTGCTTGCTTAGTGTAGACAGATCACACACACACACTTGAGCACATTTTTGAATTACCCTGTTTGCTCCCTGTGTTCGAACTCTCTGCATACTTGACACTATACACCATTTGTGCAGAGTTAAAAATAAATTTTAACTCCACATTAGTTCTAATTTATTGATCTTTATTGTGGGTTAATTGTTGATTAATTTCAGATTTTGTGTGGTCAAACACCGACTGTTGACTCACCTTGTGAGTCGATACAACCACATCGACATTTGAGATTATCATCTACTGGTTCAGGAAGAAAAAGTCCATATGTATAATGCTACACCATGTAGATATGTTGTACATATGCACAAAAAAATGTGTGCAAAATCAAGAAAACTCTAAAAAAGTGGACATGCCTAATTGAAAATAAAATGCATGCCGGAGTGTATATAGCCAAATAAAGCAAAGCTTATGTATTACACCTTCTCATCTCATGAAGCTTGAAGCGGGAGACATAGCTACACTGGTTTGGCTCCCAAGGATACGTGGCTACACTGGCTACGATCCATTCTCTTCTTTTCCCCTCTTCTTGAGCTGGTTGAACTTGAACTTAGAAGGGAATACCCCGCTCCTCGAGGAAAGAGTTTCTAGACTGAGGAAGTAGAGTTACCTTGTTGAGGGAGGTTGTTTCTTTGTCATTTCTGAGGTGGGGAGCAACATATCACTTACACAGTACAAGGAAAGATACATGGTCATTAGAGTTTGCGTATGTAGACTTGAACTGATCTGGATTATTGAGGAGTCTTGACCATGGAATGGTGGAACTTAGAGGTTGTTGAGTCTTAAACCTATATTCCAATAAGGTTCTGACAAATTAATAATCCAAAGGTCTGATTGAGCTCCATACTTCAATTTAATGAAGATAAGTTTAATAATCAACCTTGATTCTCCTTCTTTTTCTTTTCTCTTCTTTTCACTTCTTTTGCAAATAAGTGTTTACTAAGGGACTAGCAAAGGTAAAGTATATGGAGTTAATGATTTCCTGATTCTCAATCTTTATTCTTTTATTTTAGCTATTTATCTTGGCAAAACAACATGTAAATACAATAAATAGCAAATTGCATGCATCTGTTAATATTGCATAATGAGCATGTATTTGTGCAAAATAAAAGAATAAAGGAAAAGAAAAAGGAAGGAGGTATTTAGAATAAATACAGTGTGACTCGAACTCCAAGAGAAGGTCAAGCCTTGAACAGATTACCAAATAAAATAAGTAGAGAGATAGGGCCTACTTTGTATTGTGCATATTACCTATGTATATAAATACTTATTTTCGATAAAATAAACTAAATTATTATCTTTACCTCCTTGTATATATTTTTAAAAATAAAATAAAAATAAAATAAAAATAAAAAAAATGAATAAAAGTAAAAATAAAATCCCCTTTCATTGTACCAAACACATGTATATACATCATATTCACTATTTATTTTATACTTGTAAATAATTTGTAAAAATAAAATAAAAATTATCTTCTATTCCTATAATTACGTTTGAAAATGAATAAAATATAAAATGGGGGTATTTTTTGTAAAAATAACAAAATAAAATAATTATACATAATACATAGGTATATTATACATGTATATAACACTATATATTGTACATACCTTGATTTATTTTTCATAAAAATTAATTAAAAATCATAGAAAAATAGTTTGAAAAAAATAAACACTTTTTATTTTGAACACTTTTTAATTTAAATTCATTTACTATTTTTTATTGAATTTATAAATATTTTGTATATCCAGATTTTTTGATTGGTCTGGACCGGTTGTTGACCTCCAGTCAATGCCGCCCCCTTCCCGGGTCAGACCGGATAGTATTCGCCAGAGCGTCTTCTCAATTTTCTCTAGCCTGCCTCAGAGCTTCGTTTTCCTCAAAATGTGGACCCGATAATCCTCATTCACACGACATCCTCATGGGTCCCTTGGTTGATCCGGATCGCTCTAGGGTTCTGCGCTTTTCATCGATCTTTCTGGACCCTGGAGCGACCTATAAAATCTCTTCTTCCCCCTCCTTGCACCGCAGCTCGTGCCTCGCCCCTTCTTTCATCCTTAGGTGTCTTCAGTAGAGTGACAACAACCTGTGGGTGCCCTTAGATCAGAGTTTGGTGGCATGTACCTGCAGCTCAACTACGTGGATGGAGTTCTCCGCCACGTTTAGCCTCACGGCCTGCCGCAACATGGTTGAGGCCATGATCTCGACCTTCACCTTCGCCTGAAGCCCATGAATGAGTTTTAAGCCTCGGGTGAACATCTTATCCGTTACATCTCATATGTTCCCTCAATTCATCTGTTCTACTCCACCACAGTTCATTTGCTCCGGCCACTTGATCGGAGCCTCATCTCACCCTCAAACACGTATCGATCGACCCCTCGACAAACACCACACCTTGCATCGCAGCCTGATCATCCTTAGACTCGGCCCTAAGGTTGAGATTAAGGCCAAGATCTCCTCTTGCCACCCTCATCGGAGATCAATTCCCATTCACCTCGCTTCTTTCATCTTCAGCTGTAATAAACTGGACCGGAGCGTAGCCCCGAGTCCTGTCTTTCATTTGCAGGTACCCTCGTATGGTAGGAGCCTCCTTCGGACGCTTAGCTGCTTAAGCGGAGCAACTGCAGGCAGAGCTGCCTCATCCAGCAAATCTGACCGTTGGTTCCTCCATCGGAACCTCCCACCAGATGCGCACCACTCCTACGACTGTGTTGGACTCTTCTGATCCTCCATCGGAAGGGTGGATCTCGATCCTTCTTCCGTTGGAGTCCATCAACGATGAGTTCTTCCAGACCTTCTTTCCGATGTCGATGAGGAGCACCACCTCCCAAATTTGATTTGTGTCATATGCCCATGCTTTATCCCTAACGGTCGATCAGAGTAGGGAACATATCTGAATAGCACGTCCTTGCCTTTTCAGAGCCGCCAGCTCCGTACTATAGCAGAGCATCACAGTCGCACATCCTCGACATTCCTCCTGCCATCAGATCTTTTTGCAGGGGGAGATCAGAGCCGTCAGAGCCCCCACACGCTCCTCACATGCCTCAGGTACTTTGCATCTTGTATCCAGCACTTTTATGCTTTATTAGTTAGTCCAGTAAATAAAGGTGTAAGTGTAGTCATTTTGCATGTGGACCCTTGCTATGGCTAGTATTTCTGTTTTAATCCAGTTTGTATGAACTCTCATGCCGTCCCACGTGCTTATCTGGTGTATTTGCATGTTTTATCCTGGACTTCACATATGTTATGCTTTGAATAGAAACTTTTTGATAATTTCATTTATACCCAGTGCGTGTTTTTTTAGCATGTGCCTGAATACCCTGGGCTTTTTGCATTATTCACCTTGAGTTTTTTATATGTGTTATTAATTAGCCTGTGAACTTTAAAATAATTGCAACTAGGTCCCTATGCGCTGTGTGTCTTGTTTTTAATTCAATAATTATCAAATTACGTCCAAAAATCATATAAAAATATTGTAATCTCATGTTGACATGTATTATTTATCATGATTTTTGGGAATAATTTTGTTGAGTATTTTATTTTCTAAAAACAAAAAACCACTAAAAAACTTACTGTCTAATTTAGAAAATACATAAAAATTATAAAAATGGTGTTAAGAATTCCAAAAAAATTAGTTTTTGTTTGTGTGTTCTTTACCTCTAATAGCATTTTTGTTTTAAAAATCATTATAAAAACCCTAAAAATCTGAAAACTCTCAAAAACTTATAAAATCATTAAAAATTCTAAAAAATCATAAAAATACAATTTTAATTTCTATTTGTAGCTCTTTTTATTTGTTTTCTCATAAAATTACCTCTAGGTCATTAGGGCACTTTAGCTATTTTAAATTTGCAATATTGACCTAGCTGCGTACTATTTGTGTTTTTAGCTCTTATTTGAATTTTATAAAATCATATAAGAATTAGAAAACCCCCCAGAAAATTACCAAAAACATCTGAATATTTGGAAAACACAAAAGTATTTTTATTCTGATTTTTAGCATTTTAGGTCTAAATAACAATTAAAAAGGTGTGATTGTCTGCATAGTTTTCTTACTTGTTTGATTTTACTTATTAATTTAAAAATATAAAAATTTGCAAAATTATAAATTAATAAAAATATACATTTTATTATCTGATTCCGAATACTTCATAGGTGTACTCATGCTCCTTGAGTTCGATCCTGGTCGCTATACTAGGTTAAATAAATAGCGGAGACCGCTGACATTGATTTTGTGCTACTTTGATTGCTTTATTTGAGTGGATCTCGATTTTTCTTGTTGAGCTTTGGCCTTGTGATCCGAGTCGCAACGACCCTTTATTTTTATCACCTAACCCGTGTCGCTCGAGCCCCTCATTAGCTCACTTGATCCACTTGACCCTACTTATATTCCTTGTCGATTAGGCCAAGGTTTGACCTTCTCTCGGGGTTTAGGTCACTTTGTATTTATTCTAAATACATCCTTCTTCTTTTTCTCTTTATTCTTTTATTTTTAGAAAATATGTATTAATTATGCAATATTAACAAGGACATGTACAATGTTAATTTATTGTATTTACATATAATTATAGGTATTTCTACCAAAAGATAAAGCTAAAATAAAAGAATACAGAATGAGAATCATAGATTCATCATCAGTCGTCCATAATTAGGACGTACTTTGTCCTAAGTATAGGGGGTGTGCACCCCGAGTTCTTTCATTCTTTGATCCCCTCCACTGGTTCCTCTCTTGTTGATTCACTTTACTATACTTAGGGATATCTTACCTTAAGTATATGGGGAAACAGACCGAGTTGTGATCTGTTTATTCCCACCCTTGACCCTCCCTGCATGTAGAATACAATCTGTTATACTTAGGACTAATTGATCCTAAGTATGGGGGATGGTCAACGTCTCATTTATTTCTTCGTTCATTTATTTATTTATTCTTTAGAGTTTTCTATACTCAGTACGAGTTATGTCTTCTCTTTTTCTTTTTGATCTATGAGGACATAACTCAATCTAAGCATAGGAGGGTCGTATATACTCTATATATACTTTAGCCATAACTCGTACTTTCATATTTTTTAATAAATATGGCTAAAATACATACAAATATTTGATTCATTAAAATCACTTAATAAAAAGATGCATATTATTCCTCAAATTCTTTTTGTATGTACTGATAATAAATCAAAGGGATTTTTACACCCATAACCCTGAGTAATTTCGTAATTACAATCATAACCCTGCATAATCGTGAATTACACCAACAACCCTTAATAGTGCTTAACTCTTACACCAATAATCCCGTGTTAACTTCCATCCAATTTATCGTAATGACGATATCTGCTAAATATTTTATATTTTTACCCTTTATGTTCCAATTATTGACAAAGGAGATCATTCCCTCCCCCGCCATGCGCCCCCTGCCGACCTCCTCCCCTTCCTCCTCTAGCTCGCCACCATCCTCCTCTTGCATCGACCAGCCTACCACCATCCCCTCCAGTCCGTCGAGCTTCTCCTCCTCCCCTGCAGCGACCAATGGCCACCACCCTCCTCCTCTCCGCCTTCCCACATCCTCCACTCCAGGTCAACTCGTGACCCCAATGTCTGTACGAGTGAGCATGACCATCAACGTCAAGCGGTGCAGGGGTCAATTCTACCGACCCTCTTTATCTATCCGGTAAAGTGCTTAAAGGATGAGCACTAACCAATGTTGATTGCACAATTAGCAACATCATGAGGCTCAAACATCCCACAAGCAACAAATTTCTGTAAAAAAATTGCAAGCACTTCACAGACAACCAAAATTATGTCCAATGTGAATGATACATGGAAATGTTCTGTCAACCTGTGTCGCATCCAAATGGGTTGGCAGTCCAATCCAAAAAGAACAACTTGGGAGTTGCATGAATGAACATTGATATTAAAAAAACTTGCTTACAAAGAGGGGGAGTGTTGTTATACAATATGCAAATAAGATGAAGCTGACTACAACCCCAATGAAGCAAAAGAATGAGACAGACAAGAAGTTGCAGAGAGCTTGAGCAACTATGTAAAGCCATCCCCAGGTGGACGCTCCCATGTGTAATAGGCACTTCTCAAGCACTCCAGACCCATCACCACCTTCCCGTTCGGCGCCACCCTCTTGGCATCCTCCTCATTGAAGTCATTGCATATCATGTAGGTGACCCTGTCTTCCTCATCCGCACACGTTGTTGCCCCCATCTCCTCCATTATACCTTTCCAACTATGTCTCATACCCTTCATGTTCATCGGTAATGACGGATGCGCATCCAAGACCCCTGTTTGGTTGTTCTTGACAAACCCACCTCGGGGCTCGACAGTAGCTCCGCCAGCCTCCGCATCCCTGACATACGACCGAACTATGAGCATGGTTCTTCATTTTCTGATGGCGTGACTGGGAGAGATGAATCTGTCATGGAACGAGGGTGTTGTAGCGGATGGAGGGGAGGCTGAAGGGCAGCAGGAGGAGGATGGCGGAGGCGGCAGGGCGTGAAGAAGGGGGAGGAGGTGGAGGGCTTGGAGGGGAGGGCGGAGGAATTAGGAGGACGACAGAGGCGGGGGCACGGAGGATGGGGAGGGCATCAGGGAGGACGCAGAGGGCATGAAGGGGAGGGCAGAGGGCAGCAGAAGGAGGAGGGCAGAGACAGAGGGACGTGATGGATGGGGAGGGCGTCGGAGAGGAGGTGGAGGGCGATAGGGAAGCTTAAAGGAGGAGGGCGGAGGCGAAGGGGCACGAGGGAGGGGGAGGGTGTCGGGGAGGAGACAGAGGGTAGAGGGCAGCAGGGTGGCCTGGAGAAGGAAGGCTGAGGGCAGAGGGGCGGGAGGGGTGTGCATCAAGCATGGAGAAGGAAGAGGAATGTGTTAGGGATTTTTATTTTTTCCATGTATGGGATTTTTAATAGTCGTTGGATTATATCATGGGTTAGATTAACTCAATGAAATGGTTTTGTTAATGGGAAAGCTAACGGAGGGTTATGAATGTGAGACAGAATGCCTATACGAGGTTTCTCGTGTAATTCATGATTATGTACGGTTATGATTGTAATTGCGAAATTACTCAGGGTTATGGGTGTAAAAATCCCTCAATCAAATTAAAAATATTTCTGCAAAATGATTTGAAAAATGGTGTGACCCGTTTGGAAAACTTTTTGTAAACTATTTTCAACCTTTGTAAAAATGTTTTGAATTATAAAATTCTTTTCTTTATGTGAAATAAATGTTTTGGAAACCTATTTGTAAATGGTTTTGAAAATGGTTGTAAAAATATTTCGAAAAATCTATATATATTATTTTAAAAATCTTTGCAACACGACTTTCAAATGTTTGTAAATATTTGCAAAAAACTATTTTGCACTATAGTTTCAAAGTTATTTTCAAATAAGTTTGATGAATATATGCATCATTTAAAAATAACAATAAAATAAAATAAAATTCTTTCCCAATTGTACATATATACACCTATAAATAATAGTTTAACATGTTAATTCTTTAAAGTTCTAATTCTTATACATAAATAAGAGAAGCACACACACGTGTAAATAGGTGTATATATTTCATATTGTTATGCCAAAAATCTGTTTATTTTCAAAATCTTTTGAAACTTGCATCATATTTCTTGCATTGTACATAGCATAGCATAGCATTTACATTTTTTCATATTGAGCTTGATAATTGAATTAGTCTAAATAAAGTCGAAGATTGGAGCTTGGTTGGACCTTATTGCACCTAACTTCACTGGAACCTTATAGGAACTAGATTTAAGGTATTTCAGGTCTATTCAGACTTAATTCTTTGAGACTCATGACTGGGTTCAAGGCACCTCAACTGACTAACTAGAACTTTTCGAAACATACTCATGACTCTTGTCAGTCATGACCTAAGTTGGACACTCGCACCTTTCACTTGGCTCAACTCAGTTAGAGTGGTAAAGGGATTGGATTTCTTGGTTTGAGACGCACATGAGTGGAAACATTCATCCTCGTCTAGAGAGAGGAGTGTACCCCAACCCGATCCAGTAGCCATGAGGTCTAACGACAAGAGAGTGTGGGATGCAATAATGCTTCAAAAGATGGATAATCTTCTGGCTCAAGAGGAAAAACTCCTTATGTAAATGCTGGTGTATATAGTATTCACAAAAACTCTAAAAAAGTGGACAAGCCTGATTGAAAATAAAATGACTGCCGAAGTGTACATATTTGTATTGTCAATAAGCAAGCTTGGGTTTCAAATTCATATCATGTGAGTCTGCAGCTGGATGACTTGACTACACTGGTCATGCATCCCAGAATAAGTAGCTACACTAGCTACCGTCCATTCTTCTCTTCACCCCTCCTCTTGAGCTGGTTATCACTTGAACTAAGAAGGGAATACCCCGCTCCTCGAGGAAAGAGTTGCTGGATTGGGGAATCATTGGGTTATAATTCTAGAGAAGTCAGCCCCTTTGTCATTTCAGTTGGGGAGAGCCACTATCACTTACACTGTACAAGATCTTCATAGTCATAAGGGTTTACATATGATGTAGGCTAGTTCTGACATGGCTATTGAGGTGCTTTGAACTGAGTTCTGTGACTTTCAAAGGTTGTTGTGTTTTAAATTTGGTTCCCGACTAGGTTTCACACACATTCTCACACCAAGGTCTGACTTGAGATACAAATTGATTTTGTAAAGACAAGCATGAAAATTAAACTCAATTCTATCTATTCTATTCTTTTTCATTTCTTCTTTATTCCTTTTGTACTTATTGCATAACTGTTTGCTAGGGACTAGCAAAGGCAAGTATAGGGGGTGATGAATCTCCATTTTATCACCTTTATTCTATCATCTTGGCCTTAAAACCCTAGCTAATGCATGTAAATAGCATTATTTTGTACATATTAGCATTCATTATTTATTGCATTTATTGTATAAATAATATTGTTTTTAATGCTAAAATTATAGAATAAAGAGAAGAAAAGAAAAAAAAATACCAAAGGTATTTTATGATCCTAAACCCCAAAAATAGGGCCATTTCATAAAGTAGGGGAGATAAGGGCCAAAAATCAATAAAAATCACATTTATTTACTTCCTAATAAAGCATTCCTGACATCCATTTTATTATTTTTTTATTTATACACAAAATGAAGAAACTTTGTACATGAAAGTTGTAGATAATAATGTAAATAAAAATACAAAATTGAGTTTGCATAAAAAAACACACAGTGTACTTTTTATACACAAAATAAAAAGCCAAAATCCCAACTTCACAGACCCATATCTCTCGAATAAAAACTCAAAATATATTAAAATCACCTTTAATTTTATATAATTTTAATAAACTATTTAATGAAGGTAGTTTCATATTTTTTGGAGTTAGAGTGTGAAAGTTAGGTTTTTGACCCGCAATGTATAGTATACCCCAAATAAAATATTCATTTTATTCATTATTTATTATTTTTACAATTTTATATTTTTATAATTTTGTAAATATTATTTATAACTTATGTATATATAGAAACTAAAATAAAACAATAAAGAAAATACAAAATAAAATAAGTCTATATAAAAACATAGGTAAAATACATATGCCAATACTTGTAAATAAATAAAAGGGAAATCTATTCTTTAATTCTTTGATTCATTTATATTTTTAGACTCTTGTAAATATTATTTGTATTCTAGTAAAAATATAAATCTCAAATAAAATATGAGAAAATACATCAAAATAAAATAATGTACAAAATACGTAGATAAATATACAATAAATATACCTATACAATTTATACCCCTATATATTTTAAGATTTAAATAACATCATAAAAATTATACACCTAAAAATAAGTTATACATATATCAAATAAGGAAATAAAATAATAAAATAAAATATACAAAATAAAAATAAAAATAGTTAAAACATAGATAAATATACCTATGAATACGCCCCTAATAAGTAACTACTAATCAATAATCTAAAAAAAATAAATAAAAAGCATAATAAAATAATAACTAAAATAATAAACAGTTTTTATTTTATAATCATAAATTAATAAAATCAAATACTATTTTTAATTAATTAAATTCGAATAATAATGGTTGTTTTGTCTTCTAGCGGTTTGACTTGGACCAATCAGATCGCGCTGATGGTTGACCCCTGGTCAACTCCCCCTCCAGGGCGTCTGAGTTCTGACACCCGTCTTTTTCCCCGTTTTCATGCCATTCTCCCGCTCAATTCATCGCTCAATCACCCACGATCCCTTCATGAGATTCCATCTCTGATGCTCCAGGATTCACGTCGAGCCTGTATATTTCTTGTACATAGCTTCGATTCTCGTCAAATCGCCGGTCAATAAGGGTGCACACACATGTCTATAAATAAAACCTCCTATCTTCCTCTTACTTTTTGGTCATCTTCTGAACCCTTGAGCCCCTAACCCTTGGTCTAGCGTGCATCCCCGTGACAGGGGGAGGTCTTCTGAGGCGTTGGCGTGGCTGGAGGAAGAGGAGGTACACCCAGACGGCCGTCGTCGGCCACCTCTACTCCCTGCCCTCGCTGGTAGGTATGAGTTGCGCATTTCCATTTCTTTAGTTATATTTTAATTCATGCTTTTTAATTCTGCATTTAGTTTAGCTCTTAGACCCTAGGTTTAGACTAATCATCCTATTTTGTAGTTCCCCGGAGCTCTGCTCCGGCGAACCTATTCACCATACTTCCGACCGTCTTCGACTCAGCTTCCACCTCGCTCACTTCCCTTCCAGTTCTCCACACCTTGCCACCCTATATCCACCCATATCACCCTATGGTCTGGCGAACCATGCTTCCTCCGCCACCCTCGCTGGAGCACTCCCGCATTCACCTCATTTCCGATACATTCCAAGCCTAATCGGGTCGAGGCACTTTGCCCTCAACCAATGAGTTTATTCATGCAGGAATCGCATTCCCTTATATATATATATCCCCCCTCTCCCCTCATTCCTTACACATATCCCTCCTTCTCTCATTCTACCTCTTCCTACCTTAATTCTACTTCTCTCATTTCTCTCAATCCATATTCTAAAGTAACATTTCTGCTCTTAACGTCTCTCTAATTCTGCTATTCTTATTCAAGTAAGGTTAAGATTTTTTTCGTAGACAATTTTTCATGAATTTTGTTTGCAGGTTTTTATCAGCAAAGGCGATATATTATTGAAGATATTAGATTATATTTATTCTTTTCTTTTCGAATAACATCTCTATTTGAAGACACATGTCATTCAGATAAATCTACATTTATTAATTGTATTTTGTGATAGTCATTAATTAGATGTGCAAAATTAGATATAAAATTTAAATAAAATTTAGAAGTTAGATGTCCAAAATTTGTGTGATTGAGCCCTAGTTGTAGGATTGTTTGTCGATAGATTAAGGCCAAATACCTTGAAATCATAACATGCATCTATAGTTTGGATTTAGTCAAATTTTAATTGCTTCTCATTTGGATTTGGAATCGAGCGCTGAGAGGGACTCTATACAATGCTTGCAGGACTCACTGTGGTGAGCACCGATGAGCTCCCCAAGATCGAACTTTTGGATTCCATCTCCGAGTAATTAGCAAATTATGTTTCACGCATAGCAATTCCTCATCATGGCGATTTCATCGGATTGCATTTACAAATGTATAGGTTTCAATTCTGCTAAGCATCCTTGTATGTAGAGAGTTGGAGGCAAGATAAGCATTTCTCTTTAGCATGCTTCATCGTTTTTGCCCCACATTAGATTTTGATCACTTAGGTTGATAAAGGAATTTATTCTCCGATAAAGGACTTGCTTCTCCGAGTGATAGAACTCATGCATGTCTTATTAAACAATAATATTTTTTATCATGTAAAATAATTGAGTAGTAAATGCTTAGTATTGAAACATTATTATATAATAAATTAATAATTTTTAAATGTACATGATTATTCTCCCCTTATTTCTAATAAACTAATCAAATCATGTATTTAAATCGTAAAGATGACATCCAACACCATTCTTGTCTTATTATATTGGGGTGAATCGATTAATGTCTCTGATGATCATGTAGAGTATATTGGGAGCAATAAACATATGGTTATATTACCGGGACAATTAACATACCTTGATCTATTGGCTCGAGTATCCAAAGCCACTAGTCTCTCACTCGATCAGTATATACTTACATTAACATGTAAGTGGTTGTATGAGGGATCGGCATTCTTTGCAGTACCAAACCACGATGATGAATCCACATTAACAATGATGGATTCAATCATTAATGTGAGATTTATTCACCTTTTCATAAAAACTACCTCTTTTGGTCTATAAAATATATCGTCATCATCAAGGTAAAATAATCACATTTAACTTAAGGAATAATGCTACATTTCCTTTATCTAAACTGATAAATAAACAAATCAATCAGGCCAATAAATGAGACAATGTTTGAAGATATCGACGGTTCCTCACACATAAATGATGAAGATGAGTTGTCAACACCAATATCCGAAGAAGAAAGTGAGGAGTCTGAAAATGAATCTCAATCATTAGAAGAAGAAAACCTATCGTAGCAATAGTTGTCATGATTTTGGATACGATTCACTAGTTCTAGCCTTAGAAAACGAGGAAAGGGGGAGCTTTTATTGTGCGAATAATGAGGATGCTGACGAAGAACCGATGAAGGAGTTACCCCACGTGTTTGATCACGAAATTACACAAGCAAAAGATGTAGCTTTTTGCAAAAGTGCAATCTGATCCCATTGATGATTCTGGATTAAGTCATTGGTTGGGTAGAAGTTATAAGTCGAAAATGGATTTACAATACGACTTACAGAAACGGAGTATGGAAAATCATGTGCAATATAAACCCAAGCCCTCAAACAAGCAGAGTTTGACTGTTGTTTGTATTTATGTAGATTGTAAATGGTGTTTGCATGCATCAGAGAGGAAATCTCGAGGGGACTGGTACGTTTCAGGATATAGGGGAAAGCATGCATGCAGAAATCCTGTCCTTTTACTGAAACATCGTCAATGCACAACTGTATTTGTAGCACAACATATATTATCTTCCTTTAGAGAACAAATTAGTATGACCCTAGGTGTAATTATGTATAAAATAAAAGATGAGTTGAAGACTGAAATTAACTACATGAAAGCTTGGAATGCCAGCAGGCGTGCAGTGGATATTGTTTATGGGAATGAGGTTGAGTCATATCGTGATATTTGGAGATTCGTTCGTGCTTTAGAATGACACAACCCCGGAACCTATACGTGGTTCAAGACACAAAGAGGCGAAATGAGAGTACTATACATTTTTGCAGATTGTTTGTATCATTTGGACCTTTCCGTATAGCATTCAAATTTTGTAGGCCAATCTTAAGTATTGATGGAACACATTTGTATGGTAGATACGCAGGTCACATGTATGTGGCCACAACGATAGATGCAAATAATGGCTTATTTCCGCTCGCATTTGCTATAGTCGAAAAGAACGAGAATATTTTGACATGGAGATGGTTTCTCAATTTATTAAGATAAATCATCGACCGTCGAGATATATATTTTATCAGCGATCGATTTCCTGAGCTAAAGGATGTTGTGAGTGGTTTATTTCCACTGGAAAAGGGATTCACTCATTGTCATTGTCTCAGACATATGCATGCAAATATGCACAGAACTATACATAAGAATTGTACAATTCAAAACATATTCTACGCTTCTGGGGAGGAGCCATGTGAAAACAAGTTTAATAATATGATGTGAGATATTAACATACTCGACAGAAATGCTTTCGCGTGGATTGTATCTCAAGACAATGGTGATCAGAGTTATTGGACAATAATTTTAGACAATGGACATCGTTACGGACACATGACAACAAATTTATCTGAAAGTTTTAACGGAGCCTTTAGAGGAGTGCGTGGTTTACCGGTCATATATCCGATTCTAACATTTTTTCTTAGAATCAATGGTTATTTCAATGATCGTCGTGATGAGTCAAATGGAATGGCCACATATTTGATCAAGAAATACGAAGAGTTGCTAGAAGAACAAACTATAGAGGCAGGACCATGCCACGTATAAAGATTTTCACTAACTCAATTTCAAGTCTTCGATCATGATGGGTATGCATATGAAGTCAACTTAAATAGTCGAGAAAGTGAATGCATGTGCAGTTTTATGCAGATGAAACACTTTTGTATGTCCACATGTTATAGCCGTATCTTTACATACGTGTACACACTTGGATAACTATGATTTGTGCTCACAGTATTATTCCAGCGATTACTATCGTCAGCCGTACAACTTCTTCTTTCATCCCATCCCAGATAGACGTTATTGGGGAGAAGAAGACAACACTACTATGCTACCTCTAATCATTGGGAAAAGGAATGTCAGATGACCTGTACAAGGAAGAATTAGAAATGAAATGGATGAAATGGGTGTGCGGTCGGAATTATATAAAATCTGCAAGCAACCAGGCTACAATAGATTAAGTTGTCCACACAGAACATAGGAAAAAATGGATCCGTAAGGGCATTTTAATTGCATATTTTATATTTCATTTGCAAATAAATTTACAATTAATTTTTTAATAATATGTTTAATTGTTATATATAGATGGCACATATAGATAGAGTTCCTGCACCCGTAGATACGTCAACGTTGTACATGTAGAATGAGCATTGATCATCACAACCTACTAGCTTAGTAAGTAATTATATAAGTTTTATAATTTCCCATTTGGTTTCTAATGTTACTTATGTATTGTTCAATACATTTTAAAGATTCGATTTGTTGAACACAATGAATCACTCAACAATATTTCTGACAAGAAGAGTGCAATAATAGAACATGTGTTAGAAGCATCTGGTTTCTCATACATAGTGAACATGATAAGGGTACATATGGATCCTTCCTTACTTACTAGTTTGTTGGAGCGATGGAGACCTGAGACTCATACTTTTCACCTACGATTTGAGGAAGCCGCTATTACTTTACATACATGGGAATGATTAGTGGGCTGAGAGTTGACGGTCAGCCTATCACTGGTCCAGATGCTTCGACAGGTGGATGGGATGCGCTATGTTTGAGTTTGTTGCGAGTAATACCCACTCGGATGAAGAGTGAAAAGGTAAAACTGTCATGGATAGGCGACGTCTTCTTTAGTCAGGAACATCCGCTGTTGGGTATTGAAGATGAACATGAAGCAACTCGTATAGTTAAGGCACTTATTTTTTTTATCATATAGGATGCAATAATCTTGCAGGTAGCAGTGGGGATATGATGCCTTTAAGTATGTATTTGTAATTCAAATCTACATTTCTCTTGTGTTTAGCATGCTCTTAGAAATATCGTTTAATTTATTTTTATAGATATCTATTACATTTACGTGAATTGGAAGTATACACCTATTCACGAATTCATTAGAATCCTCGAAGAGGGTAGATCACCATAGGCCGGATTGGAGCACTTTCTGTGTTGTTCTCCTCCCAGAATGATGTCCTCCTTGTTGGACATACGAGCCCACGATGAGCCATTATGCAATAAATGTTATTGCAAATATCATCCCCTGATCTGAAATGAAGATTACATAATTTGCATAATAGGTCCCTTAGTATAATTAGGGTTATGTACCATGACCATCTTGATGATCATACAACTGTTGATTCAGTTATTGAATCATAGAGGCTGGTGCTTGGATGAATATCTAAAGAGTTAGATTGAGGACTCATGACACACCGTCAAATGATTGTAAAGAGATGATCTCCAGCCTGAGTGGGAGATGGCAATCCTTTCTCATTTAGGCTGATATCTGACCGACTTCTTGATGCAGATCCTCTGCATGGGAATAGAGATTCAGAGATGTCAGATTAGTTAGGTCAAATAGTTGACTTAACGAGATCGAGATAACCAAAGTCCTATGACGTATGCTGTCACGATATAGGCACGCATCCTCTGACCAAAGACAGATGCGTTACTATATATCTGAGTATGTACATTTGGCAGACCAATAGGTTGATGACCTAATCAAGGTCTATACACCGACGCGCTGGTGTGCATATAAGGGCATATGAGTAATACGATCTCTCAAAGGAATCATACATGTTCATTATTGAACCGGAAGACATGAGCTCACTCATGAGATATTGGGAAGAATCAAATTCCGTGCACGGTCGTCTCGCTTTGGAAGATTGACTGAATTTGTATGTTTGATATATGCTTTTGGAAAGTATATGATCAACACATGGGTATGATATATGCTTTTGGAAAGTATATGATCGATACCAACTCCCAATAATCAAATGAGAAACTTAATGATAAATCCCTGAAGTAGACAGTGTAAAATTGATCTTATACTTCGGGATTATTATGGGTCTTCCAGTATGCAGGATGTACAGGTATCGGAAATACCCGAGAGTGATGTGATCATAAACGGTTGTATAACCATGATGCTTCCATTCCTAGGGAGTGATGAAACGAGTCTGAATTTTAGTGACTCCTCTCAGTAGAGAAGTGATCTGATCTTGGTCCAAATGTTGGACATTGATCTGAATGTGATTCAGATGCAATGAGAAGATTAGATTTACGGTCTTGATTTAATCAAGCATATATGGGAGGCCCGAGATCTGGATTTGAGATGTAATCTCAATATCCAAGTCACTATACGTAGAACAATACAATCGCCATGTCCTTATCTCCAAGTATCTGCGGAGAAAGCGCATTATCCTTGAAAGAGTTCATGATAATTTCATTGTTGATATATGTATCCGAGCATTGAGAAAATGGATAATTAAATGCAATCTAATTGTCATGAATAATATGAATTTGATTCATATTATAAAGAGAGTTATCTAAGATAATTAAATGTGATTTGATTATCAAAGATGTAAATAATGTGAATGTGATTCACATTATTTGGCCACATGAGAATAGAGATCAGAGATGATTAAATATGATTTAATTATCATGGATATTGAATAATATGGATAACACTATCCATATTAATCACATATATTATAAATATGATTTATAATATATAAGAGAGAGAGCTATTTGTAATTTACATTTGTTAAATAAATGTTGATGTGAATTAGATTCACATTGGACATTAAAAATGTAATTTACATTTTATTTTAGATTGTGAATGTGATTCACAAATTTCCAATAGCAAGATTGCAATATTCTCAAAATAATTATGAATTATTTTTGTAGAATATTTTACAACAATTGTTTTTGTAAATATTAGAGATACATGGAATCTTGGAGATTTCTAAGATTTCATTGGAAATCTCCTACTTCAATTAGGAGTAGGGACGACCACCAATTCCAATATGGAAAGGGTGGCCGTCCACCTCTCCCATATGGAAGGGAGATTTCCATCTCCATTATCCCAAGATTTGGTGATTTAATTTGAGGATTAAATTATTTTGATTATCAATATATATTTAATCCAAATTAAATTAATTGTTGTTGGTTTTTACCAATACAAATCTTAGCCATTAAAAGAAACACAAATCAATGAGAGCCATTGGATTGGTGTTGCCCATGCATTGAGATCCATGGATCCCAAAATATTATAAAAGGGGAGGCACCCCTTCGCTCTTCTTTACACAATGAGAATATAAGTCTCTCTCTCTTTCTCTCTCTACACACCCACTCTCTCTCTCTCTCCCTCTTATATGGTCATCCACCATGGATGCCCTAGAGGGAGTCTCCATCGCCGCAGCGTTGTCGTTATGATGCTCAATCATTTGCTCGTGGATCTCCATCTCCTTCGGTGCGCCTCGCTTGTGAAGAATACGTCGAATTTCATGTGTCGAGATCCGGAGATCCGCCGCTTGGATCATCAACATGGATTGCGAGAAGCACGTATTTCATCAACACGCTCGCAAGTGTCTCCTTCGTCAGATCGGACTTGAGACATGATGTCTATTCGTTTAGAGACTCGATCGCAATCACACTTCAAGAGGTAATCCTATTACTTGTTTGTGGTTTATACGAAACGATCCGAGAAGTGTTCTTGAATCATATGGTTTCGTCACATGAAAATTTTTTAATTTCCGCTGCCTCGGGCAACTAATGTGACTAGTAGCTCCTGATCGCATAGGATGCGATCCTCACACTTCCTTGATGTGCATAAGGATCTAACCATATCCTTCAAGTAGTATCAGAGCCTTAGGTCAGAGGTTTCGGATACGATCCATAAACCTAGGACGACTTGGGTTTGTTAAGGTTTGCGAAATTTTTTATCGCATTTCATTTTCGCATCTGTTTTGTAATTATTTTCGGCTCTGTTTAAATTTTTTAAACACAAAAATAAAACCGGATTTTTTCCTCATTATATAAGGAAATCGTAGGATCTGAGTTTGCGTGATTTCGAATCCGTTTGCTCAAGTTATGATCAAATTAGTGAACATGTATCCACTGTTTTTGGGACTGCGAATCTTAACATAATTAAAGAGTTAATACTATTTATAAATAACTTGAAATGCATGAAAATCACTTAGGTTCTGTTGTAAATCGAATTGCCAAACTCTAGAAACTTACTTTTCTTAATTTGGATTTAAATTGATTGAGATATGCTAATTTTATTAAGTGAGGGTCACTGTTGGAAATTACTTTCCTAATCAAGAATCTTGTGATTGTCATTTAATCAATTAGTGAAATTAAATGATTTAATTTCTTAGAATAATTATGGAAAAATATTTGTGAAATATTTGATGATAATTATTTCTTTAAATGACATTGTCTTAACCAATAATTGATTAGATATGATCTAGATCACAATTGGTTATACAATCTACTTTCCAACAAACATGTTGCTTGAATAGAATTTGGGATTTGTTTAGCAAATCTCATTATAATGTTAATAAAAAATGTTTTAATTATTATTATATGGTATAATTTCGGTTGACAAACCGATGATCATCTTAAGTACAAAGTGATCTATTTTGCATTGTCCTTTCCCGAGGCGGATATGGTGTCTAGTCGGGGAGCGTTGGGGTAGCAGATTGCACCGTGTGCGGTCTATCCCACTCCCGCCGGTACTGGCCATGACAACGGGTAGGATTAGTATAATGCTTAAGAAATCATGATGTATTTATAATTATTAAAATTCAAAATAATACGTATTTGAGATAATACCATAATTCAAGTAACAATAAAGAATGCTTGTTGGATATTAATTGGATCATTAATTTAATATGATTAGATTAATTGGAATCCAATTAAAACTAAAACACTCTATTATTAATAGAGATGTTATTTCCCTTGGAAGAATCAATCATAATGAATATGATTCATGATGATTAATTAGAATTTGAATATGATATGGGGGATCACATAAGTGACATCCATGGTCTTCCGTCAAGGCGGAGGGTTCCGTCGCCAGGTATTGTATGTAGGAGACGCCTATCCGAAATGACAGCTCCTGTATGCAAGCGCATCTGGATCAGGCTCTTCGCTTCTCGAAAGAGTAACGACGTATGTGTAGTGACCCCAATATCGGGTCCTCATATTATTGGGGAGATATTGGATTGCGCATAGTGAGTTGTATTCCTGTTGACGGTTGGTTCAATTAATGACGGGCCAACACCACCTTAGTGGTGGCGGGCTCGGGTGTTAAAGACCGAATTGGGAGATGCAAGTTGGACTTGCAAGGCAGATGGTATTCCCGCTTCTTTTTATCCGAGCTACAGTTTCTCATATTATTGGGATGTGACAAAGATAAGGAAGGAGATCCCAGATCTTATTGAGATATAATGGCAAGTATATCTCTTACATTGAAAGTGATTAAGGGAATGAACTTTCAGTGTTGACAAGACAAGACAACTTTGATATAAAAATTCCTAAATCAAAGTAAAATGTGTATATATATATATTTATAAAAATTTCTTATTTCAGATAATCCTTATTTAAACCCACTCAATAATATACTCAGTAATAACCAGTAAAATATTATGGATTGGATCCATAGACAAGATATTGTACTTGCAGTTGAACACATAATGTATGTGGTTGCAATGTGCAAGTTTCCTCATAATAATGAGGAATGACAATTATAATAGACAATAGGACTTCAACCCTAGGGTTTGTATGTCTCTAGAGTCTTGATCTCTCATCGAATGTACTTTGGAAGTAACATGTCGATGATGATCGTAATTGTCAAATAATCCTTATAAAATCTAAAATGATGTTTTGGCATGGATATGTGCTCTTGACATTTTATCATGAATGACATGGTTCTCTGCATCATGTAGAATGGTTGCTCTATAAGAGATGATATATTCAAAATGTTTGAATACCTATCTGAACCAATGTTTTAGGAGTTTAGATGGATGTAGATATGATGACTATCATCATTCTACTATCTATACTCGAGTCATTTATGAAGCTTTAGAATATTCATTTTGTATGAATTGAATGAAGCATGTATAAATGTTGAAATATTCTTATATTGAAATTTTTTGAATTCAGCATAAGAGATCCTTCATCTTAAGCAATGGTTGTTTATAAATAAAGGGAGCGCAGTGGAAGCATGGGTTGGACCCAAGTAAGAAGGAAAGTCAAAGAGTTGACTGTACTTCTGTGACTTCCATGTGACATCCAAAGAGTTGGATGAATGCCAATACTGCAATATGTTGATGTGTTGATAGTATGACTATAAAATCTAGCTAGAATCCTTAGAAAAGGAATAGGATAGTACATCAGAATAATCTACATATAATCATTGAAATTGACTTACTTATTTGATAAGATTAAGTCTAATAATTGTATCTCAATCTTCTAATGACACTTGCAATTGGTTGCATATGTATTAGAATATTAGAAATTTGATCTTAAGGTTTATTGATTGATACAATTATTGCAACAATTCCACCGGATCAATAGACTTCATATTTTCAGTGGGAGCCCTTAGTCTTAAAGAATATCTCTATGACCTGGATATTAGAATACACTCATAGTTTATTTCTAAATGTTGAAAATAAACGTGAATTATGGAATAAACCTATCATAGAGAGTTATGATGGATATATTTCAGATAGTAATCTAACATCTGGTGGACTCCACTAAATTAGAAAATTAATGAATGGTTCATTAAGATTTCTAATACTGAAAATTGAACTATTAAAGATCAATAGGAGGATGAAGATCATTTGATAATGATCTGGCATTGGACATTTGTCTGTTGACGTGATCAATAGATTAGTAAGAGATGAAACTTTAGATTGTCTAAAGGTTCAAATATTACATACTTATGAATATTGTATTCAAAAGTAAAAATGTCCAATACACCTTCCTTGGAATGGTGTAAGATGTCAAGGTATTCAAGATCTCATGCATATTGATGTATGTGAATCATCTATATCAGAATAAACATTATGGATATGTGATATCCATTGATGATTATTTGTGATATGAGATTTCTTGTCTTCACTTAGAAACCTTTGAAATGTTCAAAGATTTCACAAGTTTAGTGTAGAACCAAAGTTTGAAGGAAGATTAAATGAATTTGATCTAATCTAGGTAGTCAGTACCTATTAGATGAATTCATGGAATACCTTATAGAGATATGGATATTATTTTTATCTCACTCCTCCTAATAAACCTAAACTCAAGAGAGTTGTAGGGAGATACAATTGGATCATGTATGACATGATTTGATCAATAATGATTTTTAGCATAATTACCTATTAGTTTCTAGGTATATATAGTAGAGACTACAATATATATCCTTAATAAGGTTCCAAGCAAGTAAGCTGGAATTTAGCACTTGAAAGTGCTACTTCATTAGGAAAATAAAGGATGGTATTGGATACCTATTTTATGAACATGAGATTCTTAAAAGATCTCATCTTTGAGAATATGATTCTTATAGGATGACTCTCTTGAGAATCAAGATGAAAATGAAGTAAAGGAACTCATTTAATCTTGAGATGATAATGAGACTCCTGGAATCGGAAACTAAAGGACAATTAAAGATGAAATACTAATACCTCTTCAAATAAGTTTGAAGATGAATTCCATGTGTCAGTCGAATCTGACAATGATCTAACTTCATATGATGAAGCTTCTATGGATCATGACATGGAAAGATGGATGTTAGCAATAAAGTCTAAAGTAGACCTCATATACAAGTGTTGTATATGGACCCGCGAGGATCCACCTATATGGATAAGACCCATTAAGGTGTAAACAAATCTTCAATAGAAAGAGCGAACCTGATGAGAAGGTAGAGACCTTCAAAGCACGGTTCGTAGCCATGAGCTGCACACCGAAGAGAAGATATCGTTTGCGATGAGACTTGCTCTTCAGAGACCATGCTTGAACCCATCAGAATATTGCTGACTGTAGCCATGCAACTTGACTATGACATCTTCATGATGTGTGTCAAGATTGCATTCTCTATGAATACCTCTCTAAGGATATTCACATGAAGTAGCCCCAGGGCTTCATGGTTGAGGAAAGCAAGGTATGCAAGTTAAGGAACTCCATCTTTGGACTCAAATAAGCTTTTTGCAGTTGGAACATAAGATTTGATGAAATTATAAATGTTATGATTTCAGATAGAATCTTGATGAACCATGTGAAGCTTAGTGGGAGTGCCATTTGTGTTCATCGTGCTTAATGTAGATAATATCCTAATCATTTGGAATGATATAAGGATGACAATAATGAGTGTTTTATATTCTGGTTGTTCCATACCTCGAGATATGATCTCAAGGATATCTCTTAGATCTTAGTTCTGAATTTGTTCATAAGCAAAGAGAAGAGGACATTGGGACCATCACATTAATGGTACACCTTGAACATTCCATTTTTTGGAAAATTCCAAGAAAGGCTTATTTCCCTCACGATATGGTACTGACCTATCTAAAGGGATAGCACCTCAAAGAGTTGAGGTTGTGAATGCTAAAATTGCTTGCCCTTGTGCATCAGTTTCAAGAAGCCAGGTGTATGCTAGATGTGTACGAAAGCCAGATGTCTGCCATGTAGTGGGAGTAGTAAACTGTTACTAATCCTACTATTGAGATAAAACACTTGATTGCAGTGACAACAATGTCTTCAAAGAGGATAAGACTTTTGACATAGTGATCTTAAAGTCTTATCTTCAAGTAATTAAGACTTTATAGATGGAGATCTAAAAGGTCTTAATTATGAATACCTTAGGAGATATAGATCTCCAGGAATAAGGGTATTCTAATAAGGATAATATAAATCACATACTGGTTAAATAATTATTGAACTGTAGTGTCAAGGACACTATGACTGATATGATTGAGTATTGGTTGCATAAGATGCAACATTCGCATTGGATGCGAACATTGTTACTAGGAGATAAGCAAGTGTCGTAAAAGGACTTGGCATAGTCTCTCGGGAATAGAGTGACCGATTAGCTTACCTACCTATTTTTCTAAATAGCCTATGATTGTCACATGAGTGTGGGTTTAAATGATTATCCCATTAGTGGCTCTTTGGGCTAGTAGGAGATTGTTGGACATGCGAGCCCACGGCGAGCCATTATGCAATACATGTTATTGCGAATATCATTCCCTGATCTGAAATGAAGAATATATAATTTACATAATAGGTCCCTTAGTACAATTAGGGTTATGTACCATGGCCATCTTGATGATCATGTAGCTGTTGATTCAGTTATTGAATCATAGAGGCTGGTGCTTGGATGGATATCTAAAGAGTTAGATTGAGGACTCATCAAGTACCGTCAAATGATTGTTAAGAGATGATATCCATCTTGAGTAGGAGATGGCAATCCTTTCTCATTTAGGCTGATATCTGAACGACTTCTTGATGCCGGTCCTCTGCATGGGAATAGAGATTCGGAGGTGTCAGATTAGTTAGGTCAAAGAGTTGACTTAACGAGATCGAGATAACCAAAGTCTTATGACGTATGCTATCACGATATAGGCACGCATCCTCTGACCAGAGACAGATGTGTTACTATATGTCTGAGTATGTTCATTTGGCAGATTAATAGGTTGATGACCTAATCAAGGTCTATACACCGATGCGCTGGTGTGCATACAAGGGCATATGAGTAATACGATCTCTCAAAGGAATCATACAGGTTCATTATTGAACTAGAAGACATGAGCTCACTCATGAGATATCGGGAAGAATTAAATTCCGTGCACGGTCTTCTCTCTTTGGAAGCTTGACTGAATTTGTAGGTTTGACATATGCTTTTGGAAAGTATATGATCGATACCAACTCCCAATAATCAAATGAGAAACTTAATGATAAATCTCTGAAGTAGAAATTGTAAAATTGATCTTATACTTCGGGATTATTCTGGGTTTTCCAGTATGCAGGATGTACATGTATTGGGAATACCTGAGGGTGATGTGATCATAAACAGTTGTATAACCATGACGCTTCCATTCCTAGGGAGTGATGAAATGAGTCTGGATTTTAGTGACTCCTCTCAGTAGAGAAGTGATCTGATCTTGGTCCAAATGTTGGACATTGACTGAATGTGATTCAGATGCAATGAGAAGATTATATTTACGGTCTTGATTTAATCAAGCATCTATGGGAGGCCGAGATCTGGATTTGAGATGTAATCTCAATATCTAAGTCACTATACGTGGAACAATACAATCGCCCTGTCCTTATCTCCAAGTATCTGGGGAAAGCGCATTATCCTTGAAAGAATTCATGATAATTTCATTGTTGATATATGTATCCGAGCATTGAAAAAATGGATAATTAAATGCGATTCAATTGTCATGAATAATATGAATTTGATTCATATTATAAAGAGAGTTATCTAAGATAATTAAATGTGATTTGATTATCAAAGATGTAAATAATGTGAATGTGATTCACATTATATGGCCACATGAGAATAGAGATCCAAGATGATTAAATATGATTTAATTATCATGGATATTGAATAATGTCTATAGCACTATCCATATTAATCACATATATTATAAATATGATTTATAATATATAAGAGAGAGCTATTTGTAATTTACATTTATTAATTAAATGTTGATGTGATTTGGGTTCATATTGGACATTAAAAATATAATTTACATTTTATTTTAGGTTGTGAATGTGATTCACAAATTTCCAATGGCAAGATTGCAATATTCTCAAAATAATTATGAATTATTTTTGTAGAATATTTTACAACAATTGTTGTTGTAAATATTGGAGCTACATGGAATCTTGGAGATTTCTACGATTTCATTGGAAATCTCCTACTCCAATTAGGCGTAGGGTCGGCCACCAATTCCAATATGGAAAGGGTGGCCATCCACCTCTCCCATATGGAAGGGAGATTTCTATCTCCATTATCTCCAAGATTTGGTGATTTAATTTGAGGATTAAATTATATTCATTTATCAATATATATTTAATCCAAATTAAATTAATTGTTGTTGGTTTTTACCAACACAAATCTTAGCCATTAAAAGAAACACAAATCAATGAGAGCCATTGGATTTGTGTTGCCCATGGATTAAGATCCATGGATCCCAAAATATTATAAAAGGAGAGGCACCCCTTTGCTCTTCTTTACACAATGAGAACATAAGTCTCTCTCTCTCTCTCTCTCTCTTTCTCTCTCTACACGCCTACTCTCTCTCTCGCTCTTATATGGTCGTCCACCATGGACGCCATAGAGGGAGTCTCATCAACGCAGTGTCGTCGTTATGATGCCCGATCGTTTACTTGTGGATCTCCATCTCCTTCGATGCGCCTTGCTCGTGAAGAAGATGTCGGATCTCGTGTGTCGAGATCAGGAGATCCGCCGCTTGGATCATCAACATGGATTGTGAGAAGCATGTGTTTCATCAATACGCTCGCATGCGTCTCATCCGTCGGATCGGACTTGAGACAGGAGGTCTCTTCGTTTAGAGACTCGATCGCAACCACGCTTCAAGAGGTAATCCTATTACTTGTTTGTGGTTTAGACGAAACGATCCGAGAAGTGTTCTTGGATCATGTGGTTTCATCACATGAAATTTTTTTTATTTCCGCTGCCTCGAGCAACTAGTGCGACTAGTCGCTCCCGATTGCATACGATGCCATCCTCACGCTTTCGTGACGAGCTTAAGGATCTAACTATATCCTTGACTCCTGCCTCAAGCTTGTGGCAGTATGTGAGGACGCTATGGTGCTCCTCTTGAGGAATGCACCGACGCCAGACGCTATCCCCTCCTTCATGATAAAGGATGGGATCCTTCTAATTGTATGATTTGGCCTTCACAAGGAAGGTCTCAAGTCACTATCTAGACCAACCTTGTGGAACTTTCTTCGCAACAAGATAGTTCACAATGTCGACGTTCCACGAGAGCGAGGCTATAGCAAGGATCACCTCATCTGGGAAGGTCTCTGTAATAGGCTCAATCTGCTTAGATTCCTCAAGTTGTTCCAATCGAGAGAGATAATCCGCCACCACATTCTTGACTCCAAGCTTATGCTTAATCTCAACGTCAAACTATTGGAGTAGAATGATCCATCTAATCAATCTCTCTTTGGCATCCTTCTTTGCCATGAGGTACCTGATGGCGGTATGATCAGTATAGATGGTTACTTTGGATCCAAGAATATACTATCTGAACTTGTCCAAGGAAAATACTACGGCTAGCATCTATTTCTCCGTGACTGTGTAGTTCCGTTGAGCGGCATCCAATGTACGACTAGCATAGTGAATGACAAATGGTAATCCATCCATCCTCTATCTTAGCATGACCCCTACGGTAAAATCAAAGGCATCCGTCATGATCTCGAATGGGAGAGACCAATTAGGTGGCTGAAGGAAAGGAGCCTCAACAACTAAATTCTTGAGAGTCTCAAAAGACGCAAGACACTTATCATCTACAATAAACTCAGTGTTTTTAGTCGGCAGATCAGTAAGCGGTCGGGCAATCCTCCTGAAGTCCTGAATAAAACGTCGGTAGAAACTGACATGCCTCAGAAAAGACTACAACTGCCGTAAGTTGGACGGTGGATTGAGTTTCCTAATGATATCCACCTTGGCTGGATCAACCTCCACACCCCTGTTGGAGATGATATAACCAAGCATTGTCCCCTGAGTCACCATGAAGTGACTCTTCTCCCAAGATAGAACAAGATGAATCTCAATGCAGCGCTGAAGCACTCAGTCTAGGCAATCAAGACAAGCATCAAACCCATTGTTGTAGACCGAGAAATCACCCATGAAGACCTCCAAGCAATCACCCACCATGTCCGATAAGATGGACAACATGCACCTTTGGAATGCTGCCGGGACGTTACATAGACCAAAGGGCATCCGTCTGAAAGCATAAGTCCAAACGGACATGTGAATGTTGTTTTGACCTGGTCTTCGGGTGCTATGGCCACATGATTGTAGTCGGAGTACTCATCAAGGAAACCGTAATGACTCTTCCCAGCTAGCTTCTCTATAATCTGATCAATAAAAGGCAGCGGAAAATGACCCTTCTTGGTGGCTTGATTCAATCGTCTATAGTCCACACAGACCCTCTTAGAAGTGGGTACCCGGGTAGTGATCTCCTCTCCAGACTCAGTCACAACTGTAGTGATGCGCGTCTTCTTGGGCACCACATGCAATAGACTAACCCACTTGGAGTCGAAGATGGGGTAGATAAAATCGGCGCTCCACAATTTGGATATTTCTTTCATGACCACTTCTCGAAGATTCAGGTTCAACCGTCGTTGGAACTCACACATTGACTTAGCGTCCTCTTCGAGATAAATATGGTGGGAGCACAGGGCTGGACTTATGCCCTGGAGATCAACTACACTCCATCCTATCACCTTGTGGTTCCTTTCAAGAACCTCCATCAGACGAGATTCTTGCTCTTCAGTGAAATCTGCTGAGATAATGACTGGGTACATCTCATACTCACCTGCAAGGAATCTATAATTAAGTGACAGCGACAAAGGCTTCAATTCTGGACAATTGGGAGCTGGAAAATCTGGCTTCTAGAATGTCTGCGTGAAAGCAACCATATCTGAATGTGAGAACTCTCGCTGATCATGAATATATGGTGAAGACAACCCTGCTGGTGTGTCTGTACTCAATGCTGGCTCAATCTCGACCCTAGCTGCTGGCTCTGTAGGAATCAGATTAGACAAATAGTCATCAAAATTGTCCCAGTCTATGTATGAATCCGAGGGATCTGAGTCGGAATCACAAGAAATGTACTCTGCCTTGCTATCCTGAACGCGGTCGTTAGCCTCGAAAGTGTCTTCGACCAAGAGTGCTCTCCGAACTCTCATCTGCTGGAAATTGTAAATCTGTGGTATTTGAAGATGAGCGAAGAGCTCGTGAAACTGGATCGGTCCAAGCATCTTCATCATCAGTGATCACAAAATCACACTCCTGGTGGATGCCTCGCTCTGCCTCTGTAGTTTGCTCTGCATCGCTGAACTGCTCTAAGAAAGTCGAATCTTGCGCTCTGGTCTTGTGATCGTCTCTATTTATATACTCTCACCCTCGACGCGAAAGTACACCTTCCCGCTATCATGGTTGGACACCGCCCTAGCTGTGGCCAAGAATGGTCATCCAAGAATGATGGGGGTATCTATCACAGACTCAGGGATCTCCATGTCCAACACAATGAAGTCCACGGGGAATTTCAGGCCCTGAATTGTGACGACCACGTCCTTCAACAAGCCCTTCAGCCTCTTGACAGATCTATCAGCAAACTGAAGGACTGTCCTGCTCTGTCTAAGAGGGCCAAACTCGAATCGATCAAGTACGGCTACCCGAAGTAGATTGATGGAAGAGCCACTGTCTAATACAACTGTCTAATAGAGTCTGGTCGAATCTCTGCTCATGAATGTGGCATCAAACATAGAGATCTCCTGTATCTAGCCTCTTGGTTGGTAAATGGTTCTGGATTGCGAAGCAAGTGGCACGGGTGAGCACATGGATCTCGACATGATGGTTCCTTCTCTTCCCGTCGATGGTAGTCTTCTCTCTCAAGTTCTTATGGAAGAGAGGGATGTGCTCAAGTGCCTCCTGTAGAGTCAGCTGAATCTGAAATCTGTCTATCATCTGCTGGCTGAACTCTAACTGCTTGTTCTTTTTATGATTTTCTTTTTTATTCCCCTTCGTCAAGCGGAGTGCTTGAGGGAAGGGGATGGCTGGGCCCTCCTCATATATAGGGCTAGGAAGAGGTTCCTGCTGCTGAGAAGGAATGGAATCCATACAAGGGTCATCATGCATCACATATGGACTCGAAGTAGATGAAGAAACCTTTCTTTTATTATTTTTTTGGGTCTTTTTGATATTGTCCTGAGATACAAAAATAGGAGGAAATACAACTGGAGTACACATAGTGGCATCTGTACCACCCATGACATCAGTCTTCATGACATCAGTACTGCGGCTTAACATCAACTGGAATGGTGGCGTCAGTACCACTGACTGCATCTGGAGAAGCGACGGCCTCAGTACCATCGACTGGATCATCATCCTTAGCGGCTTAAGTACCACTGTCATCAACATCATCATCAGTGGCTTCAACACCGCTATCCTCCTCATCTGGCGCTCCTTGCTCCTCGTGTGGTTGTCGCTCAGACAAGGCACCACCGGCTGGCATCCTACCGCTCCTAAGTGACACAAAATCAGCATTAAATGTGTATGAAGAAATATCACCCAATGACTCACTAGGAGTGGTGGTCTCTGTGAACAATACCTGCTCAGACTTTCTCTTTAGGTTGTTCAGATTGGGCTCGATCTGAGCTGATATAAAGGCCTTACCCTTTATGATATCCCTCATCTCCTGTCCGAACTTGTCCAGCTCCCACCTGAAAGATGCTTGCTGGTCTGAGAGTAGGCAGGCTAGATCATCAAGGGATGGGTTCTCATAGGCTGGCCCATGAGAACCGGACGGGTTGTCTCGCTAAAAATGAGGCTAGCTCTGGAACTGGTGAGGGGGAGGCTGAGTGAACTACTGCTGAGGCTGCTGCCTCCACTGTTGTTCCTGCTGGTAGGGACGAGGACCTGATTGGTAATGCGGCTGTGGATGGGAGTCCTGAGGCTTCTGCTGGCTGAACTGTCCATGCTGATCTGGAGGTTGCTGCTAGGATGAGATGCCTCCGGTAGACCACCTGAATCCGAGATGATCTCAGCGGATCCCGGGCTACTGCCGATCATACTAAATCCCGTTGACATCCATCAACGGCTCCTGTTTGTAAGGGAACGCGGGAAGAACTGCCAGTGGCTGATCCTGCTGGTACACCACCATCTGAGTGTCATGAGATGGCGGTGACTGAGAATAGTATTGCTGCAATGGCTTAACTGGCTCTGCCTGAATGTGGTGAACCTGGCGGTACTGGGTGGGGTGTTGGGAAGAGCTGCTGCTGCTGCTGCTAGGATCGGCCCATGACCTGAGACATGGTTGAGAAGCTGTCTGTGCCTTTTGGAGACACATTATATGGGTCTTCAGGTCACTAAGAGTCTGTGCCAACTGGTCGATCTATGTCATGACCTGACACTGCTCTTCTCAATAATCTCTATGTGGTCCAACTTCTCGCTAATGATACCCATGTTAGCTGCCGACGGCTCTGCCTGTGTTGTTGTTGATGCTGACGAAGTGGATGGACCCGCATCAACCTGTTATCCTCTGATAGGACACAACCTGTAGAAGGAGCTTCCCCTGAGTGTAGACTCGGGTCTAGGACATCACCGTATAGTTCTAGGCCATCTCCTCATAGATGGCCCAGACCTGATCCTCATCCTTGGTGAAGTTGGAGTCCCCACAAAAAGCATTAAAAAGCCCCTGCAGCTCCGGTGTCAGCCCACAAAATGAGCTCTGGAAAAGATTGGGCTTGGATATATCATGGTGTGGACACCGGTTGAGCTCACGAAATCGATCCCATGCCTCATGAAACTGCTCGTTGGGGAACATGGTGAAGTTGTTGATCAAAGCCCTCGCTGTGCTGGTCAGTCCGAGTGGATAGTACTTATTCAAGTACTCGGTCCGAAGCTACTCCCAAGTAGTAACTTATCTCCCCAAATGCTTCAGCCAGTAGTCTGCTCTGTTGACTAGGGAGAATGGAAATGCCATCATCTTGATGGTGTCCTCATCCACGTATCTATCGTGGATAGTGCTATAGATCATCTCAAACTTTTGTAAATTCATATGCGGCTCCTCGGTGGCTAGTCCATGAAACTTGGGCAAGAGTTGAATCATCTGGGGGCCGAGCTTGAAGTCGTCCAGAATCTCAGGGAGCTGGATCCAACGATGGGTAAGGGTTGCACCAGGGTTGTGCAACTGCCTCATCGGTCGTGGATATCTGGCTGGCTCTGGCTGATCCTCTGGGTGTCTGTCTGCTCCTTCTCCAACCTCTGGTATTTCTCCACCGGCTGGTCGTTGCGTCTCTCCTCTGTCGGCTCGCATCTGTGCTAACTCTCGACGCACCTCTTCCATAAACGCTCCCTGATCTCTGATCTGTCTCTGCATCATCTCCAGGGAGGCTAAAAGTGTGTTGTTGATGGTGCCTTGATCTAGAACATATGTAGAACCATGAGGCTACCCATCTGTGTGCTCTTCGCTGCTGGCCATCTCGCGGGTCTCTGCAAAGGCAAGAGACTCAAACTTAGGTGTCGTCAAATGTACAAATATCTGTGCTGGTCTCTACTCGGGCACCTCAAGACTGGAAGAAGGGTGGTCGAGGGGAAACAGAGTGGTATCGAACTCAGGTTCGGAGAGTGGGTTTGGGCTCTCCAAAACTGTCCTAGATGAATGGGTAGGAGCGCTCGAGAGTGGTGCTGTCAAAGGCATCCTAAGGGATCTCCTTCCCATCATTGTGATGTTGGGATAAGTACGGATGAGATCTGGAAAGCAAAAAAGATCATTAGTCAAAAATCCCCAGTTCACCTACTCAACACTAGCTGATGACCGTAAAGGTTCGATTGCTAATCTTTCTAATTTTATTTTAGGTGATAAATCGGTCTTGCAGAGAAATTAAGCGAGCTGGTAGGAACCCGATACTCCCAAGAGACTGGCCCAATCCCAAAGCTAGATCTTTCCTAGCTAGTATCAATTGCGGACCATTTACCGGATACCCGATCAACTCAATCTGTTAAGGATATCGCGACCCGCTTTACTGGTTACCGGAGAGATCCTCACCGGATAACGACTAGCCCCAAGACCAGTAGTCTAACATAAGTTATGTGGCTCTAGCCTAGTGTGCGGGTCACTCTCTCGCTCAAGCAAACCAAACAATGAGGGGGTGACTCTCCCCAAAACAAATGTTTTTACGTGAGGTGGGTTTTAGGGTCAAGTTTGCTTTAACAGTCCCAATTTTATGATTTTCTCTTCTTAGGTATTTTTTAAATGAAAACAACGCCTAATGAATTTTTTGATCTCCTGATTTATTTTAACTCCAAAAATAGGGGGAGAAGTCGAAAAAGCCGATGCGCAATCAAACATGATGATGCATGCAAAGTAGGAGATGCGTACCTGACTCCACCACTCTACATGTAGGGTGATCCATGCATAAATTAAAAGATTAAATTAAACTAATCTAAATGATGCACGAAGAAAACAACCTTAAAACAAGCAATTTCTAATGATCATGAAGAACAATAGTCAACTGATCAGAGAGAGGGGTCGATGTTCGGTCTCGGATGTTGATCGGTGTCCGCCACAACGGATCCTGCACGCGCTGTATACGACCTCTAACGGCACATGACCTCTCAATCGATCGAGTTGGCTTTTTATTTTGGATTATTAATAAGGTCCAATTACGAACTATAGGTACAAGAAAATAATTAGGGATTGGGCCTTAAGGTATTTACGTCACAATCAAGAAAAATCCTAAGTCTAGGGGCCAAATTCTTCAAGAATCAAGTAGAAAAAATGCTATGAAATCAAAATCGGAGAAAAATACGGTGACGTCCCCCGAGCACACTGGTGCTCGGTGAAACAGACCTCGATATAAGAATCAAGTGAAACAAGAGTCCAACGTACAAAGTTATTACAATAATAAAGTAAATGTGCTGAAAATAAAACTAACTACTTTAATCTACTCTAAAGGCTATAACTATCTCTTTCTCTTTTCCTGCTCCTCCTCGGGTACAGGTCTCCCCCAAGGCATCCTCGGGCAGTTCCTCGCACAAAAAGTGAAACAGAAATAGGTTAGGAAACAGTTATAGTAGGTCGAGATAAAAATAAACAAAAAGGCTGAAAAACAACTACTAAGCCATGCTCCCCGGCAATGACGCCATTCTGATGAGCGGCCCAAATGACACGGGTTAGGAGATAAAAATGAATCTTCGTTGCGACCCGGATCAAAAGGCCAAAGCTCAACAAAAAAATCGAGATCCACTCAAATCAAGCAATCAAAGCATCACAAAATCAATGTCAACGGTGTCCGCTATTTATTTAACCTGGTATAGAGACCATGGTTGAACTCAAAGAGCACGAGTAAACCTACGAAGTAGTCGGAATCAGACAATAAAATGCATATTTTTATTAATTTTTAATGTTGCAAATTTTTTATATTTTTAAACTAATAAGTAAAAGCAAACAAGTAAGAAAACTATGCACACAATCACACCTTTATAATTTTTATTTAGACCTAAAATGCTAAAAAATTCAGAATAAAAATACTTTTGTGTTTTTCAAACATTTATATGTTTTTGGTGATTTTATGGGTTTTTTCTAATTTGTATGTGATTTTATAAAATTCAAATAAGAGCTAAAACACAAACAGTGCACAACCAGGTCAATATTGCAAATTAAAAATATCTAAAGTGCCCTAATGACCTGAGGGCAATTTTATGAGAAAACAAATAAAATGAGCTACAAATAGAAATTAAAATTGTATTTTTCATGATTTTTTAGAATTTTTAATGATTTTATAAGTCTTTGAGAGTTTTTAGATTTTTAGGGTTTTTATAATGATTTTTAAAACAAAAATACTATTTGAGGTAAAGCACACAGAAACAAACAAAAACTAATTTTTTTGGAATTTTTAACACAATTTTTTAATTTTTATGTATTTTCTAAATTAGACAGTAAGCTTTTTAGTGATTTTTTATTTTTGAAAATAAAACACTCAACAAAATTACTCCCAAAAATCACGATAAATAATACATGTAAACGTGAGCTTGCGGTATTTTCTATGTGATTTTTGGACGTAATTTGAAAATTATTGAATTAAAAACAAGGCACATAATGCATAGGGACCTAGTTGCAATTATGTTAAAGTTCACAGGCCAATTAATAACACATATAAAAAAACTCAGGACGAATAATGCAAAAAGCCTAGGGTATTCACGCACATGCTAAAAAAACCACACATAGGGGTATAAATACAATTATCAAAAAGTTTCTATTCAAAGCATAACATACGTGAAGTTTAGGATAAAACAATACACCAGATAAGCACGTGGGACAACACATGAGTTCATATAAACAAGACTAAAATGCAAATATTGGAAATAGAAAGGGTCCACATGCAAAATGACTACACTTACAACTTTATTTATTTGACTAACTAATAAAGCATAAAAGTACGGGATAAAAATGCAAAGTACCTTGAGGCACGTGAGGAGCGCGTGGAGGCTCTGACGACTCTGATCGCCCCCTGCAAAAAGATCTGACGGCAGGAGGAATGTCGAGGACATGCGGTTGGGATGCTCTTCTACAATACAGATCCAACGGCTCTGAAAAAGCGAGGACGTGCTGTGCAGATCTATTCCCTACCCTGATCGACCACTAGGGATAAAGCATGGACGTGCGACGCAAATCAAATCTGGGAGGTGGTGCTCTTCATCGACGGCGGAAAGAAGGTCTGGAAGAACTTGTCGGGGATGGATTTCAATGGAAGAAGGATCGAGATCCACCCTTCCAATGGAGGATCGGAAGAGTCCAACACAATCGTAGGAGTGGTCCGCGTCTAGAGGGAGGTTCTGATGGAGGAACCAACGGTCAGGTGTGCTGGATGAGGTAGCTCCGCCTGCAGCTGCTCCTCCTGAGCTGCTAAGCATCTAAAGGAGGCTCCTACCGTACGAGGGTACCTGCAAATGAAAAATAGGACTCGGGGCTACGCTCCGGTCCAGGTTATTGCAGCTGAAGATGAAAGAAGCGAGGCGAATAGGAATCAATCTCCGATGAGGATGGAAGGAGGAGATCTTGGCCTTAATCTCAACCTAAGGGCCACGTATAAGGATAATCAGGCTGTGGTGCAAGGTGTGGTGTTCGTAGAGGGATCGATCGATACAGGTTTGAGGGTGAGATGAGGCTTCTACCAAGTGGCCGGAGCAAATGAACTGCAGTGGAGTGGAACGGATAAATTGAGGGAACAGACGAGATGTAACGGATAAGATGGTCACCTGAGGCTTGGAATTCGTTCCTGGGCTTCAGGCGAAGGCGAAGGTCGGGGTCATGACCTCAACCGTGCTGCGGCAGGCCGGGAGACTGAATGCGGTGGAGAACTCCATCCACGTAGCTGAGCTGCGGGTACACGCCACCAAACTCTGATCCAAGGGCACCCACAGGTTCCTGTCACTCTAATGAAGACACCTAAGGTTGAAAGAAGGGTCGAGGCACGAGCTGCGGTGCTAGGAGGGGGGAGAAGAGACTTTATAGGTTGTTCCAAGATCCAGAAAGATCGGCGAAAAGCGCAAAACCCAAGAACGATCCGGATCAGCCAAGGGACCCGTGAGGATGTCGGGTGAATGAGGATTATTGGGTCTAAATTCAGAGGCAAACGGAGCTCGGAGGCAGGCTGGAGAAAATCGAGAAGAAGCTCTGGCGAACACTATTCGGGTCTGACCTGGGAAGGGGGCGGTGTTGAAATGGGGTCAACAACCGGTCCGTACCAATTACAAAATCCGAATATACAAAATTTTTATAATTTCAATAAAAACTAGTAAATGATTTTAAATTAAAAAGTGTTCAAAATAAAAAGTGTTTATTATTTTTCAAACTATTTTCTATGGTTTTTAATTAATTTTTATGAAAAATAAATTAGGGTATACAAAATATATAGTGTTATATACAAGTATAATATACCTATCTATTATGTACAATTATTTTTGTTTTTTTATTTTTGCAATACCCCAATTTTATGTTTTATTCATTTTCAACATAGTTTTAGGAATATAAAATAATTTTTATTTTATTTTTATAAATTATTTACAAGTATAAAATAAATAGTGAATATGATGTATATATATGTGTTTGGTACAATCAAATGGGGATTTTATTTTTATTTTTATTCATTTTTTCTAATTTTTATTTTATTTTTGTTTTATTTTTAGAAATATATACAAAGAGGTAAAAATAATATTTTAGTTTTATTTTGTCGAAAATAATTATATCTATATATACATAGGTAATAGGCACAATAGAAAGTAGGTCCTATCTTGCTACTTATTTTATTTGGCGATCAGGTCAAGGCTTGACCTTCTCTTGGGGTTCGGGTCACTCTGTATTTATTTTAAATACCTCCTTCCTTTTTCTTTTCCTTTATTCTTTTATTTTTACACAAATACATGCTAAATATGCAATATTAACAGATGCATGCGATTTGCTATGTTATTCTATTTACATGTATTTACATGTTGTTTTGCCAAGATAAATAGCTAAAAGAATATAGAGTGAGAATCAAGGATTCATCATGAGCCAGAACCGTATGATCTTTATCTAAGATCCAATCCCAAAGCTCGAGTGAACCGGTATCACGCCTCCAGAGCATACCATGCGTCAAGTGGATTTGTCCCAACCGTTGGATTGTGCAATGGAGGGTATTTTGCATATTAGACCCCCACATTTTGTATTTTTTCGGTATAAAAACTTTAATCTGTAGCATAAAAAGGTTTGTTATATTTGTAGTTTGCCCCCTATGCTTTTCATATTTGCATTCAGGTCCCTCGCCACGCCACCTCACGTGCATGTGCATGTGACGTGTGGCTTTTTGAAGAGGGACCCTTGTATGTTTGTGTATTTAGTTTCAATCTATATTTTTGAAACATTAATGTACTATTTTTGGATAAATTGTATTTTCCCCCTTGGACTTTGTATTACTTACAAAAATACCCCTCCAAGTAATTTTCATTATCTACGTTTATTACTTCATGTTGCGCTTAAAGTTTCCTACAATCTATCTATATAATTTCCATTTGCATGTAATCAAAGATATTCAGATGGTTTCCATATGCATGTGATCATAGATTTGCACATAATCTATTTAAAATCATGGATATGCATGTAATCACGGATATGCATGTAATTTATTTAGATGGCTTTGCATTTGCATGCAATCTTTTCGTATATAGAATCATGAATCATTGAACACAGAAACATGGAAGTCAGCATATATCTACAACAGATGGTTTCCATCTTACGGCAACAAAACAACATCTAGCAGGAGAGTGGTGACACATGAATATTGCAAGGGTCTAAAATTATACTCACTAAAAAGTGAAGATAGAATGTCGTTGAGGCGACTACTCACAAGATCCTAGGAAGATCAACAATCAACCTGTAAAATTTAAACATCAAGCAATGCAAGCAAGTATGCATCAAAATTTATTATAACCCTACAAATAAATGTATATAGTGTTCAAGTACAAGTATGGTGTCGAACACAGGGAGAACAGGGGATAGACAACAAAAATTGATTAGAAAAGACAACAAATGTTTTTGGATTTTTAGGATTTTGAATTTTGTGTGTTTTTAATTCTTTACATTTTTTTGATTTTTTTGTATTTTTTTAAAGATTATTAATTTTATAATTTTTATTTTACTTTTTAAATGCTCTAATTTTGTATTTTTACAATAATTGATAATAATATAAGTATATATAATAAGTATATATAGAGAGAGCTTTTATATTTATGAATATAACTATAAGTACTCAAAAATCACAAACAAAATATTTTATAGCATTTTTATATTTTTCTATGTTTTTAATATTTTTCTTGTAATTTTTACAAATATTTTTTATTTTTAATTGAATTAATAATGGAAAATAGTGACTAGATTAAATGGCCCAAATAGTTTTGGAATTTAAAAATAGCTAAAAGCCTCAAAATATTCAAAACTATTAATATATAATAAATATAGTAGACAAAATTTAGATTCACGAGTTACTCCCTTCCATTGCAAATAAGAAATGCACCGAGACAGAGATACTGAAGAAAAATGGCGATGATTCTTCCTTCTTTTCTCCTTCCCTTGACCCTAAATGTTAAGACTCTCAGATGATTGAGAGTTTTGATGGCGGCTCTCTCCAATTCTTGATTCGATATCTTGCCTAATGAGTCACCATTTCTCTTTTATGAGGGTAGAGTCAGAGGGTTCAACATGATAACAAACCCTAACCTAACAGACTTTTGATAACCCACTATCCATCAACATGGGGTCAATATAATTCGGTTACGTTTTATCCATTGAACTCAATAAAACTCATATTAATTATCTCATCAATATTTTATATGAAACTATGTATATAACAAAGACTTCTTTAAACAACTATTCTAACAGCATGCTCAGAAAAATCTTAGGTGCTAAACTTTTAGTTAGTGTATCCACAATCACCAAATTACTACTGATGTGCTCTATTGACACTCTTTGTTTTTGAACTTCCTTTATTACTGATGAATATTCCAATTCCAAGTGCTTTTCACCCTTATAGTGCCTATCATTCTTTGAGAAGAAGACGTCTGAACATTATCACAATAAAGTTTCAACGAAATTCCAAGTCCTAATACAAAATTCTTCAGCCACATTCCTTGAACTATAGCCTCAAAATGCTATATATTGAGGCTCTATAGTGGAAGCATCGATGATAGATGGCTTTACACTTTTCCATGACAAAACTCCTCCAACGAGTAGAAATATATAGCAAAATGTTGACTTTCTTATATTGATGCATCCCGCAAATTCTGAATCTGAACATCTCATAATATAAAATTTTTCAGATCATCTGTACACGAGCATATGATCTTTGGTACCTTGTAATTACTTGAGAACTTTCTTTGCAGCTTTCTAATGGTCCGTACTTGGATTACTTAGATAGCGACCCAACATGCCTGTGGCAAAACTAATGTTAGGTCGAGTACATGTATGAGCATACATGATACTCCCAACCGTTGATGTATAAGGAATCCCCTTCATTTCATTACGTTCCACTTCATTCTTTGGGTATTGATCCAAGCTAAATTTGTCTCCTTTCTAAATAGGAACAACCCTTGCAGAGAACTTGTCCATCCCGGATCTTTCCAAGACCTTCTCAGTATATGTCTTCTGAACAATCCCAACAGTCCTTGTGAACTATCATGAAATATTTCTATTTCGATAACATAGGATGCCTTAACCATATCTTTCATTTCAAAGTTATTAGAAAGATACTTCTTTGTGACATGTAACAAACCTAAATCATTCACAACCAATAGTATGTCATCAACATAAAAGACTAATTAATAAACGTTCTCCCGCTAACTTTCATGTAGATATACCTATCTACATTGTTTTCTACAACACCGTAAGATGTAATGGTATTGTTAAACTTAATATACCATTGGTGGGAAGCTTGTTTTAATCCATATACTGCCTTATTTAATTTACATACTAGATTTTCTTTTCTTATAATCCTGAAACCTTCAGGTTGGTCCATATCGACATCTTCCTCTAACTCTCCATTCAGAAAGGCAATCTTTACATCCATCTGGTGAAGCTCCATATCATAATGAGTCACCAAAGTCAAAATGATTCTTATAGAGTCCTTCTGTGAAACTGGAGAAAACATCTTTTTATAATTGATGTCCTCCTTTTGAGTAAAGCTCTTGCAATAAATCTAGCTTTATATCTTTCAATGCATTTAGAGTCACGTTTGGTCTTAAAAAGACATTTACAACCAACTCTTTTAGATCCTATATATAACTCCACAAGATCCGGACATTGTTAATGATCATTAGCTCGAGTTCTTCTTTCATAGCATTCAACCACTTTTTAGATACATTCCATGGATTGATGGATGAGCTTGGATCTTTATCAATGTTCAAGTCACATTCATGCTCAAGTGCATATATTATATAATCAACAAAATTTACTCCTTTATATTTTAGAGTATTTTAATGCAACTTTTTATTGCCGTGCACTTAGCTCATATACAACTTGCTCATTAATAATGGCACTGTCATTTAATGTGGGTTTCATTTCCTGATGTTCTATGTAATTATGCGGAGGTGAATCCACAGGTGAAACATCTACTCTAGAAGATTTAGGCATATATGGAAGTGACACTTTATCCCTATCTTCTTTAATTTCCACCTAATGATTCTCGACTCCCATTAATGTTATAATTCTCAATGAATCGAGAATTGCCGCTCTCAACAATTCGTGTACTATGGTTAGAGCAATAAAATTTATACCCTTTGACTTTTCATGATGGACAATGGAAAATCTACTGACTATCTTTGGATCTAATTCTTTTCATGTGGATTATGACATCCCTACATGTAGGTGTCTCAAGCTAGGTTTCCTACCTGTCCATAGTTTAAAAGGGGTAAAGTATGTTGACGTCCTTAATGCATATGTCCAGAACGAAAGGGGTAAAGTATTGTTGTCTATCATGCTCCTAACCATTTCCATTAATGTACGATTTCGCCTTTCTGCAATAGCATTTTGTTGTGGTGTTCTAGGTATTGTGCATAAATACCCTTAAAAGAAATTTTGCAAATGGAATATGATGTTGCTTGTCTCATCATACCTTCCAATATATTTACCACCACGATTAGGTCCCACAACTTTTATTTTCCTATCCAATTGCCTTTTAATCTCATTAATAAATATCTCAAGGATATTTAGAACTTGAGTCATTTCATGCAATAGATGAAAATATTCATATCATGAGAAATCATCTATAAAAGTGATAATTTATATTTCCCCTCCCCATAACGAGACATCAAAAGGATCACATATATCAATATGTATTAATTCTTCATGTTTGGTAGCCATTGTAGCTAGCTTTTTTGATGGTCGTTTGGATTGCTTTCCCTTAATGCAATCTATATACAATCCTAGGTCAGTGGAATCTAATTGAGGTAAAATTTCATTCTTAATAAATCTTAGCCTTTTATCCTTAGATATATGATCTAGTCTTTGATGCCATAAAAGAGCAGAGAAATCCTCAAATGCATTCCTTTCCACACGCATATCACATTCAACATAAAACAAAGATTTCATAAATTTATTATCAAGATTAAAATAATAAGGATAATTCGCCAAAGTACCAAAATCATAAAAGTACTTATTATTAAACATAGAGAATGATCCATCGAAAATCTTGAAAGAAAATTCTAAACTATGCAATCTACAAACGGAAATAAGATTTCTAGCATATTCAGGAATGCAAAGACATCCTTCCAGATCAACTTGACATCCAATGTCCACGATCAACACGTAAGTCCAAATTCCTTCTATTCCTACCATCATCCTATTTCCCATGAGCAAGTACTGCTCACTTTCCTTTATGTTCTGCATTGTAAGGAATCCTGCAATATATGGGATACGTGAGTAGTTCCACCAGATCTAACCATCAAGTGTTATCAGGAACATCTATAATATTTGCTTCGAAGCAAATAGAAACATCATGCTTACCTTTCTTATCAAACCATGCTTTCCGTTTAAGGTAATCTTTCTTCATATGCTGGGACTTCTTGCAGAAGAAGTATTTGATTTCTTTTGGAATTGTTCCCTTTAGCTTTCATGAGAGTTTTTCCTTTGTGCCTTTTACTTGTGTGATTTTTATTGCTGTTAGCCCATACTATAATCTTTTCCATAGCCATGAGGTTCACTGAATTTTCTCTTATTTTCTTTAATCTCCCTTCTTCTTGAATGAGCACAACTTTTAGTTCCATAAAACTACACTTAATATGTTGTAGTTTACATGGAATTGCTCGAATTCGATAGGAAGGGAATTTATGATAAACTTTACTAAGAACGTCTCGTTGACGTCCATCCTCATGGTTTTTAATTTCGTTGCGAGATTGGACATTTCAGTTACATGATCCATCATGGAGTTGGATCAGTTGATTTTCTTTGTGGTCAACTTGCTCATTAATGTTCCAACAATGGTCTTATCAACTATATCAGACTGTGAGTATTCCTTAATTTTCTTCATGAATTTCTTAGCATTATTTATCCCAGTCATCGAAGGTTTGACATTCTCCGCCATTGTAATTTTCATCAGGCTTAGACAAAGCCTGCTCGATCTCTCCCAAGCCTCATAATACAACTTTTCATCTTCGGTGTTGTTTTCTGCAATGGCTTGTGGTTTTTGATCTTCAACCAATGCATGGTCCAAATTCATCACTCCCAAATAGAATTGAATTCGACCATCTGTATAGTTAACTCCATTGAACCTAACTGTAGAATTGATCAATGCAAACAAGTTCATAGCTGCTGAAACTAATCAATAATACATAAGCTCATAATAATACTTTGAGAAATAAATTAGTAACTTATACGCAGGAACACATATTAAAATTTTCATAATATGTTAATATTCATCTTTGGAAATAATATTAACATATTAATAGATGTATAAGTAATGCAATTAAATAGACTTTAATACGCAATTAAAGTTACCATATTCATGTTTTTCCATCTTTGGATGTAGAATGTATGGTTTATTAATTAACCTCTTAATGCACATAATCACGGACAATGATCCACCTTTAGGTGATCTCCTAGTACACGATCATACTATTCTGATTATTGGAATAAATTATTATATCATTAAATTTAATTTGCATCAAAACCAACGTAATCAGAATATGAGTTCAAATCCATACGTGATTACATCACTTTAGGGATTAACAACTAATTGAACACTATGATTTTATTTATTAACAAAAATGTTCATAATACAACTTTAGGAATGCATCTTAGTCAACAAGATATTAACCAATTGAACTATCATGGTTGTATCACTAATTCATTTGTAATGCAACACACACATTTTCATTCATGACATTTTTTTAGAAAATAATATATAAAATTTGATCAATAAAAAGGCACAACAGAAATGTACTAACATTATATACATAATTATTTAAACATCGAAAAAACATATGAATCATTTAAAAAACGACAAGTAATCAACAACCCTGAACGCTTGTGCTTTTAAACCATTCCCCTTAAAAATATAAATAAACTCTAAATATTTAAGTAATTAATATTAAGAGATAAAGGTAATTCATTTCATAAGAAAGAAGGGGAAAACGACAAGGGATTGCCGTGTACATAATATTTAAATCGAGTCGTTGAAGGTTTATAATTAGGGAGATAAGTTTCGAATCCCAAGGATTTGAATTGTCATGTACACTTTAAGGCTCTGTTTGGTTGGAGAATAGATCCTGAAATAATGGACCAATTCTGCTTCCGATAGGGTTCCCAGTGGTATGATCATTCCTTATTATTTCATCTTATTTCACTCTTATTCCTATCTTTATTCCACCTTACCTACCTTTATTTCATCTTATTCTTCTTATTCCTATCCTCCAGCCGAACAAAGAATAGACCTTTATTCTCTTTATTCTCCATCTTTATTCCTGCTTATTCCCAAACCGAACGCATCTTAAAAGATAGGAGTTCGAATCACACATTCATAAGAGAACGTTTTGGACCTTCAAAATTACTGTACTTACTATTAAAAAAGGTACCTTTCAACTAATGCAAGTAAAAAAAGAAGCCTTATGGAAAGAAAGGAATTCATGATCTTTCCCATCTAAGCATCCGAAGATTCCATTAACTACGACCTTAATGTCGCATGCTCATTCATACATTAAAGTTAATTTCATATTATCAAATAAATTCGATTATTGCGATCTCATTATATAACAAAAAATAATATCAAATAAAAAAGAGATACATATACCACTACGAAATCAAACATAAAAAATGATGATAAGAAATCATCAAATTCAATAACCTTGATTCCATCGAAGCAAAGATTTGACAACATGACCCTAACAATAGATTGTAGGAAACTTTAAGCGCAGCATAAATGAATCAACATAGTTATGCCTCTACCGAGCATGCCCTTAATAAACATCTGATTTCTTCCTATATAACTATATTATCCACACATTGCTCTTGGCCATTTATATTTTCTCGTTGTTTCTCACTCTGCACAGTACGAGCTACGCATGTTCAAAAATTTAGGATCAAACGGTAGCCGACCCGAACTGATTATTTTGACCCTACATACCTGAGAAAAGATGTTCAGGTCGGGTATCCACAAGCAGTTGACATGTTCACTGTTGGTGTCCCAGTGGAAAACCCTTTGGTTGCCAGGTACCTCCGGGTATCCTGGCATATCCCTAACTCCAACCCTGCATTCCTGGGTTGGGAATACTTGTATCGACTCTACAATTTCTTTGGTATAATGATTTTCAACTTTATTCAAATACACTTATTAACATAAAAAATATATTATAATCATTAAAAAATTAATATAACGCATAATCAATGTCACATCATATCACAATTATCATTCCAACCATCCTAATCCTCCAAACAACTACTATTCACAAGAGGATACCTCAACCCAACTCAACCCAACCCAACCCAGTAACCAAACAGGCCCTTTGGAAATTTCGGACACTCCGTTGGTTATCTTCGGGTTGCCTTCGCACGTGCCATCCCACCATCTTACACCCCCACATTTCATGTCTAGGCTTTCTCAGAGAGTCTTCTCTATCTTCCAGCTTCATCAATTTCATTAGGCTTGCAGCCCTCATCGCAGCCTCCTATTGCCTACACCTCCGATCTCACAGCAAGGGCTCTCAAAACAGGATCAAGGTCGCCATGATCAAGCATAACAATGAGGCTTCTCCTTCGATTTCAATGTCTTTTTTTCTTTATATTAGGTATGGATTTAGGGTTGGGAGCATTTTATTGTATATGGTGGTGCTCGAGTTTTGGATTTGTTGAGTTATTATGATTATATAGGTAAACAGATCTTTGGATGAGGTACCATTTATCCATCTTTCTGTATTTTGTACTCATCCCCTTCATTAGGTTTTATTTTAGTGAAGAAAGCCTTAATTTCTAGAGAGAGATCAGGGATTGTGCGTCATCGTGATTTTTCTCTCTCTGTAAGATTTTCCACATAAATCCTTATCTTCGTCTTTGTATGTGGTTTGTGTGTTTGATTCTAACATGATTTTTGGGTCTTGTTGTTTGAATGTGGGGAGAGAATGATTTTTGGATCGTGTTCTGTTTTGAAGAATTGAATTTGTCATACAAAAGGGATTGACAGCGCAACTTGTTGCCCGTCTCCCACCAGTCTCTCTATAAGATATTTTTTTATTGTCACAATGAAAATATTATTGTTTAATTCCTTAGCTGTTGGGATTTTGACTGGGTTTGTTTGATATTGGATTTTCAAATGCAATTCGTTATCTTTTTTGATGATTTTATTGCATCTTGACAAGTAAATATTTGATCCACAACTTGTTTCTGAATGTAATTAATCATTTAGCGAGCATGTTTCAATTAGAACATCAATTCCTACTGAAAGAGGAGCATGGATATTGTTCATATGTAAGTTAAATTTAGTTAATATTTTGGAGGAATTCAACATTCGTGTCACTACCATCTATACCAGATACATTAGGCATATAATTAACGACTACTGCAACAATGGATCAGAAATATTTGTATGATTATATGATTTGGGTCAAGGCAACCAATAGTAGTAGACATCTAGCCATCCTCCATAAGATCTTTTTCTTGGTATAGATATTGTAAAGAAATATAAAAACCTATGTATTTGTTATCTAGTACTTTTGATGAAAGACAACTTCTAGATTTACAATATTTAATCATGTCATGTAATTTTTCATGAAGTAATATCATACCGTTGTTTTCATGAGTTTGCTTTAGTAGAATGTGTGGTAGTTGATTATGTTATAAAGATTCACGAGTAGTCGTGGGTATCTATTATCTATTTAAATAGTTTGGATATCTATTAGAACGGGTACCCGTTGGAGAGTGAACCGATTCAATCTTTTGACTCGATAATTGTAATGTCCCAAGCTTAAATCCCTAGTCTGTTATAGAGGAAAATTGGTCCTGACAACTTGTTGGGTTCGGGTCCAAATGGATCTGTTGGCAACCACCCAAAATGCTTAAGTCCAAGTTGTTAAGTAGTAATCCCCATCACTTATAACCCACTCACACTTTGTAAGTTTTAGATGTGGGACTATGTTTCGGGGTGTGGGTATTATAACCTCCCTCACTTATATTCGTAACGTCCTCGTTTGCGACATGCCCCATCACTTATTCTCAATGATAGTGGCGGCTGCACGCTCCCGGCTTAGGTCCCGTCGGGTAGCCCTTTCCACTATCAGAGGAAACCCTGTTTGATACCATTTGTAACATCCCGAGCTTAGGTCACCGTTTCGTTATCGAGGAAAACTAGTCCTGACAACTTGTTGGGTTCAGACGCAAATGGATATGTAGACGACCACCCAAAATGCTTAAGTCCAAGTTGTCAAGTAGAAATCCCCACCACTTATAACCCACTCTCACACTTTGTGAGTTTTAGATGTGGGACTATCTTTGTGGGTATGGGTGTTACATCCTCCTCCACTTATATTCGCAACGTCCTCGTTGCGATATAGCCCATCACTTACTCCCAGTGACAGTGGCAGTTGCACGCTCCCGGCTTAGGTCCCTTCGGGTAATTCTTTCCACTATCAGAGGGAACCCACTATGATACTATTTGTAACATCTTGAGCTTAGATCCCCGATCCGTTATCGAGGAAAACTGGCCCCGACAACTTATTGGGTTCGGGCTCAAATGGACCCGTTGACAACCACCCAAAATGCTTAAGCCCAATTTGTCAAGCAGTAATCCCCATCACTTATAATCCACTCTCACACTTTGTGAGTTTTAGATGTGAGACTATCTTTGAGGGTATGGTTGTTACAGTAATGATGGATTCGGGCGAGTCATGATGATCAAACGGGTTAGGTACTTGCCCCATGAACACCTCCAACATGAGTTTTCTTCCCAGGTTATTATCTGTTAGAAAATGCAGTGTAATTTCGTATCCTTCACACTTTCCGTGATCTACAACAGATGACATATTCTTCGTTCCTTATTAAAAGAATCTTAAAAAATGTATTTTTACCTCAAAATCCTTAGAATCTTTGTAAATTACCTCATCAACATTGGTAAACATCATTATTATCTCCTCGACCACATATAAACTTATTAACTCTTACTCCACAGACCCTGAAGTTAACTCTGGTCTATTAGACCATTAAAATGAAACGGATTTCATATCCATATTAAACTCCTTGTATTAAATCTAAAAATATATTCCCCCCTTCCTTTCCTCCCCCACCCTTCCTTCCCCCTCCTCCAATGCTACTACTACTCCTTATTCTCCAATGTATTTGATGTGGTTCTTCTCAAAATGGAAGCTCTGTGCTGCTCCAAACGGAATCCCACAATTCCGATGTTTTGCAGCCGACGACGGAGGAATTGATGATACCATAGATTTCGATGAATGTATGCTATAGATCTTCGGAGCAACAACTTCCCGATTAAAGAAGCATCTGAAACAAGACCTCCCACATCGCATCTGTAGCATAGCCAATGGTCAGAGAGGATCTTCAGCCCCTTTCACGTCCCTTTGAAGAGTCTCCAGCATCAGACTCACACTGCTGCCATCAAGAAGAGTCGTGGATCTAACCCATCATCTTGGGTGGAGAGGATAACACCATCTTCCTCAAAGATCCATTACTAGATGTCTTCGAGATTCTCGACCCACTAAATCTCAATAAAAGCCCAATTTCTTCAATCATTCTTCGATCAGGCACACATATTAGCTCCAACAGAGCATTAATCAGATCGAAGGAGGAAGGCGCTACCTTCCTCTGCCTTCCACTCCCCATTCACCACACCCAAGGTGTAGACGAGAATCGGAACTGAAGCAGTAACTCTCCCATGTCTTCAACATCTTGCCCGATTGATAGGGGTGGAACACCACGGGACGCCATGGTGTTGAAACCTGCATATTAAGAGCTGTTAAGGGGCCACAACTTGAGGTCGTCGATAACTCTGCTGAGGTGAATGAAGATGGTGTAGGTTGTTGAAGATAAAGATTAAGGAACAAGAAGATTGACACCAAGATGTACGTGGAAAACCCTATAGTGAGGGAAAAATCACGGGGGCACACACAAACCCGAATCACATACACAAGAGATTAAGGATACTCTCTTCACTAAGTTGATTGGAGGGAGGATGAGTATATTTTATAAGATGATGGACAACAGTCCCTCATCCAAAGATCTGTTTACCCATATATGCAATACAACTCAACACTCCCCCTCAAGTTGAGCATACATATCGACATGCCCAACTTGCCTATATTCTGCTCAAAAATCACCGTAGGCAGCCCCTTTGTGAAGAAATCAACAATCTGATCACTAGATTGCAAGCAAGGAGACACAACTGACCATCATCAATCTTCTCACGGATGAAGTGTTTGTCAATTTCCACATGCTTCGTTTTGTCATACATGACAGGGTTATCTGTCAAGTTTATTGCAGCTTTATTATCACAGAACATCTTTAGTGGCATGATAGGTTTAGTACCCAACTCTGCCAACAAAAGTTTCAACCATATGACCTCAGTGACCCCATTTGCAAGCGCCATGTACTCGCCATTCTGTTTTTGCTTCGCCACATGACCAGGTTACCACATCGATAAACAACATACCCTGATGTTGACCACCCATCATCCACAGATCCATCCCAATTTGCATCAGTGTATCATTCAATGCTCGCATTATCTTATTTTCTAGACAAAATGTCTTTACCTGGGGAGTTCTTAGCGTAGTATAAAATTCTGTTAACTGCATTCATATGAACTATTGTGGGTGCATGCATGAATTGACTGACCACATTTACAACATAGCTAATATCAAGTCTTGTGAGAGTGAACTAAATTAATTTTCCAACAAGTTTTTGGTACCTGCCTTTAATAGCTTCATTGAGAGGTTCACCATCTGTTTTGCTGAGTTTATGGTTAGCATCTATAAGAGTAGAAATCGGCTTGCATCCGAGCAGACCAGAGTCATGGAGTAAACTGAGCGTATAGTTCTGTTGGTTTAAACATAAACCTTCAGGGAAATTGGTTATCTCAATACCAAGGAGGTACTTCAACTTACCAAGGGGATGGAAATTCCTTCACCTTTTTTATGAAGAGGGTATGATCTCCATTAGACTGATGATAGCCATTAGTAACCACTACAATCCTACACCGCTCAAACCAAGTTTTAGGTGTCTGCTTAAGATCATACACCTCTTTCTTCAATTTACAACGCTTAGTCAATTCTCCATATCCAAGGGGCATCTTCATGTAAACTTCTTCTTTGAGATTTCCATTTGAGAAATCATTCTTGACATCTAGCTGATATATAGGTAAACAGATCTTTGGATTACGAACCATCTACCCATCGCCTTATAAAATGCACTCATCCCCCCTCCAATCAACTTAGTGAAGAGAGTATCACTAATCTCTTGTGAGGGAGATTGGGATTTGTGTGTACCCCCGTGGTTTTTCCCTCACTATGGTGAGGATGAGGAATGAGGCGAGGTGAATGAAGATGGTGTAGGCGACGTCTGTTCCCACGGAGATGCCTTTGAAGTCGAGGATGGGGGAGGAGGTGGAGAGCTCGGACGTGGAGAGAATAAAAGTGGTGAGGATGAGGAGTGAGGTGAGGGTCATCATGTTTCGCCACCTCCTTTGGGATTGTGTGGGAAGCTATACGCTGGAGATGACGACGTTAATGGTGAAGGTGAGGAGGAGGAGGTGCATGGTGGTCAAATGTGGTGGAGGTGGTTGTATGTGGTCGAGGCAGTTGCTTGGACCTCTGCTATGAATTTGTTTAGTAGCATCTAATTATTTGATCAATCGGTTCAAGAAATCATCTCAAAAAATTCGGAAAAAAATCATTTTCGTGACAGGAAGGGGTGATTTATCTCTGAAAATTAAAAAAAATAGGTGATTTGGTGGACGGATGGAGATGAGATGAAGAGAGAAAATAAAGAGGTAAAAAATAGAAGAAGAAGAATAATAAATGAAGAAGAAGAGAAGGAAGAAGGAGACATGGAGATGGAAGATCCACCATCCAATTCTCCCCTGGTTAGATTAATACAAGGTATTGAATCGAGTAAAACTAAAATTAACGGTGAGGTTTAGAGGTAAGATGGAGTAAGTTTACATGATCGAGAGAATAATAACGATGTTTAAGGTCGATAAGGTAATTTACAAAGATTCTAAGATTCTTGAAATAAAGATATCTTAAAAAAACATACAAAATTGGATAGACAACAGAATTTCAACGGACTAATTTGATGATTCGAATGTAAAGATTTCGTATTGAATTCTGCAGATCACTTCTTCAGCAACCCAAGACTAAGGGCTTCAATTAAGCAACCGATTTCTGCTGCGAGTCTTTCTTTGAGAAGTAGTTTGATCGGCATGGATTGCTTCTTAGTAACTTTCGGGATGAGAGCTCGATCAGGATGTTGGACTTTGAAGAATTGTTGATTACCGGATCTAAAAAAAGAATAAATATTTGGGTAAATTACAATTTATGTCATCATCTATGGATCCGATCCCAGAATGGGTCCCGATCTTTAAATTGTAACGATTCGGGTCCCATGGCCATTAATGTAAGGAACTTTTTGGGGCTAATGACGAGTATGCCCTTGTTTAAAATTTTGAACCCAACCCTCATTACCTTCCCAATAAGGACATATTCGTCATCAACCCCAAAATTTCCATTTCCTAAATGGTTCTGGGACCCGAATTATTACAATTTAAAGATCGAGATCCATTCTGAGATCGGATCCATATATGGGAACCCAAATTGTAATTTACCCTAAATATTTAGCTCATTCATTTCAAACCAATAAATTACAACGAAATTGTTGGGAGACGGGCAACAAGCTGCGCCGCCAATCCCTTTTGGATGGCAAATCCAATTCTTCGGAACACAACATCCATAGACCTGGGAACTATAACATTGCTATGCATGATTTTCTGAACCCTCTAAAGGAGATCTACAGCTTCAGACGCCAAAAACCCAAAGGTATCAAACCCGAAAGGGATGAAGGCATGTTGATTGTCAATACAAGCCTTCTCATGTTTAGCAACTTTGGCTGAGGCAGCTTTCTGTGCAGAGTATCCCGCAGTAAAATCACTTTTTATCATACCAACTAACGGAAACACTTTAGTTAAATCAACACATGCATGTTTTCCTCCATCCCAACCAAAAATTAAAACTTCTGCTGGTCTGAGTGTGGATCTCCCCTCATGTAGATCAGACTAAAAGAGGATCAACCAGAATGAACAAAAAAACCGGAGACAACTACTTTATCTTCAGACATAACCAATGGATGACTGTTATGAGTAGGCTTGAAATGGAACAATGTACTTTCAGCCCGAGTCAGAATTCACAGATCGCATTAGTTTGGCCTCATCAGTGATTGCATTTCCAGATCCACCATTAGATCGATAATGTCAAACTACGAAGCTACCAATGGGTGTTATCATTATTCCTGATTAAAGCATTGTGGCAGACCTGATTAATCTGAAAGGTTGCAAGTTGAAGGCTCCCTAATCACTTGCAAAGCAATTCCAGATCAGGGAGTGATTTGTAAGGCAGTTAGGGGAAATGGGGTGGTATGCCCTCCACGGTTTACTATGCTCTGTGATATTTATAAGAGCTTTGGAAAGAAGCCATTGTTGAAGCATTCTATGCTCTATATATGCTCTGATGTTGATCTCTTCTGCTCAACGCCGAGGGCTGAACGTGCAGATCTACTGTGACTGATCTGATGCAAATAATGCATAGGAGGAGGAACATGGTGTCATGTGCTGTTGAGGAACCTCCCATGGTGCCAAGGGACCGCATCCACGTGACATAGATCTCTCTCTCTCTCTCTGATGCATCTCAGATGATGTGGGGTTCATCACCATGTCCACCCCTCCTGCCCTGTGATGCATAGATTTTTCTGCTGAGATGTGCTGGTGGTTGAGCATGGACCCGTGGTTTTAATGCACTTAGGGCCCGTTCGGTTCGGGAATAAGCAGGAATAAGGATGGGGAATAAGGAGAATAAGGATCTATTCTTTGTTCGGCTGGAGGATAGGAATAAGGAGAATAAGGTGAAATAAAGGTAGGTAAGGTGGGATAAAGATAGGAATAAGAGTGAAATAAGATGGAATGAGGATGAATAATCGTACCATAAAAATCCGTGTCAAAAGGAGAATATGCCCCTTATTCCGGGGCCTATTCTCCAAACGAACATGCCCTTAGTTTTGGAGGACGCTGAAGATTCTTTCAGAGGGTACCTGAGGGCATGCAGTTGATCTTGTGTTTGCATAGCATGATGGTTTCGATATCGGGTGTGGATCCTGTGCTGTATATCAGAGGTGCTGTGACAGCGACAAGCTGCTCGATCGTGCGCGATGCTCAATCACCATCGGCTCGCTTCGATATCAGTGGTTGCAGATGTAACGCATGCCTGCGATATATTATCATCACTACAGCAGATTATCCCTATTTCGACGTTTGAAAACGTCTAAATAGGCCTCCATAAATGTTGGCTTTAAGAAAAAATGACATATAAACATCGAAATTAAACGTCGATTCAGTACCGTCTAATTTGGGTTCTGTAGATGTAAAATTTTATACGTCAGTTTTTTAAATTCCTTCACTCTACTTTAGCAAAACTTGCAAAACATGTCCAAACATTGATTCGAGACTACAATCTAAACATATCCATACATTCAAAAATTGCTTTGAGACTACAATATAAACGGAATTTGCCGCCATATGGAACATGCGAACATACACAACAAGATCCAAGTAGTTCTCAGCGTCAACCTTGTTGCCTTCTTCTCTGTCATACCCACCTGCAGCAATGAAGGTCCCCTTGAAGGCCTTCCTCAATGGAAGGAGCCTATGCGGTGCCTGGGTCGCCTGCCTTCAGCTATCGACATCCTCGGTTCGAGGACATGTAGATAGAGCAAGTTGTGCCTGTTCATCGCCTCCGTCATGTAGAGACCAAGTGCTTCTGGATCCGAGTCCTAGCATTCTTTGTAATTGACGAAAGGTGTAAACCTTATCCCGGCTTGATCATCTCCGATCTCGTCGACAATGGCATCGCCAATTTCCAGTGCAAAGCGGCACCGGTTCTCTAAGCTGCTGCCATATTCATCGCTCCGATCATTGCAGTTGTCTTTCATGAGTTGCTCAATCAAGTAACCATGTCCAGTCGTGGAACTCAACTCCATCAAAACCTAGAAAAAAATTCACCATATAAGAAAGAAGGGGAGAGATGTTTCTAGATTTTACACATAGCCAGATCAAGTGAATCATTTAAAACCAACCAACTTCCATGGCGTTCCTTACAATCCTTTAGTAGTTAATTATCTTGGAGATCTCGTCTACCCTAAGGCAGCATGGAGGCGAAATTCCGTAATGAAATCACAATTTTGAGTCTCTGGAGAGATTTCTTTGTCTGTGGTTGATATGGAGGTTTGACCATTTGGCTAGAAGCATACACAAGTCAAACATATTATCAATAATAGTCGACTACAGTAGATACAGAAATAAAGGACCAAATCATGTACCATAACAGGAGATTCGACGAACATGCCAAATCTGACATAAGAAGACAACTCCCTTCTTGTGGACATCATCCACCACGGGCTTCCAAGCCTCCACTTGCTCTCTTGTCCACCCCTGAACTATTGGGGTACCTGGCACAACCAACATAATCTAAACACTGATAGAGACTACAATATAAACAAATCCATACATTCACATCAGGTTATGACCCCCAAGCTCAATGGTAATTTGCTGCCTCACGATGAAATAAGCTATGGAGCCATTATTGTTGTGGTATCCTGGAATATCACAAAGAAACCAGAAAGAAATCAACAATCACAGATTTTTATTTACTCATTTTCCATTGATACAAGAGTCAAGATAATGCATCATATGTCAAGTATCTTTATTTTGTTCAAAACATTAACTCCTTTTTCTTGCTTCTATCTGATGCACATTAAACCATTGCTTCTTTATTTTGTTCTAGCAAGTTAAATCTGTGTGTGCAGCCAATCACTGTAAACTCGACAAGCACAATTATCCAAAGCACAAATTACTTCCTTTTTCTTGCTTCTATCCGATGCACATTCTTCTAGGATGGCTATTATAAGTTGCAAGTTACTAAATTTGCAACCATCAAGCTATTGACATATCCAAAATACTTTCAGACAGATGTGAGGTTCAAACATACCTTCATATCATGAAACAATACTGTAGATCGATACATAGTAGGTACATGTACGTACATGCCTGGCTATCTATTATTCATGAAACAATTGCTGGCATTAATGCAAAATATAAGAATAAAAGTTGACATATCATGGTCTTCAAAAGCATCTGGATGGTTAAAGATGTTGGCAGCATTGTCTTTATTGTCTCTCCAACAAGTGTAGAACAATCACACATTATTTATACCAATTTATAAAACAATCGGCAACATGGTCCATGCCAATTTTGATTTTCTTCATACCAGTTGATGCAGATATTAAAGAGTACTTGCATGAATGTTCTCCCCTTCTAAATGGATCCTTGAAGATAGCATGCGGGCTGTTATGTAAATTATAACACGATACATATTAGAGGAAGTATACATATATTATGTAAAGATGATTCCATTATAGAAGGCAATCGAGAGTCTTACTACAATATAACTTCCTTTTCCTCTCAACGAGTTTCACATTTCAATCCTCTGCATAAAAAAGAATATAATGGACATAATATCCAGCACATTTATAGGGACATCATAAGCAACAAACTCAGCAACAAACTCAATAAATTGATTAATAACAGCAAACAAAATACACTTGATTAATACATGATTATACCTAATTAATACAATAGTTTACATACATAAACCATACTTAATATACCTGATTAATATATATATATATATATATATATATATATAGAAGCTGACATTATTTTCAAAATCAACAAAAAAGCATACTAAACTAGCTGCAATTCAACATTAACCAAATAAATAAGTTATCTTTGTCCGCTAAAAGCACTATTTATCCGCTAAAAGCAAAACCCTCACATGTTCACAATCCAAACTAGAAAGCACTACACAACAACAAAAACAACAAGTAGAAAGACATGAGAGAAGAACAAAGGATGATAGCAAACTAAAATTCCATGTAATTATATTTACTTCTGTTAGCCGCTGGACCCAAAATATTAAGTACCATCAAGAATTTTAAACCAAATATCCTAGACTCAATAGGAAAGAAAAACACACCATTCAAAAAATTAAACAATAGAATTCCTTCACCAGTTACAAACCAACTTAATCCTCATCTTCAATCTCTTTCGTCGTCATCTTGACCTAAATATAGGGGGCCATCTGAGTCAGTTTCGCTATATCACCTTGTATTTGACCTGAGCCATGGCTTCATATCACTCTCTGCAATGAGGATATAACAAAATTTAAGTATAGGGTGTCTACCGTATAGAGCATCAAAAGAGCTTTCAAACGAGACCAAAATCACTTCATTTGGATTTATAAGTAGAAAGATATTCAATGTTCAATCCAGGAGCATCTTCACAATAATAACTACAAGTTTTTATAATAAAACAAGACAAAATAAACTGAAACGTAAATAAAATAACCCGTAGAGGCTGAAATATAAATTTCACAAAAGGCGGAAGGTCTTATATGCAATTATGGGAAAGTAAAGGGCAGGCGCTGCAATTTACCTAGTCACATGCACGCTGCATGTGACCTGTCTAGGCCCGGAGAGAGAGAGAGGCTCGGTCCATTTAACCACCTCTGGTGCTTCGATCCAGGCACGGATGTAAGCTCAGAGACCGAGCCTTAGGCTTGAAATGCTGCTTCGGTTGGGAGACGTGGCTCGTTTGTTCTTCTGCTCCTCCTCAGACGGCGGCGCTCGGACAGGGCTCAGACGAAGGCTAAAATGCTCCTCCTCGCTCCTCAGAAGACTCTGAAGATCATATAACCTTCCTGGTGGTTTCGCGAAGATGATCAAGGGCTAAAGAAGATGAGAGACACCTCGTATTGCTCTGTTGATGAAGTGTTGCCGAAGAAGAAAATGGAGGTCGGAGCTCGGTCTCAATCTCCGATCATTGAAGATATTATCCCTGCAACGTTAGTATAAACCACAGACAAGGTCCATGCAATTGATTTGAGTGGCTATGTGATGGAATGAAGGGATCGAACGTCGTGAAGGAAAGGATCCCTAGAGGGATTCCAGGATAAGGAGAAGCCTAGAAAGGATCGAGGTGGATAAATACATGGAGAAGCGAGGAGATTCATTGAGTTATATGCGTGGATTATAGATCGATTGCAAAGGTGTCCAATAATTTAGATCATAGAATAATCAAGTTACTAGCCCTAGAAAAATCAGAACATAATTGCAAAACTTAAAAAAGGATTAACTGGAATATGGAAAGATGAATCAATGGATTTGAAGAAGATTGAGTAGCCAAGGTGAAGCTTTGAAGCTTCGAGGGTCTTCTCTTCAAGATTTTGGCTAGGAATCTGAGCTCAATCAGCCGCGGGTGTGGCTGAAGCACGATCGATTTGGCCGAGGATCTCATCGGGGCTAATCTCCATCGTCACTCAAATACACTCAATCGCTCCGTCGAAGCAGGAGAGGTAGAGCTCGTAGCTTCCTCCGTGAAGGCGGATGGGCAGTTAATGGAAGTGGAGGAAGGGTTTTTAAGGAGTAGGAAGTTCAGTGGTTGGTGACGAAAGGTGGTGGTTTCAACCACCACCACCGGCTGGGGAAGAGAGAGTGAGAGGGAGTTAAAGATCAGGCGTGGATAAGAATCGAAAGGAGAAGCTTATGGCGATGGAAGTTGGTAAGGTGGTTGATGGAAGCGACTATGATAATATGAAGAAGTTGACCAACGGTGAAGAGTTGTGTCTCTTCAAGGCTCAACTGCTGGAGGTTGAAGACACAATCTGGCTCGTTGGATCAAGATCCAACGGTCCAGATGGAAGGCGATCCGATCGATGAGATGCGGCCATGTGGGCGCCCGTGGAGGCACCACGTGGCCAAATAGAATTAAAGCTAATTAAAAAATGTGAATCAATTCAAAAATAATTAGTTAAAGGAAGAACTAGAAAAAACTCGAAACATGAAAGTTGTAGATCTCATATAGAAGTCAAAAAGATCAGAGTCTTTTGTACATAGATAAAAATTAAATATATATTAAAATAATATAAAATCATTTTCTTTTATTTTTGTATTTTGAAACTATTTTATGTTAATTAATTTATTTACAATATGATTTTATTTTTTATTTGATTTTTAGTAATAAATAAATACATGAAATATTAGCACAATAATAGGGTTATATAATATATATTAATTAGTGTTAATTATATACAACACACAAATTAGTGATTAGAGTTAATAGTTATTGAATCTTGGTTATTTACTCAAGCAAGAGAGATGATATTCATAATTAATGATGATAAATATGAGATTTATCACTCCCCTGCACTTAAGCTAAGCTTATCCTTGAGCTAAGAAATAAATAATTAATTAGAGAGTTAGTTTAATTAGTGAGATCCCTGACATGTACAAATGAGTATACAAGGCTTGATTTGAGCTAGAACACTAGGTTTAGGAATCCTAAAACTCTAAGTTGATCCAAGTATTAATCAAAAGGAATTCAACTCCTCTAATTGTTTGACTCTCAATGTACATAAATATAAGAAGTATGGCTATAAGGACTATGACTTAGTGTTAACTGCACTCATGAGAGTAGATTCTCAATATCACTATAAATTTCAATCTCAGGGGCTCTCCTAAGGACCCAACCCTCAAGACTAGGGAATATATATAGTCTTGCTTCATTCCACCATCTCTTTAGTTTGTCAGACTTCAAAGGTATAGATGGAATACCATATTATGGAGGATATAGGATTGTGTACTTATTTTCACTTCCTCTCATTGGATTATGATTCTCTCAAGTGACAATATAAATACAATTTTGATTTTTATTTTGCCAATCAGTGTGTTCGTCAAAGAGAAATTTTCCTGAGAGTACACCGGGGTACGTCTTCTTTAAGCATCTAATATACTTGTACTCAGACTTGTATCGCTAACGATGCATAGCCCTTTTTGAGATACTAGCCTGACTCATACAGCTTAACGATTTGGTCCAAATGAACACTTAAAGGTTGGGAGCACTCGCCTTAAATATAGCTCATATAATGTAACTTTATAATGTAATGAGCTTCTAATTATTTTCATATTTTCATCATCATGTTTGTGAGGGAACTTCCCTTCTTTTTGGCTAACTCCACTGCTTTTACCAAGGATTGGTGCATACTGATCATCTTATTAATTTTATTTTAAACCCTGACATTTTAGATCAAAGTCAAGAGATAACATGAGAACTATATCCCATACTGGATAAATTGCTGACACTCAGGTTTCATGAAGCCATCGATAATTTTATCCCATCCTCGAGCATCATATAGATCAAGTCCAAACTCAAGCTTCAAATCCCAGTCTCCTAAGTGCTACCTTGAATCATCTCAGTCATAAATGCAGTCATGCATGTGAGTAATGGTCAAATTCTTTTAAGGGAGATTAAGCATGCAATATAGCATACATATCTTCTAACTAGGGAAGTTTGAATTTTTAAGCGCAAGACCCTAATGATTAAGACAAATAACTCTAAGTCTATGGACTCCTTAATCCCAGTGTTGATCATCTCACGACTTGAGTGTAATGTGAAAGTGTCAGGGAGAGACACTAATTAATAAGTTAGCAAGTTAGTTATTTACAAAAGAATTAAGGAATCATTATTTTATTAAGACAAAGAGAACAGAATGGGTAACTTTGACATAACAACATAGAGACAATACGAAGAACACACTAAGATACCCAACACAACACTACAAAATTCAGCTCCTTAAAAATCAAGATCGGATCTTCGAGGTTTAAAATCACAGGACGCATTATGTTTCCACTACTTCCTCCTAACAGAGAACACTTCAGAATCTGAATAAGAAAGAATCTTCATCAACCTGTACATTCAACCTTCTAGAATGATGTCATTCTTCCTCAAAATTGATAACCATATCGACATGGGAAGCCTCGAAATTCTTCATAATCATGGGAGGATGAATCAAACCTTGAGATCCTACAACATTCTTTGGAGTTTTTCTTAGAAGAGAAAAACTAGAAATAGAATGATGACCCAACTTATAAAAAATGTGATAATCCAAAAAACTGAACATCCTCAAGAAATGGCGTTGGCCCTCCATGCATAATTCTTCTATCAATAAATCATCTTCATCAATCAACATCACCCTTTTCAGTGAACTCTTTATCAACTTGATCTTCCAAAATATGGAGTTGAAATCCAGACTTTCCTCCGTGTAGGACTTTGTAAGACTCTAAGACAAGACGACCTTATAAAGAATAAGAACAGAACGGTTCAGTGAACCATAGCAACCTCTTAGAAACCTAAAGCAATTAAAGGAAATTGAAGAGACGCAACAGAATTAATAATAGAATTTTTAAAACTTCTTTAAAAAAATGACTGGCCCAAACTTACATAATTAGTTGCATCTACTTTCAACCAGTATGGGTGTAAGTAGGACCGTTAGACCGCTACCCGTATTACTTAAAGACGGTGCCATACGCGTTATCTTTTAACCACCCACTCTGCTAAGGGAGTATTTCTCTCACTTAAAAGTAGCTAATCATATTTAAGTTTAGTAGTCAGAATTAAAACTAAAGAATTTATTTTAATTTTCTGATTTTTATTGAATTCAGAATAGAGTTAGAGTGAATCGAATAATTAGACTCATTTACACCCTTAGTTTTGAAAAAGATTTTTGAAGTTTTTTTGCAAACTATGTCACATAGATATAGGTTTTCAGAATATTTTACAAATAATTTTCCAAACATGCTAGGCTGTATTTTTGCAAACTATGTAGAACATTTGAAAGCCGTGTAAAAAATAATTTTCAAAATATTTGTCCAAATATTTTTACAAAAATCAGTTCTAAAAATGTAATACAATACCAATAGCCCTAATAGTTTGAAAATTTTAAAAATATGAGCTATGACTAAAATATATATATACATATATAATATACGGTAGACCCCTATACTTAGCTTTTGCTATGTCCTCATAGCAAAAAGTGATGTGAAGCCATATCTCAACTAAGCATAAAAGAATCTAAAAACTAATGCTAGAATAAGACAAATGTAAGAATGAGAAAGAATAAGCCAGAAAGAACAAAAAGGGATAGTCCCCCCCATACTTAGGTTTTTAATAACTCAAATAAAGAAATATATGTATATATGTAGAAAAGACTGTAGAATAGACAAAAGAATGAAGATATAAGAGTGTATGTACAGATTCCCCCCTATACTTAGGCTGAGAATAGCCTAAGTGTAGGTAGGAAAAAATAAATCAAAGTCAAAGGAAATCTACAAGAATAGAGTTAGAAAGAATATGAATATGCTGATAATGAATCTTGTGATGTGAATCTATCATGATGATTATGCCTTCTCTGAGAAATCTCAACTGAATCACTAGGTATGATGTCAATCATCTCAACGGGAGTTAACCTTTCCTTAGATTCTATAAAATGCTTAAGTAACTGCCCGTTAACCAAGAAGGAAAGTGCATTCTCTGAAAGATCTAAAATCTCTACACTACCATTCTCACGCACTTCCATTACCAAAGAAGGACCCATCCATTTTGATTTAAGTTTCCCATGAAAACTCTTTAACTTCGCATTAAACAACCATACCTTTTATCCCGAGATAAAGTTTTGCATCTAATATGCGCATCATGCCATTTCTTAACTTTGTCCCTATAAATCATGTTGTTGTCAAATGCTTGGTTTTGGATTTCCGCTAAGTCATTTAGGTCAAGGTCTCTACACAACTCCCTAAGTGACAGTTCCAATTTATCTTCTTTATTTCCTATTCAGATTTGTAAACTAATTTAGCGGAAAAATGACATGGCTTGTTGTAAATCATTTTAAAAGGTGAAGTGTCAAGAGGTGTCTTGTAGGCTGTTTTGTAAGCCCATAGAACTTGTTCTAACAACGGAGACCAGTTCTTCCTATCGAGACTGACTAACTTTTGAAAAATATCATGGATTAGATCCACGATCAAGAAAGTGTACTTGCAGTTGGACACATAATGTATGTGGTTGCAATGTGCAAGTTTCCTCATAATAATGAGGAATGACAATTAAATAAACAATAGGACAACAACCTATGGTTTGTGTGTCTCTATAGTCTTGATCTCTCATTGAATGTACTTTGTAAGTGGCATGCTAATAGTGATCATAATTGTCAAACAATCCTTATAAAATCTAAGAAGATGTTCTGGCATACATATGTGCTCTCAACATTTAATCATTAATGACATGGTTCCCTACATTGTGCATAATGGTGGCTCGAGAAGAGATGATATACTTAAGATGTATGAGTACCTACCTAAACCGAAGTCTTCTAGAGTTTAGATGGATGCAGATACGATGAGTATCATCATTCTACTGTATGTATGATGAGCACTCTGCCGATCGAAGTTAAGTCTCAAAAAATCAGATCAAGGTCGTTGCGACCCCAACCGACGGAGCGTGGCTCAATCAAGAAAAAAGTAGACCACCAACGGAATCAATCAATAATAAAAACAAGGCACGCAGTCTTGCTACTTATTTAGCCTGGTATAGCCACCAGGGTCGAACACAAGGAGCATGAAATGAAACCTACGAAGTAGTCAGGTAATACAAGAAAGAAAGGAATTTTTTGTTGTCTTTTATTTTTTTTTAATTTTTTGTCGATGTGCATTTGTACAACATATCTACATGGTGCAGCATATAAACATAAGGAGTTTTTTTTCCTCTTGAGCCAGTAGACTATCCCTCTTTTGAAACATTATTGCAACGCACAACTCCTGTCTTTAGACCTCAATGCCACCAGACCAAGTTGAGACGCACTTCCTTCACTAAAAGAAGACGAGAGGTTCCGCCTAGAAGTACTACCCTCGTATGCTACCCCAAGCCAAAGAAGTCTTCCTCCTCACCACATCATCCGTAGAGACCTATGTGTAAGGTGCTGGTGCAAGTAAAGCCATTGTCTGTGAGAGTCATGTGTGCGTTGTTAAGTGTTCTACTTAGGCTCATCAAGATGACATGTGATAATAGCCTAGTGGACTCAAAGAATAGTCACCAATGGACCTGAAAAGTCTCAATCCTAAGCCCCAGAAGGTTCCTCTTAGAATTAGGTGGACTAAGGTCTTACCCAAGCTCTATTTCCAATTTAATTCCAGGCTAGTTTAAATGTCATTCAGAAAAATTGTACAGGTATACAAATTTTTTTTATGCAAATTTTTGAAAATGTGCAAAATTTTTGAAAAATGTTTGAATGAATGCGTGGATGCAGAAGTTTTGCAAACTATTTATACATTTTTAAACAAGGGTTTTTGCAAACTTTTATTTTTCAAACATTTTACAAAAATGTTGTATTATATAGATAATTTTTGATACCAAAATATTTACACACATTTTCAAACAAAACATTTTTACAAATATTTGTACAAAAATATTTTTTATAAATAGCTATGTATGTGCAAGAAAGAATTTTATGTACAAGAAAAATTTTAAAATTTTTATGGTTAATGAAGGATTTTAGCCATTTTATTTTACACACTCACACAAAGTACGAGTTATGGCTAAAGTATATATGAATTATATACTATACCCCCTATACTTAGCTCGAACGATGTCCTCGGAGTGGATCAAGAGCGATGAAGAAGACATAACTCGTGCTTAGCATAGGGAAGTGAAAGAATAGCTATACTACAATGACAAATCAAAGAATAGAATGAAATGATGTCGGTATTTTCCCCTATACTTAGGATCAAGTAATCCTAAGTATAGCAAACTGTACATAAAGGGAGATCTGAGTGGAATAATGTATAGGGTCTACCTCCCCTATACTTAGGGTAAAGTATCCCTAAGTATAGGCAGCAAAATAGAGGTAAAAAGAATCAAAAGGGCAACTAAAAGTCTACACCCCCTATACTTAGGGTAAAGTACACCCTAAGTATAGCATAATCATAAGATGCGAATGGGGTGTTGGACTGAAGAATGAGATGATATGGACACCGGGATCTATACATAGCAGAAGACAGTGATAATCAGGCATGAGATGCAATAGATGTGCATCAAAGACCACATCCCATGCAAAATGAATAGGGCGACGTCAACGATCAGTGGCTCATGATCTAGATATGATTTGAGTCGTTGCCCGTTGACACGAAAGGTAGAATCAGATGACATCTCAGATATAACAATACTCCCATTGTCATGTACCTTTAGGACCAGGTATGGTCCCTTCCACTTGCTCTGCAACCTCCCTTAAAATAATCTAAGCCTGGCATCGAACAACCAAGCTCTATGATCTGGCTCAAACTGCTTGTGGCTGATATGAGAATCATGCCACTCCTTCACACTTTCCTTGTATTGTAGGCTGCTCGAAAAGGCCGAGTCTCTAAGCTCCTCTAGGGCTGCCAATTCTGCCTTCCTCTGATCTCCTACACTCACTGGATCCAATAATATGTTTGTGACATCCCAAAGTGATTTATGCCTAATATCAACAGGTAAATGGCAGGGCTGGACATAAACGAGGTAAAAGGGAGATGTCCCTCAAGGAGTCTTGAAGGAAGTCCGATATGCCCACAAGACCGAGTCCAAAAGCTGTGACCAATCCTTTCGGTCAGGGCAGACTACCTTCTGCAATATAGTCTTGATATCCCTGTGCAACACTTCAGCAAGACCATTCATTTGAGGATGATATGGAGTGGATACTCGATGGTCTATGCTGAGCTCGCTAGCAAGGGCCTTTACCTTGTCGTTGACGAAATGAGACCCCCCCGTCAGATGTCAAAACTCTAGGTACCCTGAACCGTGAAATGATATTCTTCCTCAAAAATCTGCAAGCAGTCCTAGCATCTACAGTCCGGGCGGGGATGGCCTCAACCCAACGACTAACATAATCCACTGCCAACAGAAATGGACCCATGAAATCGATGCCCCATGCGTCAAAAACCTCACAGAAGTGAATGGGATGCATCGGCATCATATCACGTTGTCCACAAGTGCCCATCCTATGACAGTCAGTACACCTCTTCATGAATTCATCAGAATCCTTGAAGAGGATAGGCCACCATAGGCTGGATTGGAGCACTTTATGTGCCGTTCTCCTCCCAGAGTGATGTCCTCCTACCTCAAGCTTGTGGCAGTATGTGAGGACGCTATGGTGCTCCTCCTGAGGAATGCACCGACGCCAGACGCTATCCCCTCCTTCATGATAAAGGATGGGATCCTCCCAATGGTAGAACTTGACCTTCACAAGGAAGGTCTCAATTCACTGACTGGGCCAACCTTGTGGAACTTTCTTGGCAACAAGATAGTTCACAATGTCGGTGTACCACGAGAGCGAGGCGATAACAAGGATCACCTCATCTGGGAAGGTCACAGAAATGGGATCAGTCTGCTCAGATTCCTTAAGATGCTCTAATCGGGAGAGATGATTCGTTACCACATTCTTGACTCCAAGCTCATCCTTAATCTCAATGTCAAACTCCTGGAGTAGAAGGATACATCTAATCAGTCTCGCTTTGACATCTTTCTTTGCCATGAGGTACCTGATCGCGGTATGATCAGTAAAGATAGTCACTTTTGATCCAATGGTGTATGACCTAAACTTATCCAAGGTAAAAACTACGGATAGCATCTCCTTCTCAGTTATGGTGTAGTTCCGTTGTGTGGCATCCAATGTATGGCTAGCGTAGTAAATGACAAATGGCACTCCATCCCTCCTCTGTCCTAGCATGACCACAACGGCAAAATCGGAGGCATCCATCATGATCTCGAATGGAAGAGACCAATCAGGCAGCTGAAGGACAGGAGCCTCAACAACTAGAGTCTTGAGAGTCTCAAAGGAAGCAAGACACTTATCATCTACAATGAACTCAGTGTCTTTGTCCAGTAAATCCGTCAACGGTCGGGCAATCTTGCTGAAATCATGAATGAATCGTCGGTAGAAACTGGCGTGCCTTAGGAAAGACCGTAACTGTCGCAAGTTGGACGGTGGATTGAATTTTCTGATGATATCCACCTTGGCCGGATCAACATCCATGCCCCTGTTGGAGATGATATGAACAAGCACCGTCCCTTGAGTTACCTTGAAGTGACTCTTCTCCCAGGATAATACAAGATGGACCTAACGCGGTCTAGGCAGTTAAGACAAGCATCAAAACCATCGCCATAGATCGAAAAGTCATCCATGAAGACCTCCAAGCACTCACCCACCATGTACGAGAAGATGGACAACATGCTCCTTTGGAATGTCGCCGGGGCATTACATAGACCAAAGGGCATCCGTCTGAAAGCATATGTCCCAAATGAAAAGGTGAATGTAGTCTTGTCCTAGTCTTCGGGTGCAATGGCCACCTGGTTGTAATCGTAGTACCCATCAAGGAAGCAGTAGTGACTCTTCCCAGCTAGCCTCTCTATAATCTGATCAATAAAAGGTAGTGGAAAATGATCCTTTTTAGTGGCATGGTTCAATTGTCTATAGTCCACACAGACCCTCCAAGAAGTGGGTACTCGGGTATCTATCTCCTCTCCAGACTCACTCACAACGGTAGTGATGCATGTCTTCTTGGGCACCACATGTAATGGACTAACCCACTAAGAGTCGGAGAGGGGGTAGATAAAATCGGCACTTCACCATTTCGAGATTTCCTTCATGACAACCTCTCGAAGGTTCGGGTTTAGCCGTCGCTGAAACTCACGCTATGGCTTGGCATTCTCTTCAAGATAGATATGGTGGGAGCACAGGGCCAGACTTATCCCCTGGAGATCAGCTACACTCTGTCCTATCGCCTTGCGATTCTTTTCAAGAACCTCCATCAAACGAGATTCTTGCTCTCCAGTCAAATCTGCTGAGACAATGACTGGGTGCATCTCATGCTCGCACGTAAGGAATCTATATTTCAGCGACTACGACAAGGGCTTCATCTCTGGGCAATTGGGAGCTGGCAAATCTGGCCTCTAAAACGTTTGAGTGAAAGCAACCAAATCTGCACGGGAGAACTCTCGCTGATCATGAAAATCTGGTGAAGACTGCTCTATTGGCATATCTATGCTCTGTATCGGATCAGTATCCACCCTAGCTGCTGGCTCTGTAGGAATCAGACATGATATCAACTCATCAAACTCTGCCCAATCGACATCTGACTTCGAGGGATATGAATCTGAATCAAGAGAAATATCATCTGCCTCGCTGTCCTGAACATGGTGTGCTACCTCGAATGTGTCCTCTGCCAAGAGTGTGCTCTCCAAGCTCTCCTCCGCTGGAATCTGAGACTCTGTAGCATCTGAATGTGAGAGGATGGCTCGTGAAACAGGATCTGACCAAGCAGCTTTATCATCTGTAATCACAAAATCGCACTCATGGTGGATGTCTCGTTCTGCCTCTGTCATCTGCTCTGAATCACCGAGCTGCTCTGAGCAGGCTGAATCTTGTGCTCTGGTCTCATCGATCGTCTCTATTTGTATACTCTCACCCTCGATGCGAAAGTACACCTTCCCGCTATCATGGTCGGACACTGCCTTGGTTGTGGCCAAGAACGGGCATCCTAGAATAATGGGGGTATCAGTCACAGACTCAGGGATCTCCATATCCAACACAACGAAGTCCACAGAGAATTTCAGGCCCTGAATTGTGACGACCACGTCCTTCAACAACCCCTTCGACCTCTTGACAGATCTATCAGCAAACTGAAGGACTGTCCTGCTCTGTTGAAGAGGACCAAACTCGAATCGATAGAGTAAGGCTGCCGGAAGTAGGTTGATGGAAGAACCGCTATTTAGTAGAGTCCGATCGAACCTCTTCTCATGGATGTGACATCTGACTTAGGGAGCTCCTGCATCTGGCCTCTTGGCTGGCAGACGGTTCTGAATGGTGAAGCAGGTGGCACGAGTGAGTACATGGATCTCTACATGATGGTTCCTCTTCTTCCTGCGAATGGTGGTCTTCTCTCTAAGGTTCCTCTGGAAGAGAGGGATATGCTCAAGGGCCTCCTGTAGAGTCAGTTGAATCTAGAATCTGTCTACCATCTGTTGGCTGAACTCTAACTGCTGAGATATTTTTGGATTTTCTTTTTTATTCCCCTTAGCCAAGCGGAGTGCTTGAGGGAAGGGGATGGTTGGGCCCTCCTCAGATGGAGGGCTTGGATCTGGTCCCTACTGCTGCGGCGAAACAAAATCCATACAAATATCTCCAGGGATCGCAGATGGACTCGCAAATAAAGAACCCTTTCCTTTATTAATTTCTTTAGATTTTCTTGAATAGTCTCGAGATACAAAAAATAGAAGGAAATGCAACAGGAATAGAATGTGTGGCCTCAGTCCCACCCGCGGCATCTGGACTCGCGGTATCAATACCTCTCTCTGGCTCAGCATCAACATGTCTAGTGGCATCAGCACCACCTCCTACATCTGGTGACGCGACGGCCTCAGTACTGTCGGCATGATCTACATCCTTGGTGGCATCAACACCACTGTCATCATCATCATGAGAGGCATTAGCACCTCTCTCCTCCTTGTCTGGCGCTCTTGAGTCCTCATGGTGTCATCGCTCAGACGAGGCACCGTCAGCTAGCATCCTACCGCTCCTAAGTGTAACAAAGTCAGCATCAAAAGTATAGGAAGTAACATCACCCAATGAGTCACTAGGAGTGGTAACTTCTGTAAACTCTACTTGCTTAGACTTCCTCTTCATGTTGTTCGGATCCGGCTCGATCTGAGAGGGTATGACGACCTTGCCCTTTGCGATATCCCTCATCTCCTGACAGAACTCCTCCATCTCCTGCCTAAAAGTGGCCTGCTGCTCGGAGATAAGGCATGCCAAATCATCAAGTGTTGGGTTCTCATAGGCGGGCCCATGAGAACTGGATGAGTTGCCTCTCTGGAAGTGAGGCTGCTGCTGCTGGGAAGGATGAGGGGGATACTAGTGAGAAAACTGCTGAGGCTGCTGCTGCTGCCTCCACGGCTGTTCCTGTTGGTAGGGACGAGGACCCTGCTGGTAGTGTGGCTGTGACTGTGGGAACTGCGGCTGTTGTTGCTGCTGGCTGTAGTGGCCACCCGGAACTATAGGCTGCTGCCGGGATGAGGCACCTCCGATCGACCATCAGAATCTGGGGTGGTCTCAGCGGATCCCAGGCTGAGGTCGGTCATACCAAATCCCGTTGACTTCCATCAACGGCTCCTACTCGTTAGAGGGTGGGGGGAGAACCGCCAGGGGCTTATCCGGCTGGTAGACCGCCATCTGAGTGTCCGTAGATGGTGGTAGCTGGACATACTGCTGCTTCTGGAACGGCTCCACCTGAATGTGGTGCACCTATCTGTAGTGGGCGGAGGGCTGGGTCGAGCTGCTGCCGCTGCTGGGGTCAGCCCGTGATCTGAGATAGAGCTAAGAAGCCGTCTGTGCCTCCTTGAGACACATGATCTGGGTCTTCAGGTCACTCAGCATCTGTGCCATCTGATCTATCTGAGACATGTACCGACACTGTTTCTTCTCAATGATCTCGATGAGGTCCAGCTTCTCGCTGATGATGCCCATATTAGCGGCCAACGACTCTGCCTGTGCTACAACTGCTGAAGATGTAGAAGGACCTGCATCGAACCGTACTGTCCTCTGATAGGACACGACCTGTGGTGTGGGCTTCCCCTGTGTGTAAAGGCGGGTCTGGGACATGACTGTATAGTTCTCTGCCATCTCCTCATAAATGGTCCAGACATGATGCTCATCCTTGGCAAAATAGGAATCCCTACAGGATGTGTTCACTAGCCCTTGCAACTCCGGTGTCAGCCCACAGAAGAAACTCTGAACAAAATTGGGCTTGGATATATCGTGATGAGGATACCAGTCAATGAGCTCTCTGAATCTGTCCCATGCCTCATGAAACTGCTCGTTGGGAAGCATGGAGAAATTGTTGATGAGGGTTGCGTTGCATTAATCCGGTCGAGTGGATAATACTTATTCAAGTACTCATTCCGGAGTTGTTCCCATGATGTGACGTATCTCCCTAGGTACTTCAGCCAATAGTCCGCTCTATCGATGAGGGAGAACGGAAAGGCCATCATCCTTATGGTATCCTCGTCCACGAGTCGATCGTGGACCATGCTGCAGATCATCTCAAACTCCTGGAGATGGAGGTGCGGCTCCTCGGCAACAAGCCCGTAAAATCTGAGCATTAACTTGATGGTCTGAGAGGGGAGCTTGAAGTCCCCTAGAATACTTGGCAGTTGGATCCATCTGTGTGTCAGAGTCGCATCAGGGTTGTGCAACTCTCTCATCGGACATGCAGGTGCTGCTGGCTGCACTGGCTCATCTAGCTCTCCTCCCTCAGGAATGTCTCCTCCTCCACCGGCTCTGTTCTGCTCCTCTCTGTTCGCTCGCATCTACGCCATCTCCCTATTCATATCGGCCATGAAAGCCCCATGAACTCTGATCTGACGCTGCATGATCTCCAGGGAGGCTAACAGGGTGTTGTTGATGCACCATGATCAAGTACGTACGTGTGGATCTGGCTGGGTCCATCAGTGCGTTCCTCGATGCTGGCCATATCTTGGGTCTTTGCAAAGGCAAAAGACCCAAACTCAGGTGCCATCAAATGAACAAACATCTGTCGCGGTCTCTGCTCGGACACCTCGGGACTGGTAGAAGGGTGGTCCAAGGGGATTAGGGTGGAGTCAAACTCGGGTTCGGAGAGCGGGTCTGGGCTCTCACGAACCAACCTATATGAGTGGGGCGGAGTGCTCGAAAGCGGTGCAACCAAAAGTTGCCTATGGGACCTCCAACCCATCATCGTGATGTGGAGAGTGAAGGCGGATGAGATCTGGAAAACACACAAGATCAGGCAAACAAACCCCTAATTCACCTACTCACACTGAGATGATGACTGTAAAGGTCGGTCTTTTATTTTATCGATTTTATTAGGTGATAAATCAGTCTATTAGAGTGATTAAGCAAGATGTTAGGAATCCAATGCTCTCAGGAGCCTTTCACGATCCCAAGGCTAGATCTTTCCTAGCCAGTACTAGTTGAGGACCGTTTACTGGCTACCCGATCAACTCGCTCTGTTAAGGATATCAAGGCCTGCTTTACCGGAAATCAGAGTGATCCTCACTGGAGAACGACTAACCCGAAACCAGTAGCCTGAAAAAGAGGCTGGATATGGCTCTAGCCTAGTGTGCGGGTTACTCTCTCGCTCATCCAAACCAGACAATGAGGGATTGCTCTCCCACGACAAATTTTTCGGTGAGGTGTCTTTTAGGGTCAAGTGTGTTTATCAGTCCCAATTTTATGGTTTTTCTTTTTTTAGATATTTTTCAATACAAAAAACGTCCAACGAATTTTCCGATTCTCCTGGTTATTTTAAGTCCAAAAACAGGGAGAGAAGTCGAAAAAGTTGATGCACGGTCAAACACAATGATGCATGCAAAGTCAGAAATGCGTACCTGATACCAACACTCTACATGCAGGGTGATCCGCGCATAAAATAAAGACAGAATTAAAACTACCTATATGATGCAAGAAGAAATTGGCTTTAGACAGAAAATTTATACTCGAGAAGAACATTAGCTAATAGGTCAATAAGAGAGGTCGGAGTCTGGTCTCTGATGCCAATCGGTGTCTGCCACAACAGATCTTTCCAGCGTTGTATACGGCCTCTAGCGGTACATGACCTCTCAGGTGACCAAATTAGCTTTTTCTTTGTGACTTAATTAATTAGGTCCACTTAACGATCTATAGGTGCATACAAGTAATTAGAGTTAGGGACTTAATTAATTACATCACAGTCAAGATAAAATCCAAAGTCTAGGGGCCAAAATCTTCAAGAATCAAAATAAAAGAAAATTCGAAGAAATCAAAACCGACGTAAAAACCGCGGTGAGGTCCCCTGAGCACACCGGTACTCGGCAAAATAGACCCCGGTAATAGGCCAAGTCCAAGTGTCCGAGTCCAATATTATTACAATAATAATGGAATAAAAATGAAAAACAAAGACTGTAATTCCTCCAAGTGTCCTGCTCCACCTCTCCTACGCTCTCCTGCGGCTTGATGCAAAAACGAGCCGCCTCCGCTTCGATCAGGTGCCTCGACGCTCCTAAGAAAACCGCCCTTACTCGTCGGGCCCTCGCAAGAAAGAGAGACACAGAAACTGGTCAGATCACAGTTAAAAATAGAAATATAAATAAAAATAAAAATGAAGAAAAAGAAATAAAAAAATGAAAATCAAATAAAGAACATTAGAAAATCAAATAAAATGAAGAAAAAGAAAATAAAGACAAAATCAAAATGGAAAACCGACTACTAAGCTGTGCTCCCCGGTAACGGCGCCAATCTGATGAGTGCTCCGCCAATCGAGGTTAAGTCTCAGAAAATCAGATCAAGGTCATTGCGACCCCAACAGATGGAGCGTGGCTCAATCAAGAAAATAGTAGACCACCAACGGAATCAATCAACAATAAAAATAAGTAGCGATTTTGCTACTTATTTAACCTTGTATAGCCATCAGGATCGAACACAAGGAGCACGGAATGAAACCTACGAAGTAGTCAGGTAATCCAAGAAAGAAAGGAATTTTTTGTGGTTTTAAATTTTTTAAATTTTTTAATGATTTTCTATTAAAAAAGAAATAAAGAGAAGGCAAAAAGTAACACTCAAGCAATTATTTAAAGGCCTAAAATTATTTAAAAAAATAAAACAAAAATATTTTTATGTTTTTAAAATATTCAGATGTTTTTGGGAATTTTATGGTGTTTTTCTGATTTTTTATATAATTTTCTAAAAATGAAAGAAGACCAAAAACAACAAGCAGTGTACAGCTTGGATATAAAGGCAAATTAAAATTATTTAAAGTGCCTATAAAATCGTAGCAGTAATTTTATGTGAAAGTATAAAATGAAATCTATCTACAGGAACTGAAAACTTTTTTTTATTTTTAATGAATTTTTATAAAGTTTTCAGTATTTTTTAATTTTTAGATGTTTTATAAAACAGAATGAAACAAAATCACACAGAAATTAGAGCAAGACAAAACAAACAATCAGAAAATTTATTTGGAATTTTAAGTCTATTTTTATATTTCTAATTGATTTTTCAAAGTAGACTAAGACACTTTTTAGGGTTTTGTATTTTAGAAATATCAAATAAAATCAAAATGCGTCACAAACATTATCAAAAATACTACACAGTAGCAGGAGCTAGTATAAAATTTTTGGATTTTTTGGAGTAGTTTTTATATTTATTTGATTAAAAACAAGACAAACAGGTTACATGGACCTAAATGCAATTTTTTTTAGTTTCAGGACCAAATAATAACAGGCAATAAAAGTCCAGGGCTGAAAATGCAATTTGTCCAACAAATCCGCACATGCACCAAAAACACACTCACAGAGGTATATATGCAAATTTGAAAAACATTCTTTCAAACATTAACACATAAAAAATTCTAGATGAAAAATGCAAATACACCACTATCCACGTGACCAGGCGCGTGTCTCAAATAGGAAGGACTAAACTGCAAATAACTTAAACTACAAGGACTATATTGCAAAAAGGTTCAACTATAACTTTATTTTACAGACTAAAACATAAAGTGAAATAAATGCAGGGTAGAAAGAGCAATATACCCTCGGGGCACGTGAGTAGCACATGGGAGTCCACGTGTCGATCGCTGGTAGGCGAGATCGTGCGGCTCTACTCCTCTGTGCAGGCAGATCTGACGCTCAGGGAGTGTCCCCTACGTGCGGCTCAAATGTGTCAGATGGCGTCAGATCCATGGCTGGAAAGCTCCAACGATGGGCGGCTCAGATGGAAACTGGTTGCTCCGCTCTTCATCCAATGGTGACGGAGGATGGTGAACGAACAAAGGGCTAGCGAACTTCGAACATAAACCGAGGCAAATCCGCAAGGCCGATCAGACCTCCAACAGGTCGAGCACCTCCGGGGAGGCACTCCGCGTCGAGTAGTGGGCTCTGATTGTCCGGTGGATGGTCGGATAGACTAGATGGTGGAGCTTGGTCTGGAGCAGCTCCGTCGTGCAACTGGAAGGCAGATGGGGCTCCTCATGGCTCAATGGTACCTGCAATGCAAAGCCAAGACTTGGGGCTACGCTCCGATTTGGGTTATTGGAGCTGAAAAGCAAAGAAGCGGCGGGGGATGGGAGTTGGTCTCCGGCGAAGGCGGCAGATGAGACCTCGAGCCTAATCTTGACTAGGTCTATGATGATCAGGATGATCAGATTGCGTAGGATGATGGAGGGTGAGCGTGCGAGGGTATCGAAACGGATGGATATGGGTGACGGAGCTCTGACTGGCTGGTCAGAACTGGCGGAGCAATGACGGTGGGCAATGGAAAGATTTGATAAAATACGGAGCTAGGAAATACTAAGGGGTTACCTGAAGGTCCAGACACGTTCCTGAGCTCCAGGTGAAGATGATCGCGGGGTTATGGTCTCGACCAAGTGGCGACAGACGAGGGAGGCTTCTCGCGGCGGAGGTCCGGCCACGGAGGGGGAGTGTCGGTGTCACTGCACCAAACCGACCACCAGAAGGCTCCTCAGACGGCTGTCACCATGCTGAAGATTTCTGGGGTATCAAGAGGGAGTGAGGCATGAGCTGCCGACCTGGGGAGGTGGATAAGAGATTTTATAGTGTTCCCAGTTGGCTGGAGAAACCGGGTCGAAGAGCACGAACAAGGAAGATACGCACCTTCCTAGGGCTCCGCGAGGGTCACAGATCCACGGAGAAGGTACAAGCGAAGATTCAGAGCATGGCATGTGTGATCCGCCCGGGATAAATGGGAGAAGGAGGTCTGGCAGAGCAGTCGGGTCGGGTCAAGCCCTGGAAGAGGGGGTTGACCCGAGTCAACGATCTGCCCTGGACCAATCAAAAAAAATAGATTTACAAAAATAATTACAAATTAAATAAAAAAATAGTAAATGATTTTAAATTAAAAGTGTATAAAATGAAAAATGTTTGTTATTTTTCAAGCTATTTTTCTATGATTTTTATTTATGAAAAATAAATTATTCTTTATAAAGTATATTGTATTATATACATGTATATTATACCTATGTGTTTTGTATAATTATTTTTAATTTGTTATTTTGACACAAATACCCTAATTTATATTTTATTTATTTACAAAATAATTTTTGGAGTATAAAACAATTTTTGTTTTAATTTTATTATGCATTTACAAATATAGAATAAATAGGGAAGAAGACCTATATACATGTGTTATGTACAAGTGAGATAGAGAGAGGTTTATTCTTTTTTTTATTATTCTTATTTTTATTTTATTTTTAGAAATATATACAAGGAAATAAAAACATAATTTTATTTTTATTTTGGTAAAAATAAGTTAGGCACACACCTAATACACATATATACAAGGTAGAGTGGCCCTATCTCTCTCTATTTATTTTATTTGGCGATCAGGCCAATGCTTGGCCCTCTCTTGGGGTTCGGGTCACTCAGTATTTATTCTAAATACTTCCTTCTTTTTGCTTTTCATTCTTTATTCTTTTATTTTTGCACAAATACATGCTAATTATGCACTATTAACACATGCATGCATATTGCTAAGTTATTGTATTTACAACTATTTACATGATGCATTGCCAAGATAATTATTTAAAATAAAAGAATAAAGCGTGATAAATGGGGATTCATCAATGTACTAAAGTCATTCATGAAGCTTCATAATATTCATATTGTATGAATTGAATGAAACATGTATAAATGTTGAAGTACTCTTGTATTGAAATCTTTTGAATTCAACATAAGAGAACCTTTGTCTTAAGCAACGTTCATTTATAAATGAAATGAGCGCAATGAAAGCATGGGTCGCACCCAAGTTAGAAGGAAAGATAAAGAGTTGATTGTACTTCTATCGTTTCCACACATATGACATCCAAAGAGTTGAATAAATGCAATACTGTAATAAGCCGATGTATTGATAGTGTGACTATCTAGACTATCTAGGATCCTTAGAGAAGAACTCGGATAGTGCCTCCGAATAATCTACATTTAATCATTGAAATTGACTTTCTTATTTGATAAGATCAAATTCTAATAATTGTATCTCATTCTTCTAATAACATTTACAATTGATTGCATGTGTTTTAGAAGACTAGAAAATTTGATCTTAAGGTTTAATAGTCATCCACATGGATGTTGATGCAATTATTACAACAACCTCTATTGGATAAATAGACTTCATATTTTCAGTGGGAGAACCCTTAGTCTTAGAGAATGTTTCTATGACCTAGATATTAGAATATATTCATTGTTTATTTCTAAATGTTGGAACTAAACATGAATTCTGGAATAGACCTATCATAAAGAGTTATGATGGATATATTTCATATAGTAATCTAACATCTAGAGGAACTTTATTAAATTAGAAAAATTAATGAATGGTATACTAATACATCTAAATACTGAAAATAAAACCTTATAAGATCAATAGGAGGATGAAGATCATTTGACAAAGATCTGGCATCAAGCCTTAGACATATGTCTGTTGATGAGATCAATAGTCTAGTAAGATATTGAACTTTAGATTGTCTAAAGGTTCAAAACATACATACTTGTGAATATTTTATTCAAAGAAAAATGTCCAATACACTCTTTTATGAGAATAGTGTAAAATGTCAAGGTATTCAAGATCTCATACATATTGATGTATGTGGATCATCTGTATCATAATAAACATTGATGATATGTGATATCATTTGATGATTATTTGTGATATGAGATTTCTTCCCTTCACCTTAGAAGAAATGTTCAAAGATTTCAAAGTTTTGGTTTAGACCAAATTCTGAAGGAAGATTAAATGAATTTGATCTAACCTAGGTAGCTTGTACATATTAGATGAATTCAGGTAATACCTTATGTTGATATGAATATCATTCTATCTCACTCCTCTGGAACCTAAAATCGATAGAGTTGTAGGGAGATACAATTGGATCATGTGTGACATGATTTGATCAATGATGAATCTTAGCATAATTACCTCTTAGTTTCCAAGTATATATGTAGTAGAGACTACAATATATATCCTTAATATGATTCTATGCAAATTGGAACCTCAAACATCTCATAAGTTATGGTTTGGAACCTAGCCTAGTGTTGGACACTTGAGGATTTAGGGTTGCTTGGTCCATAACATTGTCATGGATGCATGTAAGCTTAAATCTAACACCAGATAATGCTACTTCATTAGAAAATTAAAGGACGGTATTGGATACCTACTTTTTGTCCTTGAGATTTTTAAAAGATTTCATCTCTAAGGATATGATTCTTAGACGATGAGACTCTTGAGAATCAAGATGAAAATGAAGTAAAGAAACTTATTGAATCTTGAGAAGATAATAAGACTCATGAATTTGGAAACTAAAAGGACAATTAAAGAAGAAACACTCATACCTCTTCAAATGAGTTTGAGGATGAATTTCATATGTCAGTTAAGTCTGGCAATGATCGAACTTCATATGATGAAGCTTCTGAAGATCATGTCACGGAAGGATAGATGTTAGCAATAATGTCTAAAGTAGACTTCATATATAAGTATTGTATTTGGACCCTCGAGGATCCACCTATAAGGATAAAACCTGTTAGGTATAAATGGATCTTCAAGAGAAAGAGGGAACCTAATGAGAAGGTAGAAACCTTTAAAGCATGACATGTATTCATAAGATATACACCGAAGAGAAGGCATCACCTGCGATAATTCTTGCTCTTCAGTAACCATGCTTGAGTCATCAGAACAATGATAACTATAGTTTCACAACTTGACTTTGACATATACAAGATGGAAGTCAATATTGCATACCTCTATGAATGCCTCTCTGAGGATATTCATATGAAGTAGCCCTAGGGCTTCATAGCTAAGGAAAGGAAGGTGTGCAAGCTTAAGAAACTCCATCAATGGACTCAAATAAGCTTCTTATAGTTGGAACATCAGATTTGATGAAATTATAAAGGTTATGATTTAAGATAGAATATTGATGAACCATATGAAGTTTAGTGGGAGTGCCATTGTGTTCAGCATGCTAGATGTGGATGATATTCTAATCATTTGAAATGATATATTGATAATAACAAGTATTTTATAGTCTGGATATTCCATACCTTGAGATATGATCTCAAGGACACCTCTTAGATCTTAGTTAGAAGCAAAGAAAAAGGGGTATTGGGACCGTCACATTAGTGGTACACCTTGGAATTTTCCATTTTCTGGAAAATTCTAAGAAAGGCTTCTTTTCCTTAATATATGGTACTGATCTATCTAAAGGGATAGCACCTCAAAAAGTTGATGATGTAAATTTCAAAGCTATATTCCCTAGTGCATCGGCTTTGGGAAGCTCAGTGTATGCTAGATATGCACAAATGCTTGATGTCTGCCATGCAGTTGGTGCAGTAAATTGCTACTATTCCTACCATGGACATAAAACACTTGATTGCAGTAATAACATTATCTTCAAAGAGGACAAGACTTTTGAGATAGTGATCTCTAAGTCTTATCTTCATGAACTTAAGACTTTATATATAATGATCTACGGGAATAAGGGCATTCTGATAAGGATAATAGAAATAACATACTTGTTCTAACTATTATTGAATTGTAGTGTTAAAGTCACTATATTTAACAAGATTGAGTATTGGTTGCATAAGATGCAACATTCGCATTGGATGCGAGCACTGTTACTAGGAGATATGCAACTGCCATAAAAAGGACTTGGCATAGTCTCTCAGGAACATAGTGACAAATTAGCTTATCTAGCTTTTTTTCTAAATAGCCAATCATTGTCACATGAGTGTGGGTTTAAAGATTAGCCCATTAATGGCTCTTTGGGCTAGGGGAGATTGTTGGACATGCAAACCCACGACAAGCCATTATGCAATAAATGTTATTGCAAATATCATTCCCTGATCTAAAATGAAGAATAACTAATTTGCATAGTCCCTTAATACAAATAGGGAAATGTACCATGTCCATATTAATGATCATACAGCTGTTAAATCTATTGTTGAATCATAGAGGGTAGTGCTTGGATAAATATCTAAAGAATTAGATTAAGCACACATCAAGCACGTCAAATGGTGGTTAAGAGAGGATCTCTAGCCTGAGAAGGAGCTGGTAATCGTTTCTCTAAAGGCTGATATATAATTAACCTCTTGATGCAAGTCCTCTACATAGGAATAGAGATTCGGATGTGTTAGATGTGTTAGGTTAAAGAGTTGACTTAACGAGATCGAGATAACCAAAGACCTATGCCGTATGCTGTCGCGATATAGACACACATTCTATGACTGGAGATAGATGTGTTACTATATGTCTGAGTATGTACATTTGATAGACCAATAGGTTGATGACCTAATCAAGGTCTATACACCGGTGCGGTGGTATGCATACAATGGCATATGAGTAATACGATCTCTCAAAGGGATCATACATATTCATTTCCTGAATCGAAAGACATGACCTCGTAGATATTGGGAAGGATCAAATTCTATGCATGATCGTCTCGCTTTGGAAGCTTGACTGAATTTGTAGGTTTGATATATGCTTTTGGAAAGTATATGATTAACACCTAGGTATGATATGCTTTTGGAAAGTATATGATCAATACCAACTCCCAATAGTCAAATGATAAACTTAATGATAACCCCTGAAGGAGACAGTCTAAAAGAGATCTAAAACTTCAGGTTTACTCTTGGTCTTCCAGTATGCAGGATGTACATGTATTAGGAATACCCGAGGGAGATGTGGTCCTAAACGATTGTATAACCATGACGCTTCCATTCATAGGAAGAGATGAAAAAGGTTTGGATTTTAGTGACTCCTCTAAATAGAGAAGTGATCTAATCTTGGTCCAAGTGTTAGATAGTGATGTGAATGTGATTCAGATGCAATAAGAAGATTGGATCTATGACTTTGATTTAGTCAAACCTCTATAGGAGGTCCGCAAGATTTGGATTTGAGATGTGATCTCAATATCCAAGTCACTATACATGGAACAATACAATCGTCATATCCTTATCTTCAAGTATCCACGTAGAATGCGCATTATTCTTGAAAGAATTCAAGAATAATTCTACTGTTGATATTATGTATCTAAGCATTGAGATATTGATAATTAAATGTGATTTAATTATCATGAATAATATGAATTTGATTCATATTTGGCCATATACGGAGAGTCATCTAAGATGATTAAAAGTGATTTAATTATCAAAGATGTGAATAATGTGAATGTGATTCATGTTATTTGGGCACATGAGAATAGGGATCCAAAATGATAAAATATGATTTAATTATTAAGGATATGATTAATGTGGATATCACTATACACAATTGATAAACACAGATTATCGGGGGTCTAAAAAGTATGTCTCACACAAGGCGGAGACAACCGAGGTCGCTGCGGTGACCCACAATAAAATGTATTTAATCAACAATTAACCCACACTATAGATCAACAATTAGAAATAAATGTGAAGTTAAAATTTATTTTTAACTCTGCACAAAAGATTGTATAGGACAAGTATGCAGAGAGTTCGAAAACAGGGAGCAAACAGGGCAGATGAAAAAGATGTGTGTGCGAATGTGAGTGATGTCTACACTATGCAAAGCAAGTGATTTTTGTGGGTTTTTAATTTTTAAATTTTTTTATTTTTTTAAATTTTGTATTTTGATTTTTAATTTTCTGATTTTTATAACTTTATATTTTATATTTTTTTCTTTTTCAATATTAGAATATAAAGACAATGTAATAAAAGAGAAGATAGAATATTAATAAAAATATGCAAAAATAATCAAAAATTCAGAAATAAAATCTTTTTGGTTTTTTTATGATTTTCTACTAGTTTTTGGATTTTTGGGTAATTTTCAAAATGTTTTTGGTATTTTTAAACACTGAAATAAACGAAAACAGGGAATTTGCTACTTGCTGTGAGTAAAATGGGAATTAAAAATAGCTAACAGCCACTAAAATTTTTCAAACTAATTTTAAAATAAGAGGATAAAATATAGAAGAAACAGGAACTGAGTTTATATTTTTTCTGAGTTTTCTATGATTTTATATTTTTTTTTGAAGTTTTTAAGTATTTTCAAATTTTTAGGGTTTTTCTATTGAGATTTTTAGTGATTTTTGGACTGACATTAAAATAGGTTAAAATATACACTAGGGAGTGTTTTTGGAATTTTTAGAGGTATTTTACTATTTTTTTGGTATTTTCTAAGCTAGACAGTAGGCAAAAAGCATGTTTTTGATTTTTAATAAATATAAAAGTGAAATAAAATCAAAAACTAAAAATAGGGCGTGGAAGTACAGGTTAACATGAGCTTAAGTTTAATTTTTGAGAATTTTTGGAATTAAGATGATGGTCCAAATAAATAATACAAGTTAGCAAAAATATTAAGGCATGGCAGGGGTATTTATGCAAATATCCAAAGTTCCAGGGGCGTACATGCAATTTTCGCACAAAAATAACACTGAATATTTAATTTCCAGGACCAAATACAAATTACAAAACCCTCAGGAGTGTCACAGCAATTTTCCCACCAGGGCGCGTGACTTGCACGCGCCTGGCGAGGACCTAAGTGTAATATCTGAAACCTCTGGGGACTAACATGCAATTTTTCCCAAAAAGTTTACACTTAATATAAAAATTCTGGTACTAGAACGAAATACTAAAAAGACCGAGGGCCTCAGTGCAAAATGCCCGCACCTCACGTGTACAGGTCACGTGGGGTGACGTGGCAGAGGACCTATATGTATATAAAATAAATGCGAGGGTCTTTTTGCAAAGTTTACAAAACTTTTACACTACAGACGAAAGTTTGTAGACTAAAAAGTAAATACGAAATGCGTAGGGGTTGAGATGCAAAATACCCCTGGCGCGCGGATCCAACGGCTGCAGATCTTCACTTAACCACGTGGCGTGAATCCAACGGTCGATGACGCTTCGCGTTGCACGGCTGAGATTAGATCCTCCTTGGTTGATCGAACGGTCGAGGCGAAGGAGAATCGGACGGTGGCTGTGCGATCTGGGAGGCCTCCACGATCCGACGACTAGGAGGCTAGGACCAAGAACAACGGCGAGCTCCGGCGAGGGCCAACTTTGCTGTGAAATCCCGAATTTTTTTTCTTTAAAAATCTGGAGTATTCTTAGCATCCAAAAATTTTAATAAATCACACCATTACGTGGATCTCGTCGAGATCTTTCCAACGAGCCCAAGAACACCCAATTCCGACATTCCTAGCTCAAGTTATCATTGTTTTACGTATCATAATCGGGGCCCATATATGGATCCGAACCGGATCCGAATCGAGATCCAAATCCACCTCTCCTTCTATAAATAAGAGATGGTAGGCTGCTCTCTCAAAGCCCTAGCCACCACCATCTTTCCCTCTCCTTGGAGCACCACCATCTTGATCGATTTTATCGTCGGAGGGCTGCCGTCGAAATCGGAAGAGCTCCGATCGAAGATCCGCGAACACCATCACGTAGGAAAGCTCGAGGTCACCTCCGCACACGCATTCGCGCTACCATCGAGATACGGAAAAATCTTTTCCGTGTGAGAGGAGATCCCGAGGGAACATCCTCGGAGGTAACGATAAATACCATCCTTTTGCTGTTGGGTTCCACACATTTTTCCTACATGCTTGAACATCTCTAGAGCCTATTGTGTTCTTGTAACAAAATCCCCTTTCCGTTTGTTGATGGATTCATATGAATTATCAAATCTATATGTGCAATCATTCATAGGGTCGTAACGATGAAGACCCCCCCTCTTGCTGTTGGTTTCACACGATTTTTGAGACTATTTTCACACGATTTTTGAGACTATTTTTGGACCATTTTAGAGCTACCTTGAATATTTGAAATGAAACTTTATCCCTGCATATTGTTGGCTTCAGTGCATTGCCTTGTTTTATTCACATGTTGCTGATAGAGCCTTGTCATATGATCACGGTAATTTTTCTTGTTGTGGTTTCCGATGTCTAGATTGTTCCACATATTTTCCTTAATATTATCGTATGAGTTATTGGCATTAGCCGTAGCTCAAACACAATATCTAAATTAGTGACATCAAAACCCCATGCACGCTATGCCCTCACGGTTTCCTTACCTTTTAAAGAACAATATGGGTAGGAATGAGGTTAACGATCATAATATCTAGTACACCTTCTTATAATTTGATTTTAAAATTCTCAAAGTTAACGATTGTCTCTGGATACTGGACAATGAAATCAATTATGCGATTTCCGATTAAGAAGCCCAATCGTTTTTGACCATACGTTTTTTTTAGCATATCTGGTACCTCAAGTTTATAGTAAATTTGCACATTAAAATAATTACACAACTCCATACGTTACATAAATTTCAAACGAATTGTTAACTTCAATTATTAAATTATTAACGTTATGCATTTAGGCTTTGTTCTATTATATCATTAACTGCATGCATTTAGGCTTTGTTTAGGAAAAAAGGAGATCGTGGAATAAGAGAATTAATCGAGTGCGTTTACGAATTTTTTTTGTTTTCCTGTAGACACAAGAGTAAATCCAGAAACTGATGTCTTTTTTTTGAAACGTACAAGATGATTGGATCGGATATATCATCTAAAATTTTGATAGCACAATAACCATTAAATGTCATCATACACAGTTATGTGAAAAGAAGATACAGTTTTGATTTCTTTGTTATTTATTGAGTTTTGCATGTATAGATTAACACCATCCAGGTAAATATTTTCAGATGTGTTGAATAATTAAATTTAAAAAAAAAAAAGAATAGAACATGATACGAATGGATATACACTGATTCCATTTAGCATTCTTAGTCGGGATCTTATCTCACAGCAAGTAATGATTTTCTTTACCATGAGTTATTTGTTAAGGGATAAAAATTACTTTAGTAGGCGAGGGTTAGTTTTTTACTCTCAATTAAATCTAAACTTTTTAAACAGGTATTAAGCGTATTAAAGTGGCCGTGACTTGATTTTCTCATTGTTCCATGGTTGAGATTTCATGGTAAACGGATAGATGGAGATAGGTGCCATAAGGGATTGGGCATACACCCTTTGAGCCCCGGGTAGATGCCATGAAGGCCGCGACCCCAACGGACGAGTTGGGTGACGTTGCACCTAGCAGCCCGGTTGTATCCGGAGTCGCTCGACGGAGTAGGCAGGTGGCGCGGTTGGCGTTATTGGTTTCTCACTTATACACAATTATAAGACTCTATTTAAAATTAGATGTGGCCGCATCCAATTTTACTTCGAGTATTATTATTGTGAGAGGTGTTCCGGGATATGGTTTGAAGTTGAAGAATTTGAGGTTGAAATACTTGGAGGTTTATCCAAGATGACAAACAAGTTCCCGCATAGCGGAGGCCTGCGAGTCGCGTACTTGCATGTGCTAAAATAATACGAGAAATGATTATTGATCGGGTGTCGGAAAATGTATACTGTTGTGGACTCTAATCAATTTGTAGAAATATCAAGATTATGGTGGTTATACTTAAATGATTATTATATAAATAAATAAAAGTAAATAATTATGAGATACAATGTGAATTAGGATGACTTGGTGTTCTTTCAAAATTTTTTCAATAGGTGCATGTGCCATTAAATAAAGTTGAGTATACGTTCTTTTCTTACCCCTGCATTAGTCAGTATAGTGTTTGTTTCGTTACTGGGCAATTGCTCATAACGTTACCCTCGTGTGAACCCAACAGGTATATCGGAGCAGCCGCCGCCACAGTAGCGGTCTTTGGAAGAGATCGGACTTTTCCCTCGTCATACTTGCATCAGACAGGGTGTGTCCTACTAGAGTAACTTATTTACGTCCGCACTATTTTTTTGTTATTCTTGAGAGACATTGTAGCGAGATATGTGGAGAGCTTCTTATACAAAATTATAACTATACAATGTATCTAATTTTGTGGACATGGACTTGATGATTATGGTTATCAATGAGAATGGATGGTGCATTTTTATTTCCACTTCATATTATTCTCATGTTGTTATTTATATTTCAAATGTTAATCTAATGTGCATAAGATGGTCTGCTGAGTATCATAGATCATGGGCGTATTTGGACCGTAGGTCCGACGCTCCCGTCTCGTCGGTTTCGTAGCCGGAGGGACGGGGCGTCACAGATGGTATCAGAGCACGATACTCCATTCTCTCTTTTGCATATTAGAATTGTTAACAATATTTGAAATATAAATATAGTGACAGAGTCTCTTGACCTTGTCATTAGTAAGGAGAATAATTAAAGTCATGTTTAAAGTGTCCATTGTCTCTCGAATCATAGAAATAATTTTTTTTATATAATGATTCTCGCAGGGAATCATGCCGCCTCGTGTTGACCCTGATATTGCACAGCAGTTGGCTTTGCTAGTTCAGGCCGTACAGGGTATACAACAACGTCAGGAGGTATTGGAGCAAAGGCTCCTCCAGCAGGATGATTCCTCGTACCAGCCCTCTCGTGAGGATGAGGGCAGTGTTCATCCTTCGGTGTCTCTGGACCCGGAAGGATCAGATGACCTAGAGACGCTGCAGAAACATCAGACGACCTACGCAACATATCAGAGATCTAAGGTGCCACAATTCTTTGGCACCGGCACACCAGATGAGGCTGAGCTATGGCTGGACCACGTATCTAAGGTGTTGAGGATGATTCATGCTCCTGAAGAGTCTTGGCTTACATTTGTGGAGTTCTCACTAGCAGGTTATGCTGAGCGTTGGTGGTTCGCCACCAAGGAACATCTGGAGGATCCCATAACATGGGAAATTTTTCTTGATGAGTTCCGTAGTCAGTTCTATCCTGATCACTGGGTTGAGGATCAGAAGAGGTTATTTGCTGAGCTGAAGCAGGGGTCAATGACGGCCCAAGAGTATCTCATTCGTTACACTGAACTCTCCCGCCACTCACCAGCAACTACTGCTTTTCCCGAGGAGAATTTACAGAAGTTTATCCGGGGACTGCGTGATGATGTGCAGCACCAGCTATCTGCATTAGATTTCACTTCCATCAAGGAGGTAGCTGCTAAAGCTACCAAAATGGAGGCAACCCAGAGTCGGCTTCAGGGGAGTCCATCACATTTCCAACCACCTCAGCCCACGAGATCTGCTCGTCGAGATTTCTACAGAACTCGTAGAGAGCGTCGTTTCCACCCAGTGGCTACTACTCCTACCGTTAGCAGATTTGCCCCTACACCTACTTTGGGGCAGGGTTTGGCGAGCCGGGGTACTACTTCCTTCCGCTCTTCGACACACTCACAGAGCCGTAAGACAGGAGGTGCTAGCCTTGTCTCAGGAGGCTCCTTCTCTCAGTCAGGAGATCGCAGATGTTTCCACTGCCAACAGCCGGGCCATTTCAAGGCCAAGTGTCCTTTACTTGCCAGCAACTCAGGTGGCCACCCACCAAGTATACGACCAACTTTCTCTTCTGCACAGTCACACGGATCAGTTTCCCGCTGTGGGGGTCGAGGTTTTCAACGTCCTCCACCACGACCAACCTTCAGTGCTGCAGGTTCTAACGCCCCTCCACAGCCTCAGGGACAGTTGAACGCAATCACACAGGAGCAGGCCCACGCCTCAGGAGCTGTAGTGCGAGGTATGATTTCAGTGCATGGTATATCATTACATGCTTTATTTGATTCGGGAGCTACGCACTCCTTTTTAGCACATCGATTAGTGCCCAAGTTAGATAAAGAGCCAGTCTGTGTTCCATCTCCATACTACATCAAGGGCCCAGGGGGCCAATTATTCATAGTGCGACAAGCAGTGGAGAATGTAGCAGTGCAGATCGGCGGACACATATTGCCCGCATATCTCTTACTCATTCAGTTAGAAGATTTTGATGTCATCCTAGATATGGATTGGCTCGAGCATTATCACGCATGCCTTGATTGCTTCGAGAAGACGATAGTGTTCCGTCTCCCAGGCATACCTACCTTTCAGTTTGATGGACGTACCTCAGATAGTGAGGTCTTATATGTTTCGGCATTGAAGGCCCAACACATGCTCGATCAGGGTTGCATAGGTTTTCTCGCCCATATTGTGGAGTTACCCGTCGAAGATCGTATGATTGAAGACGTCAAAATTGTACGAGATTTTCCTGATGTATTCCCAGAGGAATTACCTGGACTACCACCAAAAAGGGAGATCGAGTTCGAGATTACTTTGATACCCGACACGCAACCGATCTCCATTCCTCCATATAGAATGGCACCAGCCGAACTCAGGGAACTCAAAGTACAGCTGCAGGAATTATTGGAAAAGGGATTTATACGTCCCAGTACATCACCTTGGGGAGCACCGGTCCTCTTCGTAAAGAAGAAGGATGGGTCTATGCGTTTGTGCATCGACTATAGGCAATTGAATAAAAGGACGGTAAAGAACCGTTACCCACTTCCACGAATAGATGATCTTTTCGATCAATTGCAAGGTGCAGCAGTATTCTCAAAGATTGACCTACGATCGGGTTATCATCAATTGAAAATTAAGGACGCGGATGTGCTTAAATCTGCTTTTCGTACCAGATACGGCCACTATGAGTTTGTGGTTATGCCGTTTGGACTCACGAACGCACCTGCTGCGTTCATGGACATGATGAACAGAATTTTCCGTCCATACTTAGATCGTTTTGTGGTGGTGTTCATTGATGATATCTTGATCTACTCACGTGATGAGCATGAGCATGAGCAGCATCTGCGTATTATTCTTGAGACACTCAGAGAACACAAGTTGTATGCAAAATACAGCAAGTGTGAATTTTGGCTTACCGAAGTAGCTTTCCTCGGTCATGTAATTTCAGGAGCAGGGGTGGCGGTTGATCCAGCCAAGATAGAGGCAGTCATGTCCTGGGAGCAGCCCAAGACAGTTACCGAGATACGCAGCTTCTTAGGCCTTGCCGGCTACTACAGGCGTTTTGTTAGGGGCTTCTCACAGCTAGCTCTACCCCTTACTCGTCTGACACAGAAAGATGTCCCTTTCTTTTGGAGCGACAAGTGCGAGCTGAGCTTTCGTACATTGAAAGAAAGACTTACCAGTGCTCCGATTCTCACCCTTCCTTCAGGCCCCTTAGACTTTACAGTGTATACTGATGCATCAAAGGAGGGTTTAGGAGCCGTGTTGATGCAACGTGGTCATGTCGTGGCATATGAATCACGACAATTAAAGAATCATGAACGGAACTACCCTACTCATGACTTGGAGTTGGCAGCTATAGTCTTCGCGTTGAAGATATGGCGTCACTATTTATATGGGGTCATATTTGAGATTTTTACAGATCACAAGAGTCTCAAATATATCTTTGACCAGCGAGAGTTGAATATGAGGCAAAGGCGATGGATGGAGCTGTTGAAGGATTATGACTGCACTATCTCTTACCATCCGGGTAAGGGGAATGTAGTGGCAGATGCTTTGAGTAGAAGAGCACATACCGAGGGCACCGCAGCATGGCTACAGACATGGGATATGCTCGCAACACTTAGTGAGTGGCACCCCTTTGACAGTACTACAGACGCTGTAACTGTACCTGCCAAGTACAGTGGACTATGGGATAGGATTGTGCATGGTCAGCAAACAGATCAAAAATTACAAGACTTATTCCATCGATGCCTGAAGGAGGAGTTTGATGGATTCAGAGTATGTGAGTCCATCTTATGGAAGGGGGACCGTGTCTGTGTCCCTGATGATGGCGAGTTAAGGAGAGATATCCTAGATGAGGCTCATTGTTCTAGATTATCTATCCATCCAGGGAGCACCAAGATGTATAGAGACCTCCGTCAACACTTCTGGTGGGAGGGGATGAAGAGAGATGTTGCAGAATATGTTACTCGTTGCCTTACGTGCCAATTGGTGAAGGCAGAGCACAAGCGTCCTCCTGGCTTGTTACAGTCACTACCTATTCCGTTGTGGAAATGGGAGAGTATCTCTATGGATTTCGTGACATCCTTGCCTCGTACAGTAGGTGGACATGATGCCATTTGGGTTATTGTGGACAGGTTGACCAAGTCTGCACATTTCATTCCCGTGAACATGACATGCACTCCGGTAGATCTGGCCAAGTTATATATTCAACATGTTATTCGCTTGCATGGGATTCCCAAGGAGGTTGTATCTGACAGAGACTCTCGTTTTACATCGCATTATTGGGGAGAATTCATGAAGGCCCTAAAAACTGAACTATGTCTTAGTTCAGCCTATCATCCACAGACTGATGGGCAATCAGAGAGAACAATCCAGACCCTTGAAGACCTACTCAGAGCATGTGCCATTGAGTGGCAAGGATCTTGGAAGGACCACCTTCCTTTGGTAGAGTTCACTTATAACAACAGCTACCATGCTAGTATTGGCATGGCGCCTTTTGAGGCATTGTATGGACGGAGGTGCACCACTCCCTTGTGTTGGCAGGAAGTGGGTGACAAGGGTATTTATTCCACTCAGATAATCGAGGACACAACAAGAGCAGTGGAGACGGCTAGGAAGAAACTATTGACTGCACAGAGCCGTCAGAAGAGCTATGCTGATCAGAGACGTCGTGATCTTGAATTTGACACTGGAGACTTTGTATTCTTAAAAGTATCTCCAATGAAAGGTATTCAGAGATTTGGTGTTAAGGGCAAGTTGGCACCACGGTTCGTTGGCCCTTTCGAGATTTTATCTCGTATTGGAAAGGTAGCATACCGAGTAGCACTCCCCCCTCACTTGGCAGGCGTGCACGATGTATTCCATGTGTCAAACCTCCGGAAGTATATCCGAGACCCTCGACATGTGATTAGCTATGAGGACCTCGTGGTTGAACCAAATTTATCTTTTCCTGAGGCACCCGTGCAGATTTTAGACCGGGCGGTCAAGAGGTTACGACGGAAAGACATCCCTTTAGTGAAGGTATTGTGGCAAAGTCAGAATGTTGAGGAGGCCACTTGGGAACCTGAGGCAGATATGCGACAGAAATACCCCTATCTTTTTGAAGGTATGTTCACGAAACCCTATTTCAATCCTCTTTAAGATTTTTATGGGTTTCGTTCTCTTTAAGATTTTTTTATGCCTAAATCTACACCACATTCAAAACCCATACGTCAAATCCTACGTCTCGAGGACGAGACTTCCTTTAAGATTTTTATGATGTGAAATCCCGAATTTTTTTTCTTTAAAAATCTGGAGTATTCTTAGCATCCAAAAATTTTAATAAATCACACCATTACGTGGATCTCGTCGAGATCTTTCCAACGAGCCCAAGAACACCCAATTCCGACATTCCTAGCTCAAGTTATCATTGTTTTACGTATCATAATCGGGGCCCATATATGGATCCGAACCGGATCCGAATCGAGATCCAAATCCACCTCTCCTTCTATAAATAAGAGATGGTAGGCTGCTCTCTCAAAGCCCTAGCCACCACCATCTTTCCCTCTCCTTGGAGCACCACCATCTTGATCGATTTTATCGTCGGAGGGCTGCCGTCGAAATCGGAAGAGCTCCGATCGAAGATCCGCGAACACCATCACGTAGGAAAGCTCGAGGTCACCTCCGCACACGCATTCGCGCTACCATCGAGATACGGAAAAATCTTTTCCGTGTGAGAGGAGATCCCGAGGGAACATCCTCGGAGGTAACGATAAATACCATCCTTTTGCTGTTGGGTTCCACACATTTTTCCTACATGCTTGAACATCTCTAGAGCCTATTGTGTTCTTGTAACAAAATCCCCTTTCCGTTTGTTGATGGATTCATATGAATTATCAAATCTATATGTGCAATCATTCATAGGGTCGTAACGATGAAGACCCCCCCTCTTGCTGTTGGTTTCACACGATTTTTGAGACTATTTTCACACGATTTTTGAGACTATTTTTGGACCATTTTAGAGCTACCTTGAATATTTGAAATGAAACTTTATCCCTGCATATTGTTGGCTTCAGTGCATTGCCTTGTTTTATTCACATGTTGCTGATAGAGCCTTGTCATATGATCACGGTAATTTTTCTTGTTGTGGTTTCCGATGTCTAGATTGTTCCACATATTTTCCTTAATATTATCGTATGAGTTATTGGCATTAGCCGTAGCTCAAACACAATATCTAAATTAGTGACATCAAAACCCCATGCACGCTATGCCCTCACGGTTTCCTTACCTTTTAAAGAACAATATGGGTAGGAATGAGGTTAACGATCATAATATCTAGTACACCTTCTTATAATTTGATTTTAAAATTCTCAAAGTTAACGATTGTCTCTGGATACTGGACAATGAAATCAATTATGCGATTTCCGATTAAGAAGCCCAATCGTTTTTGACCATACGTTTTTTTTAGCATATCTGGTACCTCAAGTTTATAGTAAATTTGCACATTAAAATAATTACACAACTCCATACGTTACATAAATTTCAAACGAATTGTTAACTTCAATTATTAAATTATTAACGTTATGTATTTAGGCTTTGTTCTATTATATCATTAACTGCATGCATTTAGGCTTTGTTTAGGAAAAAAGGAGATCGTGGAATAAGAGAATCAATCGAGTGCGTTTACGAAATTTTTTTGTTTTCCTGTAGACACAAGAGTAAATCCAGAAACTGATGTCTTTTTTTTGAAACGTACAAGATGATTGGATCGGATATATCATCTAAAATTTTGATAGCACAATAACCATTAAATGTCATCATACACAGTTATGTGAAAAGAAGATACAGTTTTGATTTCTTTGTTATTTATTGAGTTTTGCATGTATAGATTAACACCATCCTGGTAAATATTTTCAGATGTGTTGAATAATTAAATTTTAAAAAAAAAAGAATAGAACATGATACGAATGGATATACACTGATTCCATTTAGCATTCTTAGTCGGGATCTTATCTCACAGCAAGTAATGATTTTCTTTACCATGAGTTATTTGTTAAGGGATAAAAATTACTTTAGTAGGTGAGGGTTAGCTTTTCACTCTCAATTAAATCTAAACTTTTTAAACAGGTATTAAGCGTATTAAAGTGGCCGTGACTTGATTTTCTCATTGTTCCATGGTTGAGATTTCATGGTAAACGGATAGATGGAGATAGGTGCCATAAGGGATTGGGCATACACCCTTTGAGCCCCGGGTAGATGCCATGAAGGCCGCGACCCCAACGGACGAGTTGGGTGACGTTGCACCTAGCAGCCCGGTTGTATCCGGAGTCGCTCGACGGAGTAGGCAGGTGGCGCGGTTGGCGTTCTTGGTTTCTCACTTATACACAATTATAAGACTCTATTTAAAATTAGATGTGGCCGCATCCAATTTTACTTCGAGTATTATTATTGTGAGAGGTGTTCCGGGATATGGTTTGAAGTTGAAGAATTTGAGGTTGAAATACTTGGAGGTTTATCCAAGATGACAAACAAGTTCCCGCATAGCGGAGGCCTGCGAGTCGCGTACTTGCATGTGCTAAAATAATACGAGAAATGATTATTGATCGGGTGTCGGAAAATGTATACTGTTGTGGACTCTAATCAATTTGTAGAAATATCAAGATTATGGTGGTTATACTTAAATGATTATTATATAAATAAATAAAAGTAAATAATTATGAGATCCAATATGAATTAGGATGACTTGGTGTTCTTTCAAAAATTTTTCAATAGATGCATGTGCCATTAAATAAAGTTGAGTATACGTTCTTTTCTTACCCCTGCATTAGTCAGTATAGTGTTTGTTTCGTTACTGGGCAATTGCTCATAACGTTACCCTCGTGTGAACCCAACAGGTATATCGGAGCAGCCGCCGCCACAGTAGCGGTCTTTGGAAGAGATCGGACTTTTCCCTCGTCATACTTGCATCAGACAGGGTGTGTCCTACTAGAGTAACTTATTTACGTCCGCACTATTTTTTTGTTATTCTTGAGAGACATTGTAGCGAGATATGTGGAGAGCTTCTTATACAAAATTATAACTATACAATGTATCTCATTTTGTGGACATGGACTTGATGATTATGGTTATCAATGAGAATGGATGGTGCATTTTTATTTCCATTTCATATTATTCTCATGTTGTTATTTATATTTCAAATGTTAATCTAATGTGCATAAGATGGTCTGCTGAGTATCATAGATCATGGGCGTATTTGGACCGTAGGTCCGACGCTCCCGTCTCGTCGGTTTCGTAGCCGGAGGGACGGGGCGTCACAGACCGTCCACGATCCCCGTCCTCCAGCGACGATGGAGCTTCAAAATGGCCGTGGAGACTCTGGGGGGTCTTCTCTTCCTCCTGGGGACTTCAAAAGACCTCGGCGACGACCGAGGCGCTTGCTGGCGGAGCTGGGGGGCTTCGCGAGCTCCGGCGAGGCTCCAAAATAGCCTCCAGGCGCGAGTCAACGCGCTTTGACCTGCAAAAAGAATTAGGAGGTCCAGGGCAAACTGCCTGGACCTCGAGAAGGTGGAATGGAAGCGAATCGCGACGGGGTGAGGCTCGGTCGGAGTTGCGCTCTGGCGAGGGAGTGGGATTGGGTGAATCACACGATGGAGCTTCGATTTTTTTGAGGGGTTTTACTATTTAGACTAAGGCTAACATGATGCAAATGAAAAATAGGGGAGAGGGAGCTTCAGAGGAGCTCACGGTGGAGCTGTCACCTCCAGCAAGCTTCAGAGCACCAGAGAGGCGGAGAGGGGTGGACCAAGGGGACTCAAAATTCAAATCGAAGGTGGCCGGCCGCATATATGCGGTTTGACTTCGAGCTGCAGGGGCTCAAAGAACGAGAAATCTAGAGCGCCTCAGTGATCCTCGACCCAAGTTAATCGCATGGCGGGGTAGACCAAGGATCGAGGCTCGGATTTACAGAAGGATTCATCACGAAGAGAATGCAAGCTTCAGCCGCGAAAAAGCCAAGAAGTTGCTCAAAAACCAACTTCTGACACGACGTAGGGGGGAAGGGTGACTAGTTGACCGTGGTCAACTGATGGCGCCTCCTGGTTGGTCCACGTGGACCAACCAGGAAAAACCCAGCAAAAATTATTTGTAAAATCATTTAAAAATCGAAGATGAATTTATTAATTTTAGATTAAAAAATGAAAAATGTTTCTTATTTTCTAAATTATTTTATGGTGATTTTTAATTATTTTTATGAAGTATATTTTTACAAGTTTACTTTTTAGCCCTATATAGGTATATTACCTATGTATTTTAGTATTTAATTTTTATTTTGAGTATTTTAATTTTATTATTTTCATTTCTTATTTTATAAAATTATAAAATACTTTTATACACATAAATATATTTTATCTTTCTTTTTTTTGATATGTTTTATATATTTAATAAAATATAAATAAGTGTTGTATAGGTACAGGTATAGGTAGTATACCTGTGTATCAAGTATGTAAGTATTTTATTTTAAGTTTTATTTAGGTTTTTATTCCCATTTTAATGTACATAATTATTATAAGTAATATTTACAAGATTATAAAAATATAAAAATATACAAATAATGAATAAATAATAAATTGAATATTTTAATCAGTACAACTATACAAGGTGGATCCATAACTCAACTTTCAAACCGTAGCTCCGTCAAATGCGAAACCAATGCCATTAAATAGATTATTTTATTCTATATACAATTAAAGGTGAGTTTGCTGCAGTTGGAGTTTTCAGTTGTGAGATACGGGTCTGGGAAGTTGGGATTCTGGATTTTTATTCAGACCATAACTTTTTATCTGTACATTATTTTTCAGTGAAATCAATTTTGTATTTTTCTATATAAAATTATCTACAGCTTTCATGTACAAAGTTTCTTTATTTGATGTACAAAAAGTGGAACCAAAAATAGGTCCCAAAATGATTAAAGAATGAATTAATAAATATAGGTATTTGACCCTTATCTCCCCCTACTTTATTCCTGGTCGACCTATTCATCAAGATGCCTAGGTCTCGGGGTTTTGGGTCATAAAATATTTACAATATTTTATTCTTTTTCTTTTCTTTAATTTATTCTATAATTTTGGCTTTAATTAAAATATTTTATACACTATTTACATGCACATGCATGAATGCTAAGATGATGGAATTAATATTTACAGGCATTTGCTAGGGTTTTTGATGCCAAAATGATAGAATAAAGATGATGAAATGTGGATTCATCAACAATAATCATGGATCTACATGTGACTAAGACTCCATTGGACTAAAATGCAAATAAAGAAAATATCGGATCTTGAATGCATAAAGTTTTAACTATTTATTAAAATTAATAGATTAAAGTAAAATATTATATAAGGTGAGGGTAGGAGCAAAATATACCCTACAAGGGGGAGCGACACGTGGCTGGATCTGATAGCTTACAGGTCGACATGCGTACGGCTCTGATCTACGCTTGAAAAGGATCTGACATCCCAGAGAATGTCTGGGACGTACATTGAGGATTTGGTGCTGCTCTGCTATCCAACGGCTTACTGTAGATGCGATCGTGCGATACTGATCAGATCTGGAGGGGGACCTCATGATCTGACGGTGAAGCTTTCTACTGGAAGAACAAGGAAGAGAGAGGTCTACTAGGCGAACTTCAATCGTGGTTTCCAGACGATCCGTGGCTCTGATCAGAGGTCCACCAGGTCCTACACGCTCCAGGTGGTGATGCGCGTCGGCTGGGTAGCTTTGATGAAGTGGCAAACAGGCGGATGGGCGAGATGGAGGTGAAGCTCCTGGAGGTGCTCCGCTCGAGCAGTTGGGGGTCTATCTGGTCTTAGTCGCACTCCTCAACCTGCAAAGAGGTCGTAGCTTGAAGAGAAAGCTTCAACTCGATTTTATTGCTACTGAAAAGGAAAGAAGCGATAATGGAATGCTCAAATGACCTCCGGCGAAAATGGAGGAGGTTGCATATCCTAATCCAGCTCCGGTGAGCAGGATCTAGGGGGATCAGGGTGCGCGAGAGAGGTGATGGTGAAATGCGTCGTCGATCGATGTGGATATGACTGATCGTGAAGTTCTAACCACGATGGTCGGAGCTAAAATGGTAGAGAATGGTTGAAGGATAATATCGATATGAACTAAGGGTACATGATGCTCTAAGATGATCGTGCGAAGATGGAGGTGGAGGAAGGGTCCTAGGCTTGATTCTGCAGTAGAAAGCAGAAGAGGTTGGTCGCGACGGCGTACTCCGACCACGAATCGAGCTACATCGCCCAAGCACCTAATCGGGCTCTAAAAGAGGGCTAAGGGATGTTGTCACTATCCTAGAGACTCAAATGGAAGAGAGGAGGCGCGATGGACAAGCTACTGGGCAATGGAGGTGGAGCTATGAATTTATAGGATATCTCCAAGGTCTATAAGGATCGACAGGATGCGGGAAATCTAAGAGGATCCGACGAGACCAAGGGATTCGTGAGGATCCCAGATCTTCGAGGAATATAGGGGTCTGGATTTTAAGGAAATCAGAGGTCAAAGCTGGTCTGGGAAATGGTGAGAAAATGGTCCGGCGAGAGTTTGTCGGGTCAAACCCGACTGGGAGGAAAGGTTGACCCGGGTCAACAAAGCTGGGTCAACCAATCAAAAAATCATTTTATTAATTCAAAGAATATTGAATAAAAATAGTAAATGATTTTAAAATAAAAAATGTATATTATTTTTTAAGCTATTTTTCTATGGTTTTTAATTATTTTTATGAATTCATATATATAGTATTTATAGTATGGTGTATTATGTACATGTATAATATACTAATATATTTTATTCTTCTATTTTTATTTTATTAGTTTATCACTTATATCCTTTATTTTATATATTTAGAGCATAATTTGAAGAGTATAAAAGAATTTTTATTTGATTTTTATAAAATAAATAAAGGTGTTAATTAAATAGTCATTACATATAATTTATACAAGTGTGGCCAGTAGACAATGAAATTTTTATTTTATTTTTATTTTGTCTTATATGATTTTTATTTTATTTTTATAATCTTATTAAGAGTATATAGAAGTATTTAAAATACAAAATGCTGAAATTGTGTATTAAAATAATTAGATACAGATATTTAGATGTATAGATTCTATGTGTCTATACAATGCACCCAAAAAGCCAACTATACACCACAACTCCAAAAATTATGAAACTGCCTTCATTTGAAAGATAATTTAATTTATAATCTAATAAAGGTGATTTTGGAAGAATTTGAGTTCATATGGAGCCGAAATTGATCTTTTCAGTTTCTTTTTTTTGTGGCTTTTTATGAGTAATATTATTTGTATTATATGCATCAAATCATGTTGCAACTATTTTTATTTTTTTATAAAATATTTTTATTTACAAGTTTTATTAAGAACATAATCTATTTTGAAGTCTTTTATTGATGAATAAAATAAAGGAATGATATGTACATAGAATGCATAGTGATGAACATATAAAGACCCTATCTCCCCCTACTTTATTCCTTGTCGATCAGGTCAATAATTGATTTCTCTTGAGGTTTGGGTCAGTCTGTACTTATTACATAATTAAATCCTTCTTCTCCTTTTCTTTTCCTCTTTATTCTTTTATTTTGAAAAAAGGTGTTAATTAGACAATATTAAAAAGAGTATGTACAATGGTAACTTATTAGATTTACACATATTTACAGATGTTTTTACTAAACGATATGGCCAAAATGAAATAATAAAGAATGAGAATCATAGATTCATCAAATGCCCCTATCAAAAGAATCCACTATAGCCTTCATTCCCCCGTTGGATAGGAATGGAATGGGGGTCTGAGCTCTACTCACAATTTGTGCTCTATTCGTCTCAGCCATTCGCTTGAACACCTTCCAGACGGTGTCCGCTCCTTGTGAAGTGTAGATGCCTCCACAAGCATCACTCACTAAACCCTACACCTCGGGGTGTAGATCGCAATAAACAGACTGAACCAGGATGGTAGGCTCTAAGCTGTGACAAGGACACTTCTGGACAAGGACACTTCTGTAAGAGATCCTTGAATCTCTCTCATGTATCACTGAAAGCTTCATTGGAAAGTTGAGAGAAACTCGTGATGCGTGAACACATCAAGTTAGTTCTACTCAAAGGGTAGAAATTCTTCAGAAAGAGGCCCTTAAACTGCACAAAGGTAGTTACAACTACCCCGGGTTCTTCATCTAATAATTTGCATTATCCTTTAAGGCAAAAGGGAGGGCTTTGAGCCTAATGCATTCTTGTCTAACCCTAGGATGCCTAAGGTTATTACAGACCAACTTAAAGTCCCTAAGTAATGTGTATGGTTCTTCATGTGCATTCCCATGAAAATAAGGCAACAAGCTAAGAAACTGCAGCTTCAACCCATATTCAACTTCGGGCTCAACTGGGCTCAACCAATTAGCCATCTGATATTGCTCACGGTTGTATGCCGCATCCATTGGTGCATCTCTACCCAACTATAACTGTCCAAGTTGAGCTCTTATAAGTGCTTGGTTATGTTTGGATTCTATTAACCCGGCCAACACTGCATGCATTGGGTCCTCTCGTTCTTCCTCCTGCGCATTATGGTTCTTAGGAGGCATCTCTTCGCCACCTTCATCAAATAAAGGATTGGAGTGAGATCTAGATGAAGATAACAAAATCAAATCAATCTCACCAAGGCAATGATCTCCCTTAGTGAGTAAAGAAGAAAAGGAGTTTGTTGGGATGTAACCACCCCAATGACGGAATCGTGATACACCGGTTCAAAACAAGGGTTATTTCTAAACCGGGATGGTCCAGTTGAAAAAGAAGAATAATGGGACTGGGTCAGAGAAGATATGATATTTGGGTAGTTCAATGATAAGCTCGCAAAGTCTGAGCAAATATCTAACCAATTATCCATCTTCGAATTTCATGAGATACAGAAATAGATCATGCTTGATACAAAAAAATCTAGCACTACTGGGCACGCGAATGTGCGGAGTTACTCACACAAAACAATCAATACAAACCCCTTTAAATTGATTCACCAACTCAACTATGAAGGCTGGGGATGATGGCCTCGTTATCTAGTCAATTTTAGTTTAGTGAGTAAAAACAATCTCATGCAATCTCACAAGTGTAGTCCCTTAAGATAGTTCATGTTCAAGCTGGCGGAACACACCAACAAGAATAAGATTACTTCTTCTAATGGGCGGAGGCAAGTGCTTGCTGAAATAACATGACTCTAAAAGTGAATCCAAGTGATTATGGTACAAGTCCAAGGATTTTTAGCTCTATTCCTAGGGGCTACGTCCTTACTAACTCTGTATGGAGGTAAGTACTTGCAATCAGTGTAGGTTTTACTGTCCATAATACAAGGTTGCTTTTATTCCAAATTAATTAGATCAACTTGCAAAAATTCAGTCCCAAATTTAAGAGATAAGTTATCACTTTGATTATGTGACCACAAGCATCGCCTAGTGTACAGTCCATTTTCTTGTTTCCTTAAGTTGGTAAAACTGAGGAAGAAAGCGAAAAAAAGAATGCAAGCGAAAATCAATGATGCATGCAGTCATTTAGAAATGCATACATCGCTTCCCATTACTCTCCATGTGGATGCATAAACTGAATTTATAAAATCTATCTAAATGATGCAAGTCAAAAAATCACACCTAAGCAGAAGTTCTATTAATGGTGAAGGAATCAAGTTATTTTGACTTAGTAGAACGTATGCTAAGTGCATCTATGAATTTCCTAAGATTTTACACTTGTGAATATGATGATATTGTGGTGTGTCCTAAATTACGAGATGGATCAAGCAAAAATTACCTACGATGTGTCTAATTTGGTGTTGTGCAATGATCTAAAACGCAACTCAAGTCGAGAAGCATGCTCGACACAACCACACAAAGAATAATAAGTTAACAAGCCTTTGTTTACACATGCGAGGTCTTAATCAAGTCCCGTTGTAAATAGGCAATTAAGTTACAAATTAATTACAACACAATAAAAATGGACTCAATTAACTAAATAATCTCTCTAATTAATTTGCTTCGTGGGCTCTCCAGCAAGAAACTCCAAGCTCCTCACTTCTGTGGTCCTTCGAAAGTCGTCGGCTCCACAGGCCTACCATAAAATAATAAATTATTAGAAAATTCTAGAGAGATTCACAATAATTAATTAAGTAAAAATGACAAATCAATAAAATGGAAAATCCAACAATACATGCTCAAAATAATTAACCTAAAAATAATTAAATATATATTTTGACCTAATGATAACAAAATGTCCCGCATCCCCGGCACCGACGTCATCTAATGAATCGCTAAATGCATATATTAATTTGTATCCGTTGTAGCATGGGCACTTAGCGTATCATGCAGAACTGAATAAAAATATTTTTGTGATTAGGATTCGGCTTAATTTATAACCTGAGAAGTCCAATATTGAACACAGGGATACAAACAATTAGGTAACTAATTTTAAGTTTCAAATATTTAATATTACAATTTTATATGATGATAATAGTGAGCTATGCACAGAACACAAAATAGGTGGATTTTCAACACATTTTTAATGCAATTAATTTACATGAAGGCACAGATACACGAACAGTACACTTGTGACAATCACAACAACAAACTTTTATCAATCCCAAAACAACTCTGAATTTATTTAATTAGAAAGAAATCTGAAGTAGACAACTAGTGATTTACGTCTTAAAAGCATTCGATAATAAATTATCTTTTAATCTCAATATGATGCTTCAATGAGTAACAAGTAATTAAATCACTTTATGACTCAATGATGTTAATGAAATTAATTAGAATAAAATCGCTAAGATTCAATGTACAAAACAAGATCAATTCTTCACTAAGAGTCTTCTTTCAATTTTACTTTAAGATATACTTTAGCTCTTAGAGAGAAGAATAATTTAAACGTGATTTTTAAAACAAAATTCATAATTAATTATGCCAAAAGGTAGAGTATCAAAATAGCTCTCAAACGAGATCAAAGTCACTTCATTTGGACTTACATATTAAAAGACGTTCAATGTTTAATCTAGGGGTATTTTCGCAATATTACAAGTTTTTATTACAAAACAGGACATATATTGTTTTCTCTTTTCAGTATACCTAATCATTCCCAAAAAGAACTGAAAATTATGGACTGGAAGAAGGTGGTGAAAAAAATGGAGCCTTTTGGGCAAGGCCCCCAGTTTATGAATATCACCTTCATCTTGAACCAAAGTGGAAAGACGTCCATTTGTCTTTGCTATATATTTGACATCTCTTCTCCCTCGGGTATTCCTCTATGTTCATTGAACTCATTTATAATGTTGATTTTTTTGCAAACATTAAGATTTCAAAATTAAAATTATATTAATACTTACTCAATAAATGAACTGACTTCCATATTGTTACTCAGAACATACCAATTGTCTCTTTGAACCTCCTCTGCAATATTATTTGGAGAGTAATTTGCAGCTCCAAGTATCCTTGCCTTGTTTCTAAATACAAATAGTTCATCGTTGACATCGATGTCATAATTTCTTTCTGGTTTATTAAACAGTATCTCCATGTCTTTAATATGCATTGAACACCAAGTAATACACTTATATGCTTCAGCTATTGAACCTTTAGGATGTGCTCGATCATGCACGAACTTTTTCAATGAACATAAAAATCTTTCGATTGGATACATCCAACGACAAGCTACTTGACAAGCAAGTGACACATCTTTCGGTAGATGGATAGCAAGATGAATCATTATATCAAACAATGTTGGGGGAAATATCATTTCTAATTTACAAAGTAGCAAGATCATTCGGCTTTGCAGTCTTTTAATATCATCCACCAAGACTTTTCGTTTACATAACCTATTGAATAAGGTGACAAACTCAGATATAGCTCCTACAATATTCTTTGGTAAAAGTGTAGATAATGCAGGAGCTAAAAGGAATTGTAGGAGTGCATGACAATCATGACTCTTTAATCATGTGATCCGAGCATCTTCAATGTTTATGCATCTACCAGTATGATATGCATAGCCATCTGACATCTTCACATTTTTAAGAAACCCACAAAATTCTTTTCTTTCTAATCTGCTCAAGGAATAACATACCTTAGTAATAGAATAATTTCCAGTAAGTCGTTTTTGCAATTGTAACTCTTTTCTTATATTCATGTCCTCAAGATCAAGCCTAGACTTAACTGTATCCTTTGATTTCCAATCCACAAGTATTATCCATAATATATTTTCTATATGTTTTTTTCCACATGCATGACTTCTAAGTTATGTCTCAAAGCTAGCTTATGCCAGTATGGAAATTGGAAAAAAAATAATTTTTGTCTACAATTATGCATATAATTATCGCGTCTACGTTTTTTCTTGAAGGGATGCTTTCCATACTCAAAATCAGGAAAGCTTTCAACTTCTTTCAATAGTTATTCAACGTTCAATCTTTAGGAGATGATCTTCTCTCCAATTTGCCATCAAATTTCTTACATGCCCTCCAATGATGATTCATCGACAAGAAACAACGACAACCAATATACTCTATCTTAGAATGAAACCTCTTAGACAGAATTCCATCCTTGCATATTGGACATGCCATGTATCCTTTAGTTTGCCATCACGATGAAACTCCATACGCTGGAAAATCATTTATTATCCATAATAAACAAGCATGCATATTAAACAATTCTTTTTTAGCAGCGTCAAATGTATGTAATCCGTTATCCCACAAATCACTAAGCTCATCAATAATATGCTTGAGAAATACATCTATATGCACTCTAAGAGCATCAGGTCCAGGAATCAATAGACACATCATACGGTATTCTGATTTCATGCACATCCAAGCAGGCAAATTATATGTACTCAACATTACTTGCCGCATATTGTATGACAATCTCAATTTACCAAAGGGATTAAAGCCATCAGATGCTAATGCAAGGTAAATATTTCGACCATCTACTGCAAATGACTGGAAGTTGGAATTAAACTATTTCCAATTATTTAAGTCCGTGGGATGCATTATCCACTTGCTATCTGAAGGTATTGATTATTTATGCCAAACTATATGTGGATCCACATTGGATGATAAATAAAGACGTTACAAGTGTGGCTTTAGCGGAAAGTACCGCAACACTTTGTGAGTTATAAGTTTACCTACTCCATCATTAATCTTATATCTTGGCATACCACATTTTGTGCAAGATACATCATTCTCTCCTTCTTTCCAAAATAATGTGCAATCATAGTTGCAGACATCAATCTTTTATTGACCCATACCCATTTCCCTAAGGTACTTGCATGCTTCATAAGTATCTTTTGGCAATATATGAAATGCAGGGACTGCATCTCGAAGCAATGATAAAAGTCCATCTAAGGTCTTCTTACTAAATATTTCATACACTTTCAGATGAAACAGTTTCACAAGGAAAGAGAGCTTTATGTACTTATTTTGACCAGGGAATAAGTACTCTTTCGAGTCATTTATCAATGCCTCCAAAAAATCACTTGTTATATTAAAACTTCCATCACTATCAAGATTATCGGATACCCCATCATTCAAAATGCCAAGATCATCAAGAATATCATCAACACTATCCTTATCCGAATCATCAACTTCATTCTCCTCAATATTTATTGCATCTGAAGGTGCATAAGTAGGTGCACAAGAGGTTGGAGGTGCAAAACCATGCTCCTATCCATGACAAGACCAAGGATGATATCTTTTTTGAATCCCATCCACTAATGAATGGGCTTCAATTATATTCCGAGGATGCATAAAAAAATCAGACAATCCTTGCAAAGGCATTGCATAGAGGTATCCACTCCATACATCTCAAGTATGTGTATCATGAATCCATCAACTCCAGTATTGTAAACACTGGAAGTCTTCAACTCGACCATCCAATCATACCTTCCCATCTATAAACACCATAGATAACAATCATGAATATACAGTTGCAAGACCTCAACATATGTATCTTTATGTGATAAACAACAATCTTAAGTTCTTCTTGTAGTTAAAGTTGTTTTCAAACTACAACTTCATGAGGATTCATTCCCCCAAGTGACTTGGAAAAAATCAAAAGGATGAACATTGTGTGGAACATCATGAGTGCCATGTTAGTACATGCAACAAAAAGAACATTGACCAAAACCAAAGGCTAACTTCGATAGATATCGTTTACAATTGAATTTAAATGCATATTATACAACAGAATCGTATTACTTTCATACATATCACCTTTACTTCAACACGATGAATACTTTTTGAAGTTGACTAAGAGGATTCATCATGAACAGGAGTTTCTTCTTTGAAAGTGAAGCTTGTCTGGACTAAGTCCTTGGGCTATTAATTGGGAAAGCGCACACATCTTTTGATGTGTGCGGACAGAGCTTGCTTCACTCTCTCATATTTTCATTCGATTCCTCGACGAAGTTGTACAATGTGTTTTACTAGCTCTGAAAAGAATGTCTTGTCTAAACTGATATCCGAAGAAACCAAACTCATTATATCTGCATCAATTATTCCTCTCTGCTTAATCATTTATCCACTCTTTTTATTTTAATTGGCATTCAAATGATGGCCTTCTCTCCAATAACAATATATCTTATAAAGCAAGATCATCTTCTTTGTTACTCTATCAAAGATGTGTTGCGTGCTACTCTTTCTAACATTAAATCAAGCCTACTAACATAATTTCCACATAACAATCCATAATCTTTTTGATTTTGGAAAATTGTCCTGATTCATGGAATAATATTGACATCAATGCTTGAAATGAGAACAACTTGTCCTTCAGTTGAACTTTGATTATCATCAATCCATGTAATTTGATCCAAGTTGCCATATTAATAATTTGCTAACTATACTTATTTCTTTGATGCGAAATGTTTATTGAATATGTTACGCATAAATTCTAATAAAAGCACCTACATTAATAAATATAATATAATTCTCTTTAATATGGTGTGACTTGCGTTGCTATTGTACATTTGGAAAAACTAGTCTGCAATGGCATCTGGGATGAAAATGAATAGAATCGAAACGAAAAGTGCACGAGATGGGAACAACCTGGAGCGAGAACATGATAATTGTCACAATCGACCAAATCATATCGTAGAGAAATGGGGAAATATAACGATTCAATTGATCGAAGATAATGTGAAATCGAGATTGAGAACACGATTGAAATCTGCAAACATACACATGGAAAACCCGGATTTCTATGAATCATCACCTTTGACCGTCATCGGGAAACTTGTTGCAGTTGAGAGAGCTGATGTTGTGGCAGAGGAGGACGATAAGATTAGGGTTGCGGATTTGGTACAAATAAGAGAAATGGGGTTTACGTAATGCGAGAAGGAATATGTTATATAAGTACCTCCGAAGTGGAGGAGGAAGTTTGATCGGTGGCTCTCAGCCGATCCGGTGGAGGAAGTCTTGTGGCTCTCTATGGCATATAAGAAGATCACGATCAACAGTTCCACATCCCTTCAATCGATCCAGTGGAGGTGTCGTGGTCGGAGAATATCGGCGCATTAGAGAAGAGGGAAAGAGGGAAGGGATTTAGAGTTTTCCTTATGTATCGAGGTTGTCGACATATGAAAAAGTCGATTTTGTCCTACTAAATTATACACGGCGTAGAAGCTGTCTACATCTCGACATCTAACAACGGCCGATTGTGCACAACTTGAAATCGATGTGTGTAAATTATAACCATCGAATTTCATGTATTTTGTTGTAGTGATGGGGTCGGGCCAGCTTGGACCTGACCCCGACCCGGCCCACCAAGACTCGAACCTGTCTCGGATCTATGTACATATGGGCCCTACCCGGGCCTCCATATTTTCTTAATTTTGTTTTCGGGCTGAACCCAACTCGGACCTGCGGGGATTCGAGTTGACCCGACCCGACCCAGAACCCTCTGAATTTACGATTTCTATTTATTGGCATCCCTCTAATACCTGTAAGGAAAAGGTAGATGCTTTTCTACATTCACAGAAGTAGATGGGATCCACTGTATGATACTAAATCATATATCGGATCCACCCCTTTCTCACGAATGTAAATCTTATTTCTCGGATTTTTAATTATTCCAAACTATACCTAGAACGATCTTACACAAAGGGCATCTATATATTTTTCTATGCATGTTGGAACATTTAATCTCATGCCCATACAACAATCATCATGATGCAGACATGCCACTACAGGACCTTGTGGTCGTGTAGGATTAATATAAATCGGAAAACTTAGGAATAAACTTTGTCATATTTCTCTTCGAACAAAGACATACACTTTTGCATGGCCAACTGCATGCATGTTACAGACAATTGGACCGTGTTCTTACCCATTGATGGAGCATGAGTTTCATAGGACAACCCCCTCCCATGCAAAACGCAACCCTCACATATAGAATATAACGTATGTGAAACGGCTCCTCCTCCAATTAGAATTGTGAGCTACTCCCTCTTACTAGTATCGCAAGTGGGTCGAGCCCGATCGGAACATAACCCGAATATGCGGGCCCTGGGCCGGGCCCGAGTTGGTGATAAAACAAAATTTCCGGACCTCAACTTGGCCCACGGCCCGAGGAAAAGTGGTGTGTCTTGGTTATGCTTTATCGGGTCGGGTTAGGTCGAGTATAATGCTCCACCCTAAGTATATCAGATCGGATCAAAGAAGACCTAAACGGATCCAATCCAAAGAAGATCACGAAGGCGAAAAAATTAATGAGGATGATAGGACCATGTTTGAGCCACGTGCTCAAAAGTTTAAAAACTAATGATATCAAAGGTGAAGTAGTTTTCGTGTCATTAATGATGCCGATGATACCATGTTTGAGCCTTGTGCTTCAAGTTGAAGGGCTAAAAAATGAAGTCTTTTCCCGCCATTAATGAAGACCATAATACCATTTTGTAGCCCTATGCTAAACAAATTATGGACCCATCGGTAAATTAATAAGCTTGAGATCCTAGACTTTCATCTTTTATCAACATTAATTCCACAAAAACACTGATTAATGATGCTCTCCTCACTAAATCAGCCATAACGCTGTTCGACTAAAAAACATGGGTCTCATGGACTGTAGTGCTGCAAGTCTTCGACATGGTCTGATTTATTAGATGGTAAACCTAAATCTCGATCATTCATTGGTCTAGTAGGTGTTCTGCATTACGAATATAAGTAGGTGTGATTGTATCATCTCAAATATAGTACTACATTTAGTAATTACTAAATGTGGCAATAGCTTATAAGCAGTAGTGGCTACTACTAATCAACTTGAAACTAAGCATTTTGGTTGTTGTTGGCAATGACTTCAATTGAATTCAAGTCCAACAAATTATCTGAGCGAGTAATTCCTCGATAATGGATTGTGCCCATCCGAGACATTACAGTAATGGTGTTTTTTTTTTAGTTTACAAGCTTACGATTTTTTTTCTCTTCATGGGTATCTAAACATATGTATGGCTAGCTCTTGTTTTCCTGCTATTTTGTTGTTACTTTGTGCCATGCGTCTGTGCGGGCCCCATAATCCTTTCTTCATTTTATATTGAACTTAAATTGCCTTCTAGTGCTTTTGATTAAGATGGATGAATTTGAACCTTTTATCTAGAAAACGTCCCTCTTCTAATAGACCATGAAACTACTCGTATTATCAAAATTATTTCTAATCCCAACTTTGATAAGTCTTTTCGGATGATTTCGTGTTGTCGTCATTTTCCTGATGGGCAGTCGACAATTCTGAAGTAAAAAAAGGCCATGATTGGCATGACCAAATGTGCCTTATCCAATCTTAATATTACAAGCAAATAAATTTCAATGTAATCTACACGGCAGAAATAAATATTTTATATACACTTAGTTCCTATAGTCAGGCATTTCGATTTAACTCGAAGGGGAGTATATCACTACAATATTATTTTAAACAATTAGACATTGAGGAGTGATGTCTGGAGAAAAATTTCCCATGACAGTAGTGTTGTTCCTGACATCTTGTGGATCTTAGGAAAAAGTAAAAAAGGTCATTCTAAAAAATCGATTAGCAATGGATTCTTATAAAATCTTATTAAATTTTGTTGCTTTAGCATTGAGTTGTTCATTGAAAATTCGATTCTATAAGGATTTATTTTTCGATGAGTTGTTTCAGAAAGAAATTTGATGCAAGGCCTCGCCACCTGCGTCCACTCCGAGCTGCACTCGACGGCACCATTGGCATCTCATGCGCGCCACCGGTGTCTCCCCCCATCGCCTCCGGCAAGTGCACCCCATATGTCAGACGAGCTCACATGGGACATTTTATTTTCCATTGAAGCTTATTCATGGAATTTGTTTCAAAATCACGTCCCCTCACCGAATTTAGTAGAACTCACAGTATGAAATATTTGACGTCTGTTGGGCCAATTCCCTGTCAACATGAATTACAACCATCGTCAATGGATAGAAACATAACTTGCGGGAGTGGGAGTATGAACTATGAAGCACCAAAAGCATGCAGGCCGGTTTCCCGATCATGAGAGTACTGGCACACCGATATGTATTTAAAACAGGCAACACAGCATGTGTTTTGCCTTTTAACCAATTGAAAAGGAATGGATTGCTTCTCGTCTGGCATCTAAATGGCTTACGCTTCCACGCCTCATCCATCATCACCTCTCCCACCGGTTGGAACCTGTGGACTGGTTTCCGTGAGGAGAAAGCACTGATGGGTACGGACTTGTGCCTACTTTTTGGAGATGATAACATCAAGGTTTGACGAGTCATCAATAATAATAATAATAATAATAATAATAATAATAATGCAGCACACGGAAGATTGCGTGCGGTGCAACCCAAGATGAAGATAGCCATCTCCCCATATGCAGGTCATATGAACATGTTAAGAAACGTAAGAGACCGGGGAAAAGAACATTCCAATCCCCTGAAATTCAGTATTCAAAATGTGATGCTTAGTCCACCAAGACGCATCCTGCTCGTATAAACAGTAATATAGATGACAAGTACATGCAGATGAGACTCCGTATTGAATGGTCACTCATCTACGTGTCGAATATTCGTACCCATTTTTGCCTTCTCATCCTCTCCAAAAGTGCACAGGATTGCTTGGACTTTCTTGAATATATGTCAATTTAGTCTTGATTAAAAATAACTATTTTGATTATTTCCTCATGTCCATATCAGTACTACGACTGCTAGATGCGAGAAAGATTGTAGTCCCAATCTGCTTGCATTGCGATCATAATGTGCTCGTAAATGCTATATGTGACTATTTGTCATGGCAATAGCTATGGTTGTACATGCAGGACTACAAATATGACTACAATCACAACTTGATTGCATTGCGGTAGCCATATGCGACTATCGTAGTCCCTCATGGTCTTAATAAGGAGTTGTTATTTAAAAAAAACGATGAATTGCTAGCAGAAAAGGGATTATTAGCAGTCACAATACCTGCAAACCAATGGATCCATTATTGCCTTTCGCCCTTCAACACATGATTCACATGTATACTGCATAAGATATGTATTCAGACAAACATCCACATGCATCCATCCCGTCGAGCAGCTCAACATTAAAATCCGGTCATGCTTATTTTTAAAGACATGGAACATCGCACATATAACCTGCATTGAAGCATATAACATTGAACATAGACATCCATTCGAAAACACGATGAAGCATACATACAATGACATGCATTTTTTGATTAGAAGTATACTCATGAGTTCAATCACTATTACGGACACTAAGACTTGATAAATCAAGAAGATTAATGAAATAGAGTTTTAACAAAGAAAAAACTAATAGCTAGCATGTCTACTTGCTTCTCAGTCTCTCTTTATGCTGGCTTCTTTGACCTCGAAATAAACTCTTCCCCGTCTCTTTCTTCTCTCCATTTTCTTCTACTTTTGTCTTTGTGATTGTCTCTTCATCTCTTGTCATGGACAATGAATACACGACAACTATACCTAGCGAAGCAACATCCCATTGATCGTGTTCATCTTCATCCTCGTCGTCATTACTCTCAATATCATCGTCACTAACAACATTCTTTCTTGTCATATGAGCGCTCCTACAATATGAGAAGTATATGCAATTCACTACTAAATTAAGAATTTTAATTTAATTTTAAAATACTATTACCTGTAATCCATCCGACTATTTATGGTGTCAAATCTGTTATGCACACTTCTAATGGCATTCAATATTTTGAATATTACTAGACATTTGGTTAATCTAGTTCTGATCTATTTGACCTAAATGTCCATGTGTATTGTGATGGTCGTAGTCCATATATACTCTTTAAACAAGGAGTCCCACAATTAGAGTCTGATGAGAACTTAGGGTGGAGGCCCCCCTAAGGCTTGTCTTTGGTTATGCCCCCTACCTAGTCAATGATGAATGACATCATGCCATACTTTAGCATCAAAACATTGTTGCTCATCAACCGGAGTGGCCTCGTAATTTTCCCACGAAGGAGAGCATCATAATGCTTTTGCTAAATACAATAATTAATATTCATGTAGAAATTTATGAATTAATAAAGAAATGACTTTGAACAAGAGAAAGGCACTCACCATCACATTTTGAGCTTCACATTTTGAGCTTCATCGGTGGACCTATTATTTCCATGTGTATTAATCTTCGCCAACCATTCCTCCAGTGTTGGCTGGCATTGCAAAGTCTTGTGTTGTTTAATTACACAATAAATACGGAACAAAAGTAATTAAGCATGATCTACATTCTGTTAATGATTTCGTACTAGTTCAACCCGCACAACCCTATGGATCTTAGCACCACTATTCAATTTGATCTACTGCTTCTAGGGATGTAATCGGATATGGATATATCCGCATCCATCCGTCATCGTATCCTTTTGTAAGAGGATATGTATACGATTTTTGATTTTAGCGGATACGGATATGGGTATGGATATGAGATTTTATTTTTTTGCAGATACGAAGAAGGATATAGATATTGTTTTCAAAATTTTTGAGGATATGTATACATACATGGTTACATATTTTTTGAAGGATACATATATGGATATCCACATTGCTGAATCTATATTTATATTGTATATACATAGATCAACTTATATGTGTGTATCTCTAAATATGTTATAGGATTAGTTGCAATATATTGCATCTGGAGTCATTTTCAAATATGGGAAGAAAAATATACACATCTATATTATTTAATCATTTATCATGCATTTATTAACTTAGCATAATGCTATAGTTTCTTTCGTATTTTGTTGTCTTGTAGTTTTTTACTTTTGATTTAATTAGCTATTAGTTTCAACTTTACCAAACAATCCTACTAAATGTAAGTGTTAGAACTTAGAAGGCATTCTTATTCGCAGGATAATCTGTTGCCGTTCGTAAAATATCCGCATCCGAATCGTGATTATTTATTTCTATATTTGTATATGTATTTAAGTATATAGTTTGTAATTTTCAATATTCGATATGTATGCATTTCTATGTCCATATCTATATTTTAAAATGGATAAGGATATGGTAACATCTATATCCATATATGTATCCGTTCGTTTGCTACCCTACATGCTTCTCTCTATTTGTCCTCCCTACAGCAGAGCACCTCTCAAAGCCATCAGAAGTAAAGAGATCACAATATCTTCTCCACCTACGTTCAAGCACACAATTTAACATACTCAAATCGTATAACACAATATCAATCTGATACATCATACCTCTTAGGAGTCGTCCATGATGGGTGAGACTCCTTTGCCATCTCCCAATCTACTTGACCATCTAGCTTAGCAATTGTGGTCTTTCTCGCTCTGTAAATTCCGGTGGCAATCCTATTGAAGGCCCAAGCGGGTCAAGGCAAGACAAAACATATCTCTAGTGGTCTTGAGGCAGATGTCATGTGTTCTGCATTTCATAAGTGATTACATTAGACATATTGGACACTAAAAAAAATAAATATTATATAATCATAAAACTCACGTAGACACCGTCTAAAATTCATTGTTGGTCATGTGGACACATACGAATCCAGGGACGGAGCTAGGATCGTATTTAGGAGGGGGCACAAATAGAAATAGAACATTACATTTTATCAATGTAATGAAATTAACCAATAACTGATGTAATGAAATCAACTAACATAAATAGTATCTACAATGTTGTAAAAAATATGATTGCACTCTTTCTGAAATTATAAAAATAATTGCATTATTTCTGAAATTACCTTGTTACAGTTGTCCTCAATGATATTTCATATTTTGAAATTGTTGAATAATTTCTTCATTGCTGATATTTGTGAACATATCTTTTGGGAAAAATAGATGAATATGAACATCATACTCGTTTGAAATATTTTTCCATTCTATATGTAAAAAGTAAATTTTGTTATAATAACTAGGTTTATATGTAAAATGACTTGTAATAAAACAAAATATTTATTATTCGTATGTGGATAATCGTCAAATATAAAATGATAATTTAACATTACCAAACACTTATTCACTCTTTTCTACTAACATTTCTATGGAAAAATTGAATGCGGATATATGAAGTGTCTGATATCTTATAAAAAAGAATCTAGATGCATAATTCCCATAGTATAAACATTCTACAATACTATTTCATTTCTATTTTTATATTTAAGATTTATTTAAAAATAAGCTTATACGATAAAATTATTCAATCGAGTTTATTTTATAAAAAAATTACTCTCAACATTAGACTTTTCCTAATAGTAAAAAAGACATTAAAAATAAGATCAACGGATACTGTTAGTAGAAAAATTATATAATATAAAATATACCTATTCTCCTTCAACTTTGAATCTTAATAGCCATCGAATTTCATCCAATTTGATCTAAGACAATACGTCGAAAGATCAACTATCGATAATGTCACAGAAGGGAGGGGCGCGTGAAGGAAAAAAACGAGAAAGATACTGTTAAGAGAAAGAATTCCTAGAGATAGAGTTGTTAAGAGATAGAGAGAATAAAGCCATTGAGAGAAAGAGAGAGATAAAAGATAGAGAGTGCAATAGATAGAGAGAGAGCAGAGAGACTAGAGAGAAGTTATACGAGGAGTTGATTGACGATTCTGTTTTTAGATTTTTTGATTATTTAACCAAATATAAATATAATAGGATTTTTTGACAAAAAATGAGGGGGTATTTGCCCCTCCGTGCCCCCCCCCATCCGTGCTTGTACGAGTCCATATGTACTCCTCACAGTCTTCGAACCTTATCCAAGACTAGCAAAGCTCCTTCGTCACATTGAGTTGGTCTTTTAGAGTATACCTGAATTGAATATTTTAGCTCATATAAACTATTTACTAACTTCATTTGAAACACATGAAAAGTAAAAACTATATATAATGGGATACCTGTCAGGCAAGAACTCCAGGTATCGACGTGTAACTGAAGCCTCGTCTGACGGGGTGGGGGGCAACGCGGTAGGAATGATGCAATGAGGACTCTCCACATGTTCTGCCTCATATATTGATTCATCATCTCTCTTTGATGACCTCGGAATGGGCCGATGTCCATCACTCAGGGATGGACGTGTTGGAGTCGACACCACATAATTGGGAGACTTGTATCCAAAAGAAATGCATTCCTGGACAAATGGTTTCATATCTGGGTCCCATGCTTCAATCAGGGACGGAGGGAGAGGGGGGTGAGAGGGGGCTAGGCTTCCCCGTCACCCCACACCTTCCTTACCTATTTTTAGAAGAAAAATAAAATCGCACCCCCCCACCTTGTGCTTCTCAATTTTCATGAGTCCCCTCCCTATTTTTAGGTTAAAATAGGAATATGATATAAGATGTAATGGGTAAGATTAAAAGGGGGAAAATAAATTTCATGAAAGCAATATTAAAGAATAATTATTTAACCTTTTGGTTACTTCAATTATCTTTTTATTTCTATTTGATCATGATAATAGTTTTAAAAAATCCCCTATTATAAATGTCATTAAAACCCACTAGGCACAAATAATACCTCAACTTTTACCCTCCACGAGGAGAGAGAGAGAGGTAAGAGAGAGAAGAAAGGAAGGAATAGAGAGAGAAATCTAATGATGTTAATCTTCTAACGGTGTCATTTTGAATCCAATGACCATAATCGTTCCTTCCGCGTTGATTTTGATTGGGTGAAATCATAGGCACGAAGATATAGCCAATGATCAATTAGATAGGCATCATCAAGGCATTTTCGAGGGTGTATTATTCATGCCATCGAGATATTTATCGAGCACATAGGATAGCAAAAAAAATTTATTGTTTTTTTATGATCATGCAAAATAAGATGTTAGAGATGAACATAAATATTTTTTTATATTTTTTTTAACCTGCAAAACAAATGTTAGAGGGAACAAAGAAAAAATTATTATTTTTACTGTATCTTGCAAAAACAAGATATGTTTTTTTTTAATTTATTTATAAACACAATGAAGTTGGTGAATGGGCGGATCTTATGATGCGATGGAATAGATCCGTGTCTCCGGTCACCGTGCGTGACCGGAGGTGGAAGGTTGCGCGAGGTAGAAAAAGAACGCGTGGAGATCGCGACGTGAGATGAAAAGTCAGTGTCGGATGTGGATTAAAGTGTGATGAATTTTTGGAATTTTTAATCTAAAATTACTCTCTACTCCTACGCAAAAACTAAATCTATCATTACCTAGAGAAAAAGACAAGTAAAAGTGGATCTCACCTCGGGGATCGGACAAGCCATGATGGCCTCGACGAAGCTCGCGCCGCTGTCACCGACTGGATCGGAGGCTAGGACCCTCTTCAACAAGAATTCTCTCGGAAACCGGGCTCCTCTCCGCCAAAGATCGATCAAAAAAGAAATGAGGGAGAGGAGCCCATTAAAAAGAAGACGAAAGTCAGAAATGGAGATATTTACAAAAATGGAAGGTGTTGATTGTGTGAATTAAAATAATTAATTAAATTAATTAATTAATTAATTAAATAATTACGAAATTCGAAATTAATAAATTAAATAAATTAATAAATTAATTGAAAATTAATTGGCCACCTTAATGGTGGCCATCAAAGGCACGAAATCAAATCATGTATATAAGGCATGTTATAAAATCAAATCAATCAATTAAAATCAAATAATTAAATAAATAATTCGGAATTAATTTAAAATAATTAATTAATGTTAGGTAATTAATTTTTTTGGTGGATTTTATAAATGGAAGTTAGTGGCATACATATATTATATACATAAGATATAATGTACATAGGTGCAAATAAGGAAATAATTTTTATACAAGTTTTTTTTTTTAATTTTTATTTTTATTGAAAACAATATTTATAATATATACATTAAGTAAAAATAAATATTAATAATTATATACACAGATATATGGGTAAACTGCATAATACACCCCAGAAAACCGACATTTTAACCGTAACTCCAAAAAAATACGAAACCACAGCCATTTGAAAGATAATTTAATTTATAGTATTATGAAAGTGAGTTTGGTTCGATTTGAGCTCGTATGGAGCCGGAATTGATGTTTCAATTATCGCATTACGGCTTTCTCTAGGTGTAATTATTTACAATATATACATTTTTTTTTATTTTACAAATATTTTTATTATTTACAACACAATTTTATTCACAACTTTTATTTACAAAAATAAGTGATTTGAGGTCAAATTATGTACAAATGAAATAATGTAAATTTTATACAAATATACATGAAAAATATGTACAAGATATTTTTTGATTTTCTGACAGACAACCTTATCTCCCCCTACTTTATTCCTGGTCGATCAGGTCAAGTCTTGACCTTCTCTCGGGGTTTGGGTCAGTCTGTATTTATTGCATAAATTCATCTTTTTCTTTTTCTTTTCTCCTTTATTCTTTTATTTATGTACAAAAAGTGTTAAAAATGCATAATTAACAAATGCATGCAAAATGGTAATTTTATGAAATTAATGGTTATTTACAGGTATTTGACTAAGGAAAAGATGTTAAAATAAAAGAATAAAGGCGATGAATCGTGGATTCATCAGTCCCCTCCCTATTTTTAGGTTAAAATAGGAATATGATATAAGATGTAATGGATAAGATTAAAAAGGGGGAAAATAAATTTCATGAAAGCAATATTAAAGAATAATTATTTAACCTTTTGGTTACTTCAATTATCTTTTTATTTCTATTTGATCATGATAATAGTTTTAAAAAATCCCCTATTATAAATGTCATTAAAACCCACTAGGCACAAATAATACCTCAACTTTTACCCTCCACGAGGAGAGAGAGAGAGGTAAGAGAGAGAAGAAAGGAAGGAATAGAGAGAGAAATCTAATGATGTTAATCTTCTAACGGTGTCATTTTGAATCCAATGACCATAATCGTTCCTTCCGCGTTGATTTTGATTGGGTGAAATCATAGGCACGAAGACATAGCCAATGATCAATTGGATAGGCATCATCAAGGCATTTTCGAGGGTGTATTATTCATGCCATCGAGATATTTATCGAGCACATAGGATTGTTGCATAATGCTTGCTTGAAATCCAAATCAAGTGTAATATCTCTTGCTTCATTCCCATTTACATCAGAGGATGACGAGTCGCAAAAAATATATGTCAGATAATATTTCTTATACATAGGGAATATGCAACAATTCCTATAGTCATGAATCCATGTCTTATGAGAATATTTATCCGCTTTATATGTATATACAATTACTGTTTAATTTCTTAACAGTGGAGTTAATCATTTTTTATCTTGGCATTCACAATAAGAGGCATTGACCTAATAATCAATAAAAAGTAAAGTAGCGTCTCCTAGTTGTATAAGTACATCATTAAATAATTATACTCTTACTATTCAAATCGTTGGAGAAGATGAAATTCATGTATGATGATAAATATATAATTATTTTATATTGTATCCACTCAAGTATACCATAGGTAGAAATTTTAAGAAAGTAGTTATTCCATTATAAATTTGATGAGTCATTAATTATTTTGTAACTATATGTAAAAAGAACTATATTTGCATAGTCAAATATTTATTTTGTAACTATCTGTAAGAAAAAGGTTATATTGTTATGATTCAATATATGTATTTTTTTGGGTAATGCAGTGAGTTTGGTAATTTTATTGCTGAATACGTTCTTTTCGTATTATTTTAATTTTTTATGATTTGCTATCAAAGTTCTATAGTGTTTTTTAGAGATGATATGATATGAAGTTAAAATATTATTTGCATCTCAAGTAAAAAACTATATATATATATATAGAGAGAGAGAGAGAGAGAGAAATATCTTTCTACAATATCTGCCCCCCCAAGCCAACGTTCCTGGCTTCGTCCATGGCTTCAACTATTGTTAACATTAAAATGACATAAATAAAAATTGAGATGGTTATTGGAGTACTCATATTTAGATTTCTAGATTACCATCAGGAGTGTGTGCATGGTGGGAAGAAGTCGGCCCGTTATCGTCTCGAGAACCACCACGTCAACTTGAACTGCTCCTTCCGGACGAAGAGCCACGTCTCGATATTGCCATTGCTTCATTGTATAAACATATTTATATTAACATTGAAATTTCCATTGCATCGAAATTTTGAAATGGGCCAATTTGATATATCTACTCTGATGCTTGCAAAAAAACCATCAAGAGTCGCACGAGTCCTAGCTTGTAAAGTTAAGACCTCAGTAGTTGTGAAATTTTAAAAATAATATAACACATGAACGGGGCATCAATTCCTAAAATATCGTTTACACACCAGTTGTTGTGCAGTGTCACACTTGAACTAGTGTGGAAGGACACACGTGTGTGAATGAGATTTTGTGCGATTTCATGCAATACTATAAAATGCATTCTATATGTTTGGCATATCTAAGAGATATAGTATACATTTAATATGCTAATGAATTAGGATTACTTGGCAATGACATTTACATTGGACATTGAGATAGATTAAACATACACATGTACACATATTACATTACACATTGGCATTAATTTACATTACATAATGGCATTTACTTAATTTTTTGAATGAAACACAATGACATTTATATTACCACAAATCACATAAATGTTAACACACACACACACTTTAAACACATACATGCACACAAACACACACCAAAACACGCATACATACACACACCAATACAAACATACACATATTAGCATGAAAACTTCAATTCTACACACACACAGATTATATTTATATTACATAATACTGTGTGTTAATTAGACCAGTGGGAAAGGGTGTATTGATTAAAATAATTAGATAAAAATACAAACACTAAGGGGTTGTTCGGCTTGGGGGTTAAACCCCCTTTGGGGGTTTACCCCCTTACCCTATTTTCCCTCTCACCAATGTGGGACCCACTTTTTTTCCTTTTTAGTACGTTAAATAAATTAATTCTCTTTCATCCACTCCATAACAAAATAATATATTATACGATTATATCATCTAAAAATTATAAACTACTCAACTTCTACTCACTTTTCTAAACTCCAATACAATCACATCACAATAACTACACACTTTTCCAAATTTCAATACAATCGTATCACAACAAAGCCACCTCTAGTTTAACCCTCTATCTAAACACCAAAACACAAAAATGGGTTACCCTCTACCAGTTTAACCGGATCTAACCTGCGTACCAAACGCACCTTAAATATAGATACATGTACAAAACATCTACTATTTATCTTAGGCATTTCATTGAATACATATAATGCATAATAAGGATAACATATACAAGAAACAACAAATAACTCACTAAAAAATGTATAGATTAAAGAACAAAATACAAGAGGCATAACTAGGTAGCATACCCCTTAGGTCGTTGACCAGTGTTTGGCTAGAGTCTCAAGGGGATAAAGAGACGACAAAGGATGAGAACATGAAGTTGAGGGCTGAGAAGACTCGCGTAGGAGATGATGGTGTTGAGGATGACCACCGAGGAGGAGGATCGACGCTCGGTGAGGATCGTCGGCGAGAAGGCTCGCCACGGGTGAGTGGATGGAGGGAGGAGGATGGAGGGAGGAGGGTGGGCAATCACTAGGTCGAAGAAGAAAGGGGAGTTGTAGGTTTCGAAGAGGAGAAATGAGGTCTTGTTTCTGTTTATATTTTAGAAAATGCGAGCACAAATGGGCGACTACCAATGATCGCAATTGAGGCGTGAAATTATCTAAACTTTGTTCTCGCACATTTTCATATGTGACCACTGGTTGTGTGATTGTACTTGCAATTTGTGCTGCACCACAAAAGCACTATTTATGATCACTATAATGTGCTAGTAATAACATAATTTTCTTGTAGTTGTTGTCCGTTGTTAAATGTATAATGATGATATTATTCGTTGTGAGACTATTTTTTATACTTGGGATGAATATCATGTCCATTGTTACATCAGTAGTAACAATCTATCACAGTAGATTAAAACCATAATTTTCTAAAACAAAATTACCATGTGTTTACCTGTCTATATCTATCACATATAATTTAGGTTTTTAAATATATTACCTTTAAATATTTTTGAAAAAGTAAAAGATCATGATAACTTGAATAGACTTAAGAATCCATTAAAAATCAAATATTCACATAATACAAAAAACTACATAATTTATATTTTATCAACTTTCCCCACATGGGAAAAAATGTTGAAAAAGTATAACTATATTAGAAATACAAAAGCACTAAATAACTCCTTGAAATTCAATTAAATTCATAAAACTTAGATCAGGTTAAAAATAGTAATATTTATAAGTATTGTAGTTACTAACTTATAAAAAATGCTTTCATAACCTTTTTACTAGCTGGTATTTTTATGGTAATAAAACCCCATATTTCCATCATTTTAAATTGTTTTCAAAATATCTTCTATTAAAACTTAAATAACAATAGATAAAATACGTAAAACTACCAAAAACATATAAAAACTAAAAAAGGACCTATTTTGAAAATAATACATACCCCTTCAAAAATCAATTAAAAATCTAAAAAATAAAAACAAACAAAAAAATCCAAAATGTAAAAATATAAAGATATACAAATATATAATATATACACACATCTTATACAAAGGTTTAACCAAAACCCTGGAAAACTTAAACAAGTGGAATACCGAAAAAGAAATAAAAACAAGTGGAATACTGATTCTCTTAAGGAGGAGGATCAGTTTTTGGAAGATATTTTTCAAGTTGCATAAGATCCTTCCATTTTAGATGAGGTTGAGTTAAATAGGTATATGAGATGTTTGGTTCGGATCAGAATGAATTTAAGAATGTAACCGAGTGAGATGATTTCATTTTCTCATTTCAAGATATTATGTTTTGATCCACATCCAATCAACAGCACACACAACTTTCTTATGGACGCAGACAAATAATTTCTTATCATCGATCAACGTGCAGCTATTCGATGACCATGAATCTCGCTTACTAGAGATTCTTGAGAAAACCTGTAATACGATAGGTCAGAGCATATTTCAGGTCATTAAAGCCATATAACAAAAAAATCTACTTGATAACATCGGAAGAAGAGAAATTTATCGAAATATCCATTTACTCTATATTGTGCATATATCTATGTGTATAATGAAGTTAGTCAATCTAAATGATGCATACAATGAGGTCTAAATTATGAAAAAGGACACCAACATAGTTATTTTCCACTCATTTATTGTTAAACATTGAAGGAGGAACTTTATAACATTGGTTGAGATTTTTAGCTCTTGAAGTCGAATACCTTTATATAATAAGATGAAGATTTTGAAACGGATTATATCATGGCTCCTTCTTTAGAAAAATAAAAATAGGTAAGGCTTTTTTTAGTATAATAACATGGACATTCATGGGAGACGGTAAGGACAGATGATCATAGTTTACATGTTGAGTAGGATAGGGATTTCATAGGTACTTTTGTGAGCTGGAAGTGAAGCTAGGTTTAGATCTTGATATAGAGAGTTTGACAAGTGTAGATAACTTTTTGATTATTTACTTTACCGAGTTCTAGTATGCGGTCAGCTCATATGTTATTGAGTTATTGAAGGAGTTCAGAGAAATACAAACACATTCTATTAAAGATTAGAGTTACTTAAAGGTAGTTCTTTTGGATATTTTGGTTTTCCATTAAGTAGGATGTGAATTGACTGTTACTTAGAGTCTCCTAGAAGCTGGAAGGGCTATTGTAAATATGTTTCTTGCCAATAGTTCTAAGCAGGAAGGTAAGGGAGTGGAGCTTGTGGATTGTTCATCTCAGGGTTTAAAAAATCGGACCAGACTGGTCGGTCGGATCGGTTAGACCGTGAACCGGCCCCGAACCGATCGGTTCGGCCGGTTCTTTGTAATTAATTTCAAAAAAAAATTAAAAATAAAAAACCAGGTCCGACTAGTGGTCGGACTGGGTTGACCCGGATGGTCGGCAGTTTTGATGGTTTGATAATTTTCAAAAAATAAAGGTTTAAATAATGAAATAATGGAGTTTTTATCATGTATGCCCTTCTTAACTTCTGCGATATAAGGTATGCCCCTCTCTTTTTTTCGAATATACGTTATGTCAATACTTTCTTAGAGTAATTTTCTTGAAACAAGTATAAATAAATGATTACAATATTATATTCATACATAATTCTAGAAAATGCGACTAACTTTGTAGAGTTTTACTCTAAATAGGCAATTTTGTTATTCAATTTAAAGTTTTGAAATCTCTAACGATTATTTCATTGATATATAAATACATACTTGCATATATGTATCCGATTTTATTGGTTCAAAAAACCGGTTTGACCGATTTGACCAGTAAATTAAGCCCGATCTGATTTTTCCGAGTCGATAAGAATGATGACGTCAAGCTGACGTCATCACTGGTCCGATCGGTTTGGACCAACAGTTCGACTCGATTGGACCAAATCGAAGACTGCTCGGTTCAATGTCCGGTCCGATTTTTAATACCTTGTTCATCTCACCATCTTTGTTGGATTCTTGGACGTTGTAATCATTCTTTGTGAGTAAGCCGGTCAAACTTCACATTCTCAAAAATAAGAAATTGCATGATTAATAAGGAAAACTGTATTAAAACAGTGGGCCAAATAAGGATATAAACAAACGCACATAGTAATCCCCAGCCGCAAAACCTAACCCGGATAATCTCACAGTCCCATGTAAAAGAAACCGCCCACCGGCATGACCCCCATTCGCAAGCGCGTTTTCGGGGAACCCCAGTTCCTCGAACCACCACTCCCTGCCGCCGCTTTGTATATAAACAAAGCCTCCAACTACGAGCTCCCGCCAGCCCAAAAAAAAGCACAGCAGAAACACCCTGATGTTCCTCACGGACCTCTCCCGCCACTTACGACCCTCGCCTTCCCACCCCCCCTCCACCACCGCCCTCTCCTCCTTCGAGTCGTCCCTACGCCGCCGCTTCCGCTCCCTCCTCCCCTCCCTAAGCCGCCCCATCTCCCTCCACTGCCTCTCCCTCATCATCTCCGCTGCCCTCTCCACCCTCCTCGACGCCGCGCCCCTCCTCTCCGATCCATCCCTCCCCGCTTCCTTCCTCTCCCCTCTCCTCCCCCGCACCGCCTCCCTCCTCGACGCCTGCAACGCGGCCTCCGCCCTCATCCATCGCCTCCGCCGTCGCCGCCTCTTCCTCCTCCACGGACTCCGCCTCCTCGCCATCCCCGGATCCCTCTCCGAGGCAAAGGCATCCCTCTCCGAGTGGGACCGCGACGAGATCCCCCGCCGCTGCTGCAGCTCGATCCCCGATCCCCCCGCATCCGTCGATGCCCCTGTTGTCTACGCAGTTGAGTCCGTGATCTGGCTCGCTGCGACGGCGCTGATCGGGGATGTGCCGAGCGGAGTTAGAATTTCAACACGGTTCTCGTGGGCGGCGGAGTTCGAGGAGGTGTGCACGGCTCTCCGCGGTGGGATGGAGAAGGGGGAGGAGATGGAGGAGATGGAGGGGGTGAGGTTGACGTTGGAGAGCGGGGAGGCGACGGAGTTGGAGGAGGCAACCGGGAGGCTGACGGAGGGCCTGGAGGAGTTGGGGGAGGCGGTGGATGGTCTCTTCCGCACGGTCATCGCCACAAGGAACGCCACGCTTGATCGATTCCGCGTTCGTGTGAATAGGTGTACATAGGAACTGGGTTTGGGTTCCCTCCCCTCTTTTTCCTTGTGAATGTAACAAGTTGTTTTTGCAATTAAAAGTTTGCAATTACTTCGATATAAAGAAGATATATTCCTTACATATTTCGATGTAAAGGAGCCGTGGGTGCATGTAAAGAAGAAATGGTTTGATTTTGCACATCTAATAAGCTCCCATCTCCCTCCGTGATCTTCCTTCCAAGTGCATGTGCAGACCATGGGCCAACTCTTCTCCTACAATCCACAGCTTGCGTGCAGCTCTGACTCCCCTTCCTCGTGGAACGATCGATTGCAGGTGATGACTCTTGTTGGTCTTTCAATAATAGTCGGGGCAATAATTCTCATTATTCATTTTTCTTTTATATGGTGCGTTGGTTCGCGGGTTATTTGGTGTTTTGGTTAGTGGATTTACAGTTGGAAGAATTTGTGCGACATGATTATATTGAAATTTCTATGCGAAATTATAATAATTATTATCATAGTTATTATGATATGATATGATTGTATTGAAATTTGAGAGGATTGTAAGAGATTTTTACTCTTTTTTTCCCGGAAATTTGGAACATAATTTATTTCGTAATTATGCAATGACTCCTGCAAAACAGCTTTCTGTTTGTAACAAGCAATTCCAGCCCCTTTTCTATGTGATTTGGTTGTTTCTTACATCTATCAATGCTTTTTCGCATAGAAAAGTTTTATTATTGGTGATAAAATCGGAAAAGTTTGTTGAAGTGCATTTTAATGTGCTTAATATACATTTATTGTGTTGTGTATCGGCTCCAAAAATCATACTATTCGTAATCAATATTAAAATTTCAGTAAAGCGGCGGGCACAAACAAGCCATTGTTTCTCAAAGAGGCAATGGTGGTTAACGTCAATTTCTCGTTGGATTCTATTGCTTGGGATTTTTTGGAGTTTGCAGAGGCATTTGCAATGGTTTTCGTAATTTTAAAACGAAGAGGGTGAGCAGAAGATTTGAATTTCAATCTGCGAATGTGCACCTTATAAGAACAACGAAAAGTGATTTGAGAACAAGGATCAAATTGTAATTACCTCTCTGGACTAAAGGAGAAAAAACTAAATCTCAGTTTCAAAAAATTGCTAGTTAATCCCTAGCTATGAATTAGATGCTTATTGGTATAATTAGACATGAATTGTTCCAGAACGAAACGAAATACAATACCAGACGACTAACCAGTAAATGAAGCGCAGATTTTAGGACAAAAGGAATCCGATTTAATTTGTATATTATGTAAACTGACGCCTGATCTAACGAATCAAAAGTCGAAGATCTAAATGCATGATCTGTAGAGGAGATTGATCCTCTCATATAAAGCCTCTTGATTAACCCTTCACCAACAACTACCAAAACCTCAAGTTGAAGCTTTAAAGCTCGAGGATAAACCTCCTATCTTAAAGTTCCTCGAAGATTAAGAGCTCGGACCTGTACAACAATAGTGAATTAGTGATGTTGATGTTAGATGCTTAAAGTAGAAAGGAATGAAAAGTATTCCAAGGTAAGAAGCAAGTACTACTATGGTAGAAATTGAGCAAAGCGGAAACTCGATGAGCTAATTGATGTTGAACTTTGGGCTAAAGTTTTTTTATTTTCACTTTGAATCTATGTATTCCATATTTTACTCTTGAAGTAATGATTTTATATGAATTAAAAATTGAATCATTTGAAAAAAAATAAGAACAAGCAATTATGATTTTCTCTGAAGATAAATATAGTACTTTATATCTAATTATTTTTATTTATGCTTTAATAAAGTTAAGTACTTTTTAGATTTTTTTCATGTGAAGGAGAGTATAAGAAATTTTGATTATGTAAAAAAAGGAGTTATATAAAGATAGATAGAATATTCAATAGTTGTAATTTGTAAAATTCTATAAGGAAATTTTTGAATGAGCTTAGAGCTCATTAGAATTGGAGCAACCTCATTTTTACAGATATTTATAATTATTTTGTGTAAAATATTTATTATTTTACAAGTGCTATCATATTCTTATTATTAATGATTATTTTCACGAGAAGTCAATCTTGAATCAATGCAAAATAATCATTTGCAAAAATAGTCTATAATACAAATAATGATATATTTTAGTATAAATCTAAGGTTTGCTTTTCATGAAAATGATCTTTAATAGACGAATATGATATAACATTTGTAAATTACATATATTTTGCTCAAAATGATATTAAATACATTAAAAAATGTGCACACTAAGTAGAATTCTAATGAGCACCGAGCTCATTGGAAATGTACCATTTATATGTATGTATATGCATGTGTATATAAATGTGTGCGTGTGTCGTTAGATTCATATCTGACGACACCATCAACTTCTTTGCTCAAAAGGGTATTTTGATCACCCTCTTTTGCATTAATCATACATATATTTAATATTTAAAAATATTAAATTTATCTAGATCTAATTTTGATATTTTATCGTAATATCTTATTTAAATAATATCCAACTTCGTGTTGAGCTATATTATGTGAGGCAAATGTTTGTATCCTCTAATGTTTTTTTAGAATCTGTGGTTTTTTTGGTAATGATTGTATGTTTTTTACAATATGTGGTTCCTTCACAAATTCATCAGTCATTTGTAGAATTTGTTTGGTTCTTTGTAGAAAATAATTCATAATGGCAATTAATACACGATTCTTTGTAATGGTTGTATAGTTCTTTGTATAGTAAATTTCGTATGGTTATTTGTAAAAACGCATTTGACATTCACACTAAATCGATAAGTAAAATACAAATCAAATATGTATAATACAAATCCAAAATGTATAATGCACATCCAAAATGTCTAATACACATCAAATATAGAAGATATATAAAACCACTACAATTGTCATTCGCACAAATTTGTTATGTAAAATTACATATCAATTATTTATAATACACGTCAAGTTATATAATACACATAAATATTGTATAATACAAATGAAATGTGTAAGATATAATGGTTGCATGGCCTCCACGCATTGCCACTGCCGCTCTACACACGTCGCGATCCGATCTACGCGTTGTTGTCGTTGTCTGCATGAAGAACTTCCCGGATGGAGCGACGTCACCCCCTGGCAACTACACGTGCTGCCTACTTCCTCCTTGCCAATGAGAATGCACATGATGTTGTGAACCGCTCCAAGTCGACAGTGAATACAGAGACGAGGGTTGTGAAAAATCTCCTGTCGGCCATGTCGAAGGTGAAGATGGAGAAGAAGGTTGCGAAGAGGATGATGAGGCATGTGAAAATGACAGAGATGACAGAGATGAAGCATGTGATGTGTACACGACATAAATGAGCGACGGTGGAGTTGGAGACGAGAGACACCCGACATCCTCCTCTTCCTCCGGCTTTCAGTGCATGTAAGATTTTGAAATGAATGGAAAGATTAGGAGAGAGATTAATGAGGAGATATTTTAGGTGTATGTATGTGTCTGTGATTTTTAGGAAAGGTTTATGATGAGATATATTAGGTTGTTACATACTATATTTAGATAATAAATAATGACCCAAATAATTTCTTGATTAATTAAATAATAATAGTAACATGCATTTAATAACAATCATTAGACTAATTACGGATGCATGGGATCGTTGGCCTTCTTTAGGGATGGAAGGACCATGTCACATTAGAAAGATATCCTATATATATGTGGGTGTTTTGTAGATATATGTATGCACATATATGTGGTTCATGATCGAATTCTTAAATTTTCGATTTGTTTTATTTTTTAGAACTCTTAACTTAAAGTTAATTTTTATTAGCTAAAATTTAAAAGTGAGTATATATGAATTAGAGTATTCAGATATGGGTCTGTATTTGTTGGTAAAGACCAAACTAGGTATTTATTTAATACCCATTTGTTTTAGGTAGTATTTATGATTTTTTTATTATCTAGTATTTTCTCTTAAAGAACACACCATAAATTATTTCATTTCAAGTTAAAATATTAAAGATATGAAATAATTAAGTTTTATTTATATATAATTACCAATTGCACATAAATCATTACCATACTTATTTTTCTCATGTATATGATTTTTGTATTAAAGTTCATGAACTTTAAAAATTAAATTGGTGAAAAATAAATTTTCTATAAATAGTTATGAGTTTGAGAAGTTATAAAGAAAGTCAAACAATGGTTTGGTTGTTTTCTTAATTATCTAAATTAGTATTTATTTTAATTATTATTATTTAGCTTATTTATAAAAATATATTAAGTATGGGACACATATAATTACAATTGATTGGTCCCATACCACTTATTGTGGGAGTTGGTTGAGTGGTATATTCATTGAGAAACATAATCCAATACCTAACCCTTTCAGGTTTTATCCCATGGTTTCATCCAGCTCATCAGAGAGTAGTATTCCACATAAAACCCTAGGTAGTGTTCTTATTTTGGATTTTGATGTTCTTTACTTTATATAACACATGACATCAAAATGAGATCAATTTCTCGAATTTTTGTTGTGATCATTTATGTTATCAAAAGTTCTTGGGGTTTGTGCTTTGGAGGTCAAGTTTGTATCTTAATTTCTGTTCTCGAAGTACTTGTTGAAGGTTATGCATCGATAAAAACATGCCACTATGCGCTTCTCTCGTGCCTTCTATTTGCGAGCCCCAATATTTTTGGTGAGTTCTACATGTACGGTGATCTGACCAAGCGCATGAGATATTGGCAAGCGACATGGTTTAAAGGTGATGCATGGTTATGCCACTTTAATGAGGCGAAGCAATCACAAAGCTCTAGATTAGTTGCTGATGATAGTGGTGTTGTACCTCATTGGCATGCGGTGACTAATGCCAAGATACTTACGAGATGGTGGAGGAAGTGCTGCTAGGTTGTGTCCAAATTTTCTCCTAAAATGGGTATTTATAGCCCTAATTTTTGAATAGGGAGATGTAGCATGTAGTGATGATGATCAGAACTGTGAGGCCTTGATGCTCTAAGAAAAAAAGGCACCATCCCTTTTTGCAAGGCAGCAATTACATTTCCCATCGTGTGAATCCTAACATCGAAGAAGCATTGCTCCCCACAGCCATAATTTATGGAGCATTGATATGAATTTCATTTGTGTCGAAGAGTTGTATGCAACAACACTGAAGGATCTACGCAGTGGCGAGGTGTTACAACGATGAGTACGAGGAAGACAATGCGAGAATGTAGAGATAGTAGAAGAGACAAATCCCATCTCTTGCAGGAGGCACCAATGAAAAGAAACGATTGAATTCTCCCATGAGGAATCCTACTTCCAAGAGAAGGTAAGTAAGGGTTTGATGCCCCCTTAAGTCTATGAGTTCTAAAATTCTACTTATTGCTTTTTATCTTGGGTCCAAAAAATTGTTGGGAATTTCTTATTTTGAGCTCAAACTGGGATGAAATTCTTTGTATAGAAATATATGGGAAAAAAGTGGAGATGTTAAAGAAGAGATAGGTGAAAATATCACAGTAAAAAAGATTGTTTGAAAAAAATATGAAGAGCCAACACAAAAAGAAATGAAGCATGAAAAAGGAGAGGGAACACATGCAAAAAAAATGATTAAAAAAGAGAATGATGGTGAAAGTTAGAAAAGATGAATTCTTATTTAACCTTTTTTCATTTGTTATTGCAAGCGAGTGCACTACAAGTAGATATGTCTTTTACGATGGTCGACGCATGTCCCATCAAGTACTAAGACTGTCCCTTTAGGTCATGGGGGACGGTTGTAGAATCATCCCCGATTCGTGTGTCTCATTTGACCAAAGGCAACACAAATACGTAGCATTGACAATCCCGTCCGTGCCAAGTTGAAGGGACAGTCGACGACTGTCCCTTGTAATCTATAGCAGAGGTGACTCTCTGAAACCGTCCCCTATGATCGTATCTTGGACAATGACATAGCCATCCCCAGAGATCTTTATTGCCTTTAAGGATGCGTACAAAAGATCAGAGGGGACATGTAGAACTGTCTCCAATGGTCGTGCGTCTCCCAAAAATGAACCAGCAAACTCTGACATCAGTAGAGGAGATGATTGAGATCGTCCCCTATGAGGGCAGAGGGGATGGTGACATAATCGTCGCTAAAGGTTCCATCAATGCTATAGGGTTCAGGAACGGGTACAGAAGATCGACAGGGATGGTCATAACTGTCTCCAATAGTCGCGTGTCACCCATAAATGGACCAGCAAATTCCAGCATCAGCGGAGGAGACGGTCGAGAACGCCCCCTATGAGGGTAGAGGGTACAGAGACATAATCATCCCCAAAAGGTTCCACCCAGATTATAGAGTTCATGGACATATATGGAATATTGAAGGAGACTGTCATAACCGCCCCAACGGTCACACATCTCCCAGAAATGAACCCGTGAATTCTGGCATCAACGGAGGAGACGGTCGAAACTGTCCCCTATGAGGGCAGAGGGGACGGTGACATTATCGTCCCCAAAGGTTCCACCCAGGTTATAAGGTTCATGGACATGTACAGAAGATCGGAGGGGACGGTCATAACCATCTCCAATGGTTGCGTGTCTCCTAAAAATGGACCAGCAAACTCCGGCATCAACGGAGGAGACGGTCGAGATCGTCCCCTATGAGGGTAGAGGGGACGGTGACATAACCGTCCCCAAAGGTTCCACCTATATTGTAGGGTTTAAGGAAGGGTACAAAATATTGGAGGGGACAATTATAACCATGTCCAATGGGTATGCATCTCCCAGAAATGGACCAACAAACCCCGACGTCAGCGGAGGCGACGGTCTAGACCGTCCCCTGTGAGGGTAGAGGGGACAGTGACATTACCGTCCCAAAGGTTCCATCTAGATTGTAGGGTTCACAGATGGGTACAGAAGATCAGAGGGGACGGTCATAACCGTCTCCAAAGGTCGCGTGTCTCCCAGAAATGGACCAGCAAACTCCAGCACCAGTGGAGGCGATGGTCGAGACTTTCCCCTATGAGGGCAGAGGGGATGATAACATAACTATCTCCAAAAGTTCCACCTAGGTCATAGATTTCAGAGACGGGTACAGAAGATCGAAGGGGACGATCGTAACCGTCTCCAATGGCCCCACGCCTCCCAGAAATGGACCAGCAAAGTCCGACATCAACGGAGAAGATGATCGAGACCGTCCCCTATGATGGAAGAGGGGACGGTGCCATAACTATCGCCTCTGATATTCTTAGTGTAAAAATTATTTGTTGCACTATATTCTTTTCTCTGCTATTGCAATCAACTTATAAAAAATATTCAAAAATATAAACGAATCTATTCTAAACAAATTAAGAAATATATCAAGTTTACATACATTTCAAACTCATGACACTACTTTAAATATCTCAAGTTTTGTTTGTTTACAAATATAAATTGTAAAACACACTCTACTCTTCCTCGCTCTCCTTCTCATTGTCCTCTTCATCGTCCTCGAGTCGTGTTGTGGATGGGTTGGTCGGCTCTTGAGATGTTGAATGTAGGGCATGACGCTATCCATATTCAAACGCATCTAGCAATCTCCTCATCCTGTGCGGACATCCTCATCATGTCAGAACTCATCATGGTCATCTCCTCTTCCTATGCGAACATCTTGGCCTTCATGACTCGTAGTTCTCTCTTCAACTCTCTCTCTTTCTCGCTTCGTTGCGACGATGATGCAGACCCACTACCACCGTACCATGTTTGTATCATCACTCCACGGTCACCACATCGTATATGTTCAGAATGTTCTGGACCTGTGGCTTGGACGAATGCCATTTCAACAGATAGCGGTAAGGTGCTTGTACCCGTACTATCTAAGGAGTCAATCGTAGTGAGTCTGATCATCTCCTACTGCATATTTGGTTTTAAACTGAATTAAGGAAAAAATGAATTGCTAATTTTGGAAATTCTTTGTTTACTTACATGAATGGTGTCATATGCATCGCCGACCCATTCCACTTGTCCTCTGACATCTCGGCTCTTTGAACCCATGAAAACCTCTATCTGAGTGGCCTCTCTCTTATTCTCCTTTTCCTAAAAATTGAAAGAAAAGCTATTTCTTCATACTTCTTGTATCTTTTATCTTGAACCTATTTAACAAACTTACAAAATCATGCTTGAATTGGTTTGTATTCTTCCTACCCATCTTATGTGTCAACTTGAATATCTTTGCATGATTCGTAGTATTTTTTTCGATATCGTCTGATAGTATTCGAAACTAGTACAATAAATGTGCATATTTACATACTGCAAATTCCTCACTAGACCAGAAGTTGATTAGCTCTATCCATAGGTCGAGAGTCATACCTGGAGGAATATTTTGAACTAATTACTCGTAAGGAATTTGAATTTTGTAATACTGCATGACAAAGGTAATATAAAAAATGAGGACATTGAATAATTGATATAAAAAAGTCAAGATTTAACCTTCGACTTGATGTGTCCTTTATACCGACGCAACATCTCTGTTGCGTGATTAAGGATCTGTCCATTAACAACAGGATCCCCATCCCAAAAAATATTGCCTGCAACGAATTCATGGAAATCAGAATGTCCATCTTTACATGCCAAAAATCAGAATGACCTTCACAGACTGAGGAAGTTGGCGAAAGTCATGGGTAGTAATGGGAACATGGGCACGTGCCACTTAATCAAGGTAGCTCTGGAACTCCGCAACGGTGTCCTCCCCTACAATATGAACATGCAAGGTCTTCCTAGATGGAAGGTGGTATAGATACTTACATTAGGATGGTCCACATCGACGCTAAGAACTGCCACTACCTCCATCTGAAGATTCTACACGTGGCTGGGGAGTAGGTTCAAGATTTTCCAGAATCCACCTTGGACGAGGTGCCATAGCTTAAAAATAACATTATTTTTGCACAACAATAGTCAAGACACCAATCATCATTAAATATATAATTAAAATTTGTCATGATAAATAGAAATATAATTCCAAAATAACCTTTATTTAACTGTCGTTTCCAAGTATACAAGACATAATATTAGTTTGTACAATTCTGATATCTATCGTTATTGTTTAAAAATTTTGCATGTTCATCTATATTAAAAAAATATCAAGGCATTGTTCTGATAGATATAATCCATCCATTTAAGGAGTTGTCAGAGATATAAAAGACTTGATCCACCTGACGTGCGAGAGCGAAAGGTTCGTTTGTTTGCAATTGACTTGTTTCTTTTAATGAGATAAATCCAATTTTGTCCTTCTTATATCCATTTCCTTCACGGCTGATATCAAACCAAATACAATAAAATAGGACACATCTTAATTCGTGTGTAAAACTGACCTCTAGTATATCAATCATTTCACTGTAATATCCGTCTATCCGCTTTCACTATCACCCCTGAAAGTTATGTTGTTTTTTTCCTCCACCAATTTTTTTCTAAACCAGCGTGAGAAACAACTTGCGAATATGGACGTCGTTTAAGGACATCAAGACTCACACTCCACCGATCATCCTTATTTTCTCACGTGCGCCACTCTCTCTCTGAACCATAGAAAGAAGTCAGATTTTTTGAACTATTTAAACTGTATTGTTCAAAAAAATATTTGATTGCATCTAATTACATAAGAACATAATAATGAATAAGATCTATTCTTCATCTGTGAGTGATCGACGCGTACTTTTAAATATCGCTCTTCCGTTTTGTTGAAAAATCAAAAGTATATTCAAATTTTCTTCTCTCACGTGACCTTCATCATTTCGCTCAAATTTGTCGAATCTCATACTATTTCCGTCATTCATGTACATTTCACAAAAGGTAATGCATTCCTCTTCGTATAAGTAACCCTCGGCAATACACCCTTTCAGTCCCGCCTTATTGAAGATCATATTCTTTAATTTACGCAAGTATCATTCAATTGGATATATCCATTGTACTGTACAGATTCACAAACTCGTGCCTCACATGCTAGGTGTACAATCAGATGTATCATTGTATCAAAAAATGAAGGAGGAAACATTTGCTCGAACTTGCATAAGGTTATGACAACATCCGTTCCTAATCGATATAGTAATTCCGGATCTAGAGTTTTCAAACATAGCACCTTAAAAAATCAACTTAGTTCGATTAAAGGTTGCATCACATCGAAATGAAGGACTCTCCTGATTGCTAATGGAAAAAGAACCTACATAAGTACATGGTAGTCATGACTTTTCAACGATGATATCTTCCTTTCTATCTCATTTATGTGTATGCTTTGTTGGGATGAGAATCCGTCTAATACTTTGATTTTTTAAAAAGGACTAGTATTCTTTCTCGCTCATTATTACATAACTTATAAATTGCATCAGGTAATGTAATTCTAGAATTATCTGACTAAATTAGGTATAACTCTTGTTAAATTCCAAATTGCATCAAATCGCGTCTTGATCTCAAAATGTCCTTCGTGCTACTTGAAAGATTCAGTATTCCAAAGATATTTTCCATAACATTCTTCTTTATATGCATTACAACTAGGTTATGATGAATTTGCAAAGATTTCCAATGCGATAATTCTCGAAAGAAAATACTTTATTTTCACCAACCTCCTGGTAATCTCTTCTTATTCATTTTATCCAAATCAATTCTACATATCTTTTCTTGCTCTTGCCATATTGTATCTCCTGATTTCCGAATCAATGTAATTCGACGTCCGAATGGTTGCCCATCAAAATTCTTATCATTCTCCATTTTCTACTATCTGTGTTTTACAGGTAAGAATTATCGATGAAATAGATAATAATATTTTATACTTGCAAATAGTTATGTGGATTGGGTGTTTTCCATACAAATCGGGCATGCGAGCTTGCCTTTTGTACTTCAACCTGACAAATTCTCATATGCTGGGAAATCATTAATGATCTAAAGTAGTGAGGCACGCATCGTAAAATTTTCATTTTTCACAGCATGTTAAGTCTGCATGTCAGTAGTCCATAAGATTTTAAGTTCATCTATTAAAGGCGGAAAGTAAACATGTATTGCATTACCCGCTTCTTTTGACCCACGTATTAGTAAGGACATCATCGTAAACGAAGAATTCATCACCATCTGAGGTGGCAGGTTATATGTTACTAGTATTACATACCAAATAGAGTAGCTCGTACTCATATTTCCAAATGAATTAAAACCATCAGAAGAAAGCCCTAATCTTATATTTCTGACTTCGTCAGCAAATGAAGGATAACTTTCATCGAATCTTAACCACTCCTCTGAATCTGAATGATGTCTACTAAGATCATTTGAGTCTTTCTTTTTGATGTTACTGTACCATACCATCCATTTTGCAGTCCTAAATGATGAATAAAGACGTTGCAATCAAGGTATATGAAGGAAAAATCACAAAATCTTCTTTGTTTTTTTGCCTTGATACATCACTATTCTCCTTAAATCTAGAAGCATTAGCATATGGGACATACCTGTAAGTTTGAATTCTCCTTCCAATATAGGATGCAATCATTTAGACGTGCAAGAATTTTTTCATAATTTAAGCCAAGAGATCGGAATCTTGATTTTACATCCATCCAATCTTTTCGAAAGTTGTCAGGATTTCTTAAAATCCACCGAATTAGGTGTAAAACATCAGACATCACCACCGATGTATAACGACTCTTGACTTTCATCTTAATTAAGTCTAAGAAAAATCTAAGACGTGACATTTCAACTCCCGGAGCCAAACGTATTTCTATCTCTGTTAACTTTTCATGAAAACCATTATGAATATGTTCTAACCTTTCATCTGAAATAGGTCTTCGAATATCATCTAACATTTCTAGTATCCCGTCACCAACATCTGTTTGTATTAGATTGTTATCATTACTTGCATAAAAAATTGGATCCACGACATGTTGAAGACCTTATCCGTGATAAGTCCAATTTGTGTAATGTAGCCAAATCTCATTTAATATAAGATGTTTGTAAAGTCCTCTACGATTATTTAACAAAGTGTTTTTACATCGTACACAAGGACATCGAATCTTATCTCCTTCACAACGAAATGCCTAGTCTAAAAAATCATTGTCATCTTTCCTATAAGTCGCCAAATCATCATATCTTTTATTCATCCAACTCTTGTCCATTTTCTCTGTACCATATAAATTAATAGATATATCTCAAGAGCTAATTAAATGTTACGATTATCAGTGTGAAGATCAAATCAAAGTAATTATTTTTAATAATGCAAGTCACAAAAATATTAATATTGAATGAAACTCAACGTCTAAGTGCAAAGAATCAAAAAGATTATAACTAGTTACATACATAGTTCATATAATTCTTACAATTTGCAATAATCTATTACTAAGTATACAATAAGTGCGGTCTTTCTTCCATTTTTTGCAGTAGAGGATGATGATCTATCGTATAGAATCTTTTTCCAAGTTCACGACAATGTAGATGCTCCACCAATAACTACCTAAGTCTGGGAGCCCCAATGAACCATGGTACGTCAATCAACCACCGCAATATGAATACCCTCTGTATCACAATGCACTCAGATCCCAAGAAGTTCACATCCGCAAAAGCGACTACCAATGATAAATCCTCAAAAATTAAAATTTGTGCTCCATAGTTCAAAGGGTCAGATCAATGAGTCCAAACCCTTGCAAATAATTATCAATCCAAAGGATATTACATCCTCCCCTAAAATGGAAGTTTAGATTTTCATAGGCCCTTAATTGTCCTCTCCTGGTAGGATCTGGATAAGACATTACAACCCAATAGTAATCCAGTAGGCTGAAGACATCGACCTGAGCATAGCAATCGACATAATCAACCAGAAATCTAATGCATTGTTCAATGTTGGATACAAAAATCTATGCCTTTCGGATATTGCCAAGAAATGAGGCAACAAAAGGTGGTAATGCAATAAGCATTATAAGAGTTTCGTTGTCGCAAGATCCACATCTAACCACATGCATTCTCTCTGATAATAACTATGAAAAGACTGCATGTAACCATCAAAATCCAGTATCACCTTTTCAGTATATAGGGACAATAGTTTATAAAATAATTTCAACAACATAGATGTTATAGGAGATAGATGTTGCAGGGCTTCTAAAAGTCATTAACTTTTCGTAGCCTCCTCTTCACCAAGCGCTTGAATGAGTTCCTCACAAAGGCAAGAACATTTATGTACTCAAACATATCAAAAGATCCTTGAAGATAGCTCTCATCTATCGCCATGAAAGGACTACGGATCCTCAGAAATTGATCTTCACATCGGCGCGTTCTCTCACTCAAGGTCTGCAACATCATCATTTGTTGGAGTCCAATGATCAAATCTCATTTGGACCTTCAAAGGAAAGATCCGTCCTTGAAATTGACTCATGAATCTCCTCCAAAGGATGGACAACAAAGATTTATAATGTAACGTAATACTAGTATAAGGGACAAATGCACACATATCCACATACGGTCACACAAACATACATACTAAAAAATGTGGAATTATCTTTGAATTAGAGTGTTACAAACAATAAATCAAATTAATGGAGTATCAAAAATAAAATAGTGAATCAAACATCATATATGAATAAAAAATCATATAGTAAATCATACACCATATACGAATCATTTGGTGAATCTAATACTGTATAATGGTAGACTAATCATTCTTGCATCTAAAACAACCATATGGTGATCATAATTCTTGCACATTTCTATTCATAAATATAAAACAAGACAAACAAATTTGCATCGAACACAACCATATATGAAGAAGAAAATCACCATTACTATGTATAACAACATACAATCAAGTCATCATTCTTGTATCTAAGACTACCATTTCGAAAAAAAATGCTTTAGATTTATATCCTAAGTTACTGTATTCGTCTCGAAGGAAATGGAAAAAGACCGGATAATAAAATGGAGCACGACGAGAGGGGGACATAGAGGATGAGATCTCTACAACGGAGGTGATGTAGGGAGAGGCTTGAGCGGCAGCCGAGCGGTGGGAGAGTCGGGGGCATCAGGAGATGATGAGGGGTTTGGGAGAGGAAGAATGGAGAATGCGGTGGGAGGCGGCGCTTCGATAGTATAAATCCATCGGGGATGATAACGATTGGGGATGGTTTACTTAAGACCATCCCTTATTAGCTCTGAAACAACAAAAATTCACGCCTGCGAAATTTAATGTGACATAATGGGCCGGTCGCAACCGTCCCCTTCGTTTGAACTTAAAGAGACGTTCACAGAGAGCGGGAGGTGACGGTCTTAACCATCCCATGTACAACTCGACGGGAACGATCACACAACCGTCCCTAAAAGCACTCGGTAGAGACGGTTAATTACTAAACCATCGCCTCGCATAATGTTGAAAAGGGATGGTTGATTGTAAACATTTCCTCTAGTCATCAAGAGGGACAGACACTTTTCAACTGTCCCTTATCATTTTTAAGGGACGGTTTCTGATTAACCGTCCTTGATGGATGTCCCTAAAGACTTGTCTGTTTGTAGTGGTGGTTGGTGTCAAATTATCGTGAATAGGTTATGAGATGGGGGAAGGTATTGTGAGTGGCTACAAACTGTAGCTTCCCCAATTGTGCTAAATTGTGAGTGAACTTTGTGTTGGCTTTGATGGATCTCCAAGGATAAAAAGAGATGATGTTCCTGAGAGTTCCTCTCCTCTTCCTCCTCCCTCGGATGGGCATCCGACATAAGCTCTTTATGGTGTTTCAAGATGATGGAGTGACTTCGTAGAGGATTGCAGACATGTAGGTGGCACGAGTTGGCTTGAGCCTCGATGGCTCGACCAAGGGTTATTAGGGTGAAGCTTAAGGGATTGGGTGTTGGAGGGAGATATGGTGTGTGAGGTGCTCTGAGATAGGTGAAGGAATGGAGCTAAGCTCCTGCCGCCAAGGTGTGCCCAGAGGTGAAGCAGTGAGGGAGATAGAAAAGAAGCAGAGGATTGAGACATGGTGTGTATGTGGATGTCATGGATTGGGTGAACGACAGAGGACGGTAAGAAAATGACGATGAAGGGGTTCCTGGAATTTGAACAATGTCGAGGAATGATGGTGGTGGAGGAATGTGAAGGGAGTCTGTCAGTTATGTCCCTATTAATCACACCATGGTTTGAACAAATCATGGATTTAGTTAAACTCATTGATGGTTAAACTAATAGAAGGACACAAGTGATGATGGTGCAAGGAGGCGGGGCACAATATATATTCCAAAAAAGGGAGGGGTATAACTGATATTGCAACTGTTAAGAAGGGCACAAGTTATAAAAAATCTTTATATTTATTATAATTTTTTCTTTGTTTTTAATATGGTGCATATTCATTATGAGTTTTAGTTTTTAATGTATTTGTCTTCTCTTATTATTTTCGTAATATTTTTATGTTAATTTAATATTTGCTATATTTTTCAATCGTTTTATAATAAATGTGAGTTAAGCTCCTGTTAAGAAATATGTTAGTACAACTATGTTCTTTGTTGGTCTAAATCCTAACACAATGAGAAGTTAAATATAAGGCCTAAAGAAGAGTGTTTAAGGACGCATAAATGAGATCGTGACATTAAAAACACTCTGATACGTTAAATAATGAATCGCATGCAACTTAGCAGAAAATCCAATGTAAAGGGTTGGAGATGGTGAGCATATAACTAGAAAGATAATAAAGGAATACTAATGAATATCTCTCTATACGCTTTTCACCATTTTATTATGTTTCAGGTGTAGCGACTGTTCTTTGCTATTAATTGTATAGAGATTTATGACCATACATACTTTTTCGAAAATCGCTCTAAGGTCCTGTTTGGTTGGAGAATAAGCCTTGTAATAAGGGGTCAATTCTCCTCCTGACACGGTTCCCAGTGTACGACTATTCTACATTATTTCATCTTATTTCACTCTTATTCCTATCTTTATTCCACATTACCTACCTTTATTTCACCTTATTCTCCTTGTTCCTATCCTCCAGCCGAACAAAGAATAAACCCTTATTCTCCTTATTTCCCATCCTTATTCCTGCTTATTCCCGAACCGAACGGGCCCTAAGTTTATAGCCTTTTAGCGGCATAAGCTGCAATTTGCATCAAACATCAAGATGTGACTTTACTTGTAGGTTTCTACGGGTAGTCATAGTTTACTTGTCTGTGCAGTTTAACTTTTAATTATGTAGATATTGTGCGCTTTGGACTCTACTTATTAATTAAATTCTAAATCATTGAGAATAATTAATATATAATATTGGTATAACATTTTACTCATTTACCTTTCCTGGTATATATTACAAATGTTAATCTAATGATCGAATCAATTCCATGATTATACGATCTTAACCCCAGCTCATTCCCATTTTAGGCGGAACATATGTAGTAATTCTTTTATTCATATTAGTAAGCGGAGTATTGAACTAAGAAATAGACCGTAGAAGCTAAAAAAGGGTATCCTACGACTATTGTTGACTATCTTGATCCTTAATAAGGTCAAGCTTAAAAAGGTCAAGCAAGTTAGGTCAAGTAGCGATTCGATCCAAATGTCCACATTGTGATGCTAAAATGAATTATCTATCAACCTACAATATAATTCGGTATAGTTGCTTTTAAAAAAATATAACTTGATTTTTTATAGGTCAAATATGTAATTTACAGCGATAGTCACACACTTAATAAAATGAGTGAGTAATCTAGCTAGAACCGACGAAAGGAAGGAATAATCAATCCTATAGGGTCCATCTAATTGTAGTTTCCCTATCTTGCACAATTATTTTTATGTAAGAACAAAGATTCTACTTGATTTTAGCAACACCAAAAAAAACAACCAAAGTTAAAAATTTTAGGGATTTTTACCCGGCAAACCCTATAATCTTTGTCAATTACCTTTACGACCTTTGAATCATCCTAATTCCTCCCTCAACCCTGTAAACTTGCTCCGTCTTACCCCACGAACCCACCCTGTAATATATACCATGAAAGGTATTAGGTAAAATCACATATTATATTTCTCCTCATATTCCTGCTAAGCTATCTCACTAAGAAAGAACACTTCGGCTTGTCCAGATGGGTGGAAATGTGGAATTCGTATTTCCACCCCAAAATCCTCAATTTTCCCGTGGGTTTTCCACACTAAACCCTCATTTCCACTCACCACAACCATTTGTCATATATCATTCTCTCTCATATGGGACCCACCCGACAACCCAACTCTCTCATTTAACAAGTTCAATCCTCCATTTCTGTTTCTTCCATTTCAGTAAGAAATATTATATGATAACAGTTATCATCTAAAAATAAATTTGAAAATACTCAACATGTAATCATTTTCCCAAACTTCATATGGCAAGAACACCTCTCAACAACAAATCTCAATCAAAAAAATCAAAACAAATAAAAGGATTATCCACTCCGCCACAAGGTAACCTCATACCGCTACCTTCTTCTTTTTATTGCCTAGGCAACCACACCAAGTTGAAAGATTGCATGCGCAAGTTTAGGGACATCACAAGATTAAAGAAGACCATAACAATCAATCGTGATAGACACCTTTGCTAAGTTCTCCGACATAAAATTTGAACTTCAAACAATATTTGTTGAAAAATTACCTTGTGTACTTTGACATTAATAACTAACATATATACTATATTCATATAAGCACGATTACATACATATATATATATATATATTGATATTCTCTTATCTTTTATTAATAATTAGTAAAAATAGTTATTGAAAATTCTAAAAAGAGTTGCAACATATAGTTATTGAAAAAATAACCGGTCACACATCACACTAAAACAATTTGTTACCACAAGTTTGTGGCAGCAAACTGTCAGTAAAACTATGATTATGGAGCTTTTGTTCATTACGTTAATGTCTGGATCTCTCCACCAAATATAAAAGAATGACATATATAAAAGAATGACATCATATGATATATAGATGCTCTCCACCAAAATCATGAAAAAGTCTTCATGGTTGTTTGCCACCCTAACCATGAAGATGACCTTAATTATTCTACTACGCTACAACACTCGATATATATAGAAAAGGTACTCCCAAATTCTTCGGCCGTCATGAAGAAGCAAAGAACAATAAAAGTAGAAGAGTAGCGTGCACATCTCCACCTTAAGGGTCCGTTTGGTTGCCAGGGTACATCGAGTACGCTGGCATACCCCAAGCTCCAACCCTGCAATCTTAGGTTGAATTGCTTGTATTGTCTATACAATTTCTTTGGTATAATATTTTTTAATCATGTTCAAATAAACGTATTAACATAAAAAATATATTATAATCATTTAAAAAGTTAATATAACACATAATTAATATCATATCACAACATAATTATCATTCCAACCCTCCCAACCCTCCAAACAACTACTATCACAGGAGAATACTCCAACTCAGCTCAACCCAACCCGGTAACCAAACATGCCCTAATTATTCTACTATACTCTTTGAGATAATATCTAATTTAACTAAAGAAGGATTAGATGTGGAAGCAAACGTTGAGAATAAAATAGAAGAGATGCTTTTTTGACAAGTAATTCCATTCTATTTTGGTATTGATTTCCACTTTTATAACAAGAAGAAGATTATATACGTCAAATTATTAAATTGGCAAGCGAAAGTGGCATCCTTATACATCAAAATTAGCTATAGCCAATATTATCTCTTTTCATTACCAGATGGGCTAAAGGTTAAGAAGTACATTTTGAGTTCTACTTGAAGGTTGCTGTTAGTCTTATTATATGTTATAACAAGGGGCAACATGGTAGTCAGGTGGTTATGGAGTGTTAAATGAAATTGATCTAACAATTATCTGGATTTACATGATTTAATTTAACAATATTGCATAGTATTACATAAATCATCAATCAAAAATAAATCCAAATTAGAATATGTATAATCTTTGGATAATACAAGAACTTTTTATATCAACAAATCATATAGTTTTAAGCAAGATTTAGAATGCGCATTGAAATAAGCCATCGACGAATAAATGGAAACGGGATTAAGATCGGATATCATCCAAAGATCCATGAAGGACTTTACGTAGAGAACATATCGCCCCACATTACCAGCATGTTGGGTCTGACGATTAGCTCCCATGATATAATGTCATATGATCAGTATTAATGTATTTTGATATTGATCGTCCTAGAAAGTAGCTCAATAAACTCATAGTCGGGTATAATGTGAAACCCCGAAGTTCTTAAAATATTAAAACTCAATTATCGACCTGATCCACTATCCAAAATGGACCATTGAGGATTTTATCTTGTAGTATTCTTCGAGACCTTTTCAATGAGCCTAAGAACATTAAAAAAGAACACCGCATGCGAAAGTTACGTTGGAATATAATTTACCGCTTTTGAGCCAGAAACCGAGGCTATATAAAGGCCAAATGGTTAGACTACCTAGTCAATTTATCCACACCTAGCATCGGAGCTTCGACCCAGAGCTCATCACAGCTCCACCTTTGGTGAATTTTCCGACCTTTGATCAGCGATCCGAATGCGTCGTTTTGAAGAGGGCAATGAGGTCAACACCGTGCTAGCGTGTGTTTCACGCTAAGCACTTCGAAATTGCAAATTTTAGGGTGGAGGAGACATCTACGGAATGACCTCTGACAGTACAAATTTTTATTTTTTGCTTTGCTGTTAGGTCGCACATCTTTCATACATCATGTAGTAATTCGTAGTTTTCGCGTCAATTCGATGTCCAGATCATCCGAAATCGTGCGTGCAAAGTCTGATTTCATATCATAAATCGACTTCCATCATGGTTTTTCAGAGATCCGATGATTCGAGAAATAAGAAACTTAGGTCAGATTTATCCTTTTTCCATGCCCTATACATGCATGTATCAAAATTGAAGACGAAAAACCGAACATGAAATCAGACACCTATTACATTCAAATATGATTTTCGAGAGATCCAGTGATCCAAAAAAATATGAAACTTAGTTCAGATATATTTTTTTCCATGCTCTCTACACACATGTAATTTATTTTAAAATCAAGATGAAAAATCGTACATAAAACCAGACCATCCAACACATTCAATTGCATTCTCCTAGAGTTTCTATGATTGTAAAAATATGAAATATATATTGGTTTTCTCCTTGTTGAATGCTACATCCATGCATCTAATTTACTTTCAAATCTGAAACAAAAAATTGGATACCAAATCGGAGCACCAACTCACGGTCTACAGCTATGATCGACCAGACAAGTGGTTTGATCAATGTAATGAGTCATTGTCTTAACAAATGTTAGCCATTTAAATAAGTTAGTTACCTAACTATAGCGGGACCTTTTACAACTAAATCATAAGTAGTTAAACTGGAAATTATGGTAGATGATCGGAATGCTAAGTGGATAAGGAACTAAGTGAAATTCTTGATAAATGTTGAATCTATTCTACTCTTACTTTGAATATTTATGACATCTGGTTGTGTCACAGTTGAAACCCTTGTTCACATGTACCTTGTACTTTGATGATTTCTATGGTCGAGGTACTTTAACTGTTCAGCGTTGCGGTGCACGCAGTGCAGTTTCTCGTGTTGTCCTGAATAGAGGAGTAGACATCACAAGAAAATCATTTGATGTTGGGAGAGAATGAAAAGATATCAAGCTCGACTTTCGATTTTAACACAAACAAATTTAAAAAGATAAAATAATAAAAACTCAAAAAAGAAAACCAAGTTTGCATTTTCCACCTAAGTGAAGGCCTAACTAATTGAGGACCCTCTATGTGTAGCTAAATTTCTTAGCTAATACGACAAAGGTTGAACTCTATTAAGCTTACAGTTACGGCTGAGAGATAAGAGAACTTTCCTTACGTCCTAAGAAAAACTACATGAATATGATTAGGTTGTACCCGATATGATCGAAATAGACATTGCGGAGAGAATGATCGAGGAGCTCGGAACTGTGAATATGTTAGCAATAAATGCTGGCAGTCAGGACATATTACCGACAATTTCTTACCATCGATGTAAATGCTAGTAATTGTTGCACTAGTTAATGACGATAACGTTTGCCGACGGTTGTAGAACCGTCCTTGAAGAGCTACGACCATCGTTGCTATGGCACAAGTGACGAAGCCGGTCGACATTTCATCGTCAATTAAATAACCGTCGAGGTTAATGAAAGATCAATGTCAATAAAACCATCACCAGCAATTATTTTTTACATCGGTTACTCAACCAATGTAAATATAGTGTACCATAATGTTTTGTAGACCGTCGAGGGAAAGCAACAACCGTCAGGTTATATGTTTCATTAGTGATTGTTTATTAGTAACCGTCGTTGACTGAAACCGTCGATGAATTTTTTTGAATTCAGAGTAACGATAAAAAGTTTTTTGGATCTAAGTCTGAATGATCAAAAATAGATCCGAATGGAGGCAAAGAATCCATGTAACCGACCCTACTTGATGTGGGAAAAGCTTTGTTGTTGTTGTTGTTGTAGAGTAATGGTAAAAAAACAACTATATTGGTTGTCCATAACCACTAGGATTATTTAACACAGCCGATGTAAGCCTAAATGCCAGATAAACAACGCCAACGGGTTAAGAATCTCCAACAAAATGTTGATATAAGGATCGAGAGAGGCTCATTCTCACACTTTCTCTCCCCTTCTCCCCCGTTGCCCGAGACCCGCCTCTGCTTCTCCCAACAACCGAGCCTCGCCGTCCTCCCCTCCTCCCATCATTGGAGCCTCGTCGATCTCGCTCTTGTCGCTGGTGCTCCTTGAAGGCATTAGAGCACGAATACCGAGCTCTCCCCTCCTACTTGTGTGGATCTATGTGTTCCTTATTTTTTCCTTTTAATATATTACATGTATACTCATTGTGCGAATTGAACCTTCGCTTATTTGATTTATTTCATCGTATTTTCATATTTCCATATGATTTATGCCGATTTAAATGTTGTATTATTGTTGATATATTTCCCTATGATTGTGGGTTGTGTATGGCGTTTGTATGTGTAGGCTATGGTGTCATGGTGGTTGTGGGGCTTGTGGGGTGGTGACTTTGGGGGTTTGCATAGTGGGTGTGTGTTGTGGGATCTGTGGTGCTTGTGGGTGGCGGTTCATCGAGTCTGTATATGTTGTAGGAGGGGTATGTGGTGTGTGTGGAGGTTGTGGTGGTTGTGGATGGGGTTGGGGGTAGGTGTAGTGGAGTCTGTGGTAGTCGTTGGTGGGGTTGGTAGTTTGTGGTGGTTCTGATTGCAGTGGGTGGGTGTTGTAGGTTATGTATTGGTTGTGAGCGGAGTAAGTGGTGTATGTGATTGTTGTGGGTGGGCGTAATGTGGTCTGTGGTGTTTATGAGTGGGCGTACTGGGATCTGTGATGGTCGCGGGTGGGGTTTGTGGTGTGTATGATGGATGTGATTGAAGTCGGTGGGAGTTCTGGGTAGGTGTTGTAGAGACTGTGGTGGTTGTGGGTGTGGCATGTGGTGTGTAGTGGCTATGGTTACTGAGGGTAGTGGTTGTGGTAGCTATTGTGTGGTAGTTGTGAGGGTTGTTGTGTCTGTTGGTAGTGTTTGTTAGGTTGTGGGTGGTGGTTGTGATTGTAGTGGGTAGTTGTTGTGGGTTATGCGGTGGCGACTGCGGTTGTGGGTGGTTGTGGTTGGTGGTTGTTAATGAGGTTGTGAGGTTTGTTGTGGTTATGGTGGCTATGGCGGATGACTGTGGGGTATGGTGTGGTTGTGGTTTCTGTGGGGTATGTTGTGGTTGTTGTTGCTATGGGGTATGTTCTGGTTGTGGGGCTGTAGTTGGGTGTTGTGGTGTGTATGTGTAAGCTTGTTCCTATGTTTTCATGGCTATAATTATGTATCCTTTGAATATTTAGAGCTTCTTTGGTTATATGCCCTAAATTGCATTTCTGCCTTACATTTGTATTTTCTTTTCAATATGTTTCATGCTTATGGTTGTTGGCAACTAACCTGTATGGAAATTCTTCAGCGGCAAACTCTTGGCACTAATGGCAACATTGTTGATAGTGCAGAGAGTGTCTTTCAAAGTATTTATATCTAAAGATTCACTGGACAATGATATTAATTAATAACTCCTAAAACTTGAAATGATGAGGCTACATAAAAGCCTTTAAGTTTTATGAAAATTATCTATTTAAGTTATTTTGAACCCAACCACTATCCAAAACCCTCATAGCCACCACGCACATACCCCACAATAAAATTAAGGCGATGATATTATGAAATTGATATTCCTTAAACCTAAAATGGTGATGATATCTAGCAACCTTTTAGATTTTGTTGATATGTTGTAATGGTTTTCTACCCCCATTCTGATTGTGGCTATTACAATTAAATATCATTTTAGCAATTCTTGACTTATATGCCTCGTATCTTGATATGGTTTGGTGATTTGGTTGCCTATGAAGAATCCTAATGCAATTTTTCAATAAGGTGTGGCATCTGTCAACAGTAGTCATTGAGAAGATCATTGACGATCTCGAAATACAATGATTGCCTCCCTGAATACCATTTGAAGAGGTAAAATCCAACCCAACCATCCAGATGTGAAACTTTTGATGTTCTTTTCTCTTCCTTTTGATTTCACGTAAGTGGAGTTTGTGGAAGGGACACTCGTTTTTGAGATGGTCAGCATGGATGCTATTTGTCATTGGTAATTAAAGTTTTCTCATAGGTATCTATGTTACATGCATTTAAGATATAAGTAGTATTAATTGGAAGTTATGATATACCCAGAGCCTCAATGATGTATGTTTTTTAACTTCGGTTTTTGGAATCCTTTAAGTGTTTAGATCTTATTTTGTCTCAGATCCTAAATTGTCTTTTGTGCCTTATTTTTGCATTTTCTTTCCTATATGTTGCACGCTTATGGTTGTTGGCAACTTCCAATAACTATATGTGTAAATTCTTCAGAGGCACACTCTTTGCACGAATGACAACATTGTTGATAGTGCGGAGACTGTCATCTGAAGCATTTATCCCTACAGGTTTAATCACTAATTGTGGCAATGATATTAATTAACAATTAATTTACATGAAATGGTGTAGATACTTAGCAGCCTTTTAGATCTTTTTGATATGTTGTAATGATTTTTTAGCTCCATTCATACTTTGAGGTAATGATGATTCAATATCATTTTCATAATTCTTGACTTGTATACCATGTATCTTGAAATGATATGGTCATTTGGTTGCCTATGAGAAATCCTAAGGCAGTCTTTACATTTAAAGTTTGGTCTCTGACACTAGTGTCCAAGGAGTAGATCGATTATCATCTTGAAAATACAGTGGTCCCTTCTCCGAATACCATCCGTAGAGGCAAAATCCAACCCAACCATTCAGATCTGAAACCTCTAATGCTCTTTCCTCTTCTTTTTTCTCTTAGGCAAGTGGCATTCGTGGAAGGGGCTTGTATTTTTGAGATGGTAAGCATGGATCCTATTTATCATTGCTAACTAAAGATTCCTCATAGGTAGCTATGTTGCTTCTTTTTAAGATATAAGTAGTACTAATTGGAAGTTTTGATATATATATATATATATATATATATATATATATATATATATATATATAGGGAAATTATCCAATGAGCCCTGTGCCCATTTGAGATGAGATGAGCCCACTCATTTCTTACCATTATTTCCAATCTTTTTGAGCTTAATAAGTATTTGTTTACAAGTGTTATATCATATTCTTACTACTAGTAACTATTTTCAGGAAAAAAAACCTTAAATTCATACAAAATGATTGTATTATTATTTGTGTTACTAGTCTCATTTATATTCTTACTAATGACCATTTCTTGTGAATCTAAGATCTTCTTTATATGAAAATAGTTACTAATAGTAAGAATATGATATAACAACAGTAAATAAATAAGCATTGAACTCAAAATGATGGAAAATATTGGTAAAATATGAGTGGGCTCATCTCATCTCAAATGGGCACAGGGCCCATTGGATAAGCCCTCTCTATATATATATATATATATTGTGAGCCTCGATGACGTCTATTTTTTTGAAGTTCTTTTTTGTAATCCTTTAAGTGTTTAGAAGTTCTTTGATTTCATGCTCTAAATTTCTTGTTTGCAATTTTTTAGGTTTTTTATTTGTTGTAATATTTTTAGTAGAGGCAATGTAGATTAAATATATGTTAGCAAGTCTTGACTTGTATACCTTATAGCTTGAAATGGCGTAGTGATTTGACTATTTATGAGGAATCCTAAGGCAATCTTTACAATAAATGTTTAACCTATGTGAATGTTGTATCATGAATGAGATCAGTTATCATGTCAAGGCACAGTGATCCCCTCTGGGAGACATCATTCACAGAGACAATAACTTAAACGAGGAGTATGGTAATTGAAGATTTCTCATAGTAGTTAAATTGCAGCCTTCTAAGATTTAAGGGGTACTAATCGGCATTTATGATATTTTCTAAGCCTCGATGATGTCTCATTTTTTTAAGTTCTTCTTTTCACATCACTAGATATCTTTTACTACATAAGTTGCCTTTGAGTATCCCACTCATTCGAACAAGAGGCTATGATGATATATTGTACTGACATGGTAATTTGGTTCCTTACGAGGAATTAACGACTCAGGAAAGAGTTACCTAGCCATCTCGAGTAGACAACGATCCCCTCTACAATCACCATTCGATGATGCAAAATTCAACTACCTTGATTTGAGGTTTATTATTTATTTCCTGTCCTTTTTACTATCATACGAGTGGTGGACAAGGAGGGGCTCGATGCGGACTCGAATATAGCTAGGATGTGCCCTATTTTTTATGGTATTTTATGATTCCTTGTAGATAGCCATATCGCACATGTTTAAAATATTAGGAGTAATAAGAGGAAGTATTCTTATCTGCCTTTCCCAAAGAACATCATGGCGTGTCCGTTATAGAGGTGTTGCAGCGAACGTCACTCATTGGTATGGGGGACGATGGACCAGGGATTAATTCAGGAAAATCGACATGTGTGCCGAGTTGGATGAGGTAAAAAATGTCATTCTGAATTTTAAAGAAACAATTGATAGGAACATTGAGGAGAGCTTGAAGACTCGAGAAATGCTCTCTCTCTCATACTTGCAAATCAGATGAGTCGAGAATCTCCTACATCGACATTTTTTCCATTTCATCCTCCAAATGATCCACCACCTTCGGACTCTGGAAGTATAATATTGTAAATTTTTACTTATTTTAATTTTATAAATTATAATATTGTACATTTTATTTAATATTATTAATTCAGTTATAAAATTGGATTTTAGTGTTTCATATTTATAAAATAAAAATAAAAATTGAATTAAGATCTTGGATCCGAATTCGATTTTTATTTTTTAAAATATTTTGATAATTTTCCTGATGGTTGTGAAATTGCCGGGAAAGGTCTGACCTCTGTAGGTGTTACATTGACTTTAACGGTGAAAAACAACTACTGGAACAACTCCGATTAACACGTGATCTTACACCCACGATCGATAAGCTTGTCGTAGAACATTCTTCCCTACATATGGTGGCGGTTTCCATGAAACGGCGGTGGACATCTAGTCGTCACGGTTAAGTTATCATCAGTGTTTGGCAAACAGCCGGTGAAGGTCAGCTAGCCAACCACCGCGATTAAGTTATCATCGGTGTTTGACAAACCGCCGGTGAAGATCAGCTAGCCAGCCACCGCGATTAAGTTATCATCGATGTTTGGCAAACTATCGTGAAGGTCAGCTACAGCAGCGGTTACTAAACCGTCGGCGTTAAGGTACTCATCGTCCGTATTACTTATGCCAAAGGTTAAATCGCTTACGGTCGGGTTCCCGTCATTGCCGGCAGTTTCAAGTTCAACCCACTTGCCGACAATTTTGAGCCATCAACGGTGGCCCGTCCTATTGTAGTGTCACCAAGTCCTGGCTAAGATGGCAAGGATATGTGTGCTCGCCAATCAAGGCTTTTGTTAAAGTAGATCATTAAAATTCACATCCTTTTCTACTAGAAATTGATATGACAAATTATGTTAATCTATCTAAAAAATCCACAACCAATTGTAGGAAAATTATCAAGATCCACGATTCCAAGTAATTTTCTCAAGTCAAAACGGGAGCAGAATTACGCATACCGTGGCTTATATAATCCTTCTTTTGCTTTTTGTTACAAGCGCTTAATGGGGGCACATATATGAACATACCAAATGATTAGAGCTAATTTAAGCAATATGTCACTACCTTTCTCCCCTTCACTTTCCATGCTTCAAATTGAGAATTTTAGTCTATAATTAAGCACACTAATCCGTGCAGTTGTCCCCTAATTAACAGCAATCCCTCACACCAGTACTACTTGAAACTCAACATGAAACGAGAAACATCTTTTGGATGGCATACTTTATTTTCAATGAAGGTACCTTCTGGTTTGAAATTCTACCTAGTATTACTACTTTCACTCCATAATAATGAAGTAAATTATGTCTTTAACTTCAAACCTTGATGCAAAACTGTACGGTTATAACAACAAAATATTTCTCTTGATGATAGTCTTTCGGTCTGGTGCTCTTAAAGTCCATGCAACTTTGTCATGTTTCATGAGTGCGTTCAAGAGCGATCCTCTCCTTCTAACAATGATCCACAATAACATACACATATGTGGTATTTTCCAAGGATGCATTGTCAACATCCTATGTTACGGCCTAAACCAATTTAGAGCATATGATCTTCTTTTTCTTTCAACTCGAAGGCACTCACTCTTATAAGGATTGGACGCTGACACATAAGCATGAAACAATAGCATCGACTACTTCTCCAAACAACTTGTTACACGTAGAAGTTATTTTGTGAGATCTTCACTCGAATAGGTTGGGTTACAATTATGGATGTGTTGTCTTTGGATGTTCAAAAGCCCCGCTGCTATGTATCAATTGACACTTTTTTATAATCTAGTAATTTTTATCTAAATTTTAATAATAATAATATATAGTAGATTTTAGGGAGATAAACTGAACTGCGAGGACTTTCACAGGAGTTGGATGTTGATTGTGAAAACCTTTCGAAAACTGTATGGAGAGACGACCTCTTCTTTTATTGCAATCTGGCCATAGCATTCGGACCATAGCACTCATTGTCTTTGTGAGACGATCATGTTACCTCTTTCATAGTCTTTTGAGAATCCAGGACACTCGTCATGCAGTTCGTGAATGTCCTTGCCTAATCTCAAGTGGGAACTCAACCCTATGACTTTGGTGTTGTTTATATACATCTATCCCAATGCGTCATCTATTGAATCATTGCAAATGATGTTCGATCCCGAAGAGGATGAAGGAATCTTCGGAAAGTGGATTTTTACGATCCGATAAGCAATCAAACTTATTAAATGTTCCAACTATTCTATGTTTTCTTGAAAAGGGAGCTCAACCTACATAATCAGTTAATGATATTTAAAAAGGCGGAATTATTTAAAGAATTTCACATTTAAAAAATCGATTGAATCTACAACCATCACACATGAGACACTAAGTCCCTTAAAGTCTTAAGTTAGATTTGAATATCTATTCTACCTTTTTATTGAACTTCAAACTTTCTCGATAATTATGGTTATATTATCACAATGCACCAAGATTGGAGAACAATTCCAGAAAGAAGTTCTCTTAACTATTCAGCATCAACTCTAGTGATGTTCAAAACATTCTTGCCTCTGTGAGATTACATCATCTTCAATGGTAAATATATAATTAGCAACTTAGTAACATTATTACGCCCAGTTTCATATGTTTCCCCTATCCATTTTCTACCACGATATATCTGTAATATATAAGGATGCCTACTATAATGAAAACTATGGGCAATAGTACCCTTCAAGTATTGTAGTATTCGATTTAGAGCCTTAGAATGAGAACAATCAAGATAATTTGTGTATATACTCAATTTTATCATCAAGAATGAAATGTTGAGCCTTGGTGTAGTTTATAATATACGGTAGGTTTCTTGTATATAATTGGTGTGTACTTGAGTTGGTGCAGATGAACTCCACTCTTGTTCTTGTAAAGTGTTTTGAATAAATCAAAAGGAGTGCTTGCAGCTTGGCTATCTCGATATCTAAATTCATCAAGTACCTTCTCGATATAGTGGGCTTGAGTACTTATAATCCCATCTGCTAGGATTAGAGTTAAATTATGATAATTGGATTGAACTCCTAATCCTAATTGCAATTGAGTTGTATTCTATTTATAGTCCTATTGAGAATATGCCTATGGGATTGTAATTGTGCTATATATAAAAGGGTGCGGAGGCGTTGCCTCTACACCACAGTGAGATGGAATACCACAAGAGAAGAGAAGAGAGAGAGAGGAGAGAGGAGAGTGAGCGGAAGTAATGGAGAGAGTTGTACTCGTTCTTCTTATAGTGATTTTCTTCTCCGGTGGTCGCGAGAGGTGATCGACCACCGTTATATATGGTTGTTCTATTCTTCACATGCTTCCATGGTGGTGGTCGATTGTGCATACACATCCGTATGTGTATAAGGTGGCCCATATCCCCAACAACAAGTAGTTGAGAGACGATATCGTCGGGTCGTGTCCCCAACAACTAGTATCAGAGTTTAGTTCAACGACAACAAGGGATATGATGTGACATAACGGAGCGAGATTCAACATCAAGGAGATGACATGATGCAACAGCTGTGCCTTCTTCAAAGGATGTGAAGAACCAACGGTTACGGTGAACCGTTGAGATTAGGAGAGTACGGAGTCCGATTGAGGTGATCTAAGAGTCTAGATAGAGTTTTTGCGCACTCTGGATGAATTGGAAGGTTTGGATCAGGAAGATTCTGCTTCGATTTTTCAGATTGTGCAGGAAGTACGATAGGAAAGCGGATGACAAAATATTCACCGAGGGGTGCATCATTGTCTTTGGAACCCTTCAACAGGAAGAACGACTTCACCTTATGGTAACAACAAGTGAAGAACATACTCACCCGAGAATGACTTGTGAAAAATCTCCAGGATAAAGAAAAGAAGACATAGAAAATGAAATAGGAAGAGTGGAAGGAGATGAGGGATCTCGCGAACGGTACAATACAATTGTTCTTGGCAGACAACACTATTCGCGAAGTCATCCACCTGGAGGATCTAACAGAGGTTTGGATAAAGCTTGAAGGACGATACAAGTCCAAATCTTTGACAAATCGGCTATTGACGAAGAAGAAGCTCTATGGTATAAATATGATAGAGGGGACAAAGCTTGAAATGCACTTGGATGAATTCAACAAGATTCAGACAGACGTACTCACACTTGAGGAGAAGAATGCGAAAGGATAATCTCTCTTCAAGGAAGAGGATAAGGCACTGATCTTGTTGAGTTCCCATCCATCTTCCTACGATCATATTGTGACGATGTTACTCTATGGCAAGGATACCATCAGATTAGATGAGATAATTGCTTCACTGCTTACGAATGAGTCTCGATGGAGGTTGATGGATGAGGCAACAAATGATGAAGGTCAGGTTCTGACAACCGAGGGCAGACATTCAAGATCAAGGGAGACAATATTTAGAGGTCGATCCAAGTCATGAGGTCTGATCGGATGCTTCTATTGTGACAAGGAGTGTCACAAAATAGCTGATTATCCGAGACGTGAGAAGGAGAAAGGAAAGAAGAAGGTTGGTGATTATTGAAAAACCACCCAATCTACCACTCTAAAGGAAGAATAGTGTCGTTGAATCGATCAAGTGAATTTCACCAGAAAAAGATAAGTTTTAGTTATCTTTTTATTTTATTTGTATTCCTAAACAAGATGGTGTATAGTGTCAAATACGAGAGTGTCGAACTCAGGGAGGCAAACTGTTGGAAAAATAGAGTAAAATGGAAGAAAAGCTAAGGTAATGGGTTTCTTATTTATTTATTTATTTTTAAGGATTTTTCTAGATTTTTTTTATTTTTATGAATTTTATATTATTTTTGTGATTTTGGTATTTTGTAATTTTTAAATTTTAGAAAATGTTTTGTAATTTTTATTTGGGTTTTTATTTTGTTATTTTTATGTTATAATATTGTTTTACTATTTTTATAAATCTTTAAGATATTTATTTTTATGGATTTTGTATTATATTTAAAGTTGGAAATTATATTTTTATTAAAAATAATGAAGTGTTTTTTATCTTTAAAATAGAAAAGAGTAAGGTAATGTCTTTATCTTATTTTTATTAGAAAGTAGTGAAATTATCTTTAAAATGATATGATGTGCATATTTTTATGATTTTTATTGAATTAGTTATGAACTTTTGAAGTTTTAATGGATTTCGTATTTTAAATTAATTTTAGTATTTGTTATTTTATTTTATTTTTAGTTATTTTGTAAAATACAGTAAAATATACTACATGTATTTTTTATTTTTTTAAGGTTTTTATATTTTTATGATTTTTTAAAGTTTATTATATTTTTTGTATTTTTAAATGATTTTTTTAAAAAATAGTAAACTAATCTTATTTTTAAAACTGATTCAATTCTTTTAATAAAATATATGGTATTTATACGAATATTTATTGTATTTTTATATTTTGTATTTTTTATTTATTATGTATAGAGAATGTATAGTATTGTATACAGTAGCAAGGGTATATATGTGATTTTCTAGAAATAATGGAATGCATGTGTAATAATGCAGAACTGGAGGGGCTTCACGCACAAATATCCCGGTATCCACGTGTTATCTCACGTGCTAACTTTAACAGGGACTTGTATGTGAAAAGCCAAGGCTCAGAGAGTAAAGTCACAAAAATGCCAAAATATATGTTTGCCTCACGTGCCTTGCACGTGAGGCACCCCAAAGGTGGGGTGACAGCTTCGATCTGAATCCAACGTGTGGTTCGCTCTTGAGCGTCGAATGACAATCCAATAGGGTGGTTATGGATTGATCTAGAATCTAATCCGTTCTTCCCAATTCAAGTCCATAGGCGGCGTTGCTTTCATGGGCTGTGGACTTCTATCGGATGTGGTTTCGAGTGAGGCAAAAGATGGATCTCAGGTGGTTCTCGTGCAACCAACAGATGGAGGATTTGCAGGCGTAGCTGCAGATTGAGGGGTTGTTCGATGGAGCTCTCAAATCAATCGGCGGTGATGTGCTCAAGTGGAGGCGATGCAGTTCCGATCGGAGCTATCGCTCAAGATATTCGATCTGCAGGCGCAACGAGGTTCCAGAACTGGAGTGGTAGCGTTCGGATCTGCTATCGATGGTACTTCTAGATAATTGTCGATGATGATCGGTCCTCCATCAAGGTTGATAATCAGATAAACTTTGATTCCATTCCATGTACCTGGAGATGATCAAGCGGACTTGAGCTTGAAGCTCGGTCCCAAATGAAAAAATGATAAACAAGCAAAGGAGCTTCAGCTAGGAAGGATCACACGATGATCAGAGGTGGATTGTGTATGGAAAATGATGGGAAAACGGATCAATTTGATGAAATGATTCAAAGTTGTAATTTGAAGGAAGAAATACAGAGAGGATAGAGAGATTAAGAGGGAGAAGGAGAAGGTTTGAGATCAGAAGATAAGGAAAACATAGAAAAGGTAAAGAGAAGGAACTGACTACTACCTGGAAGAAAGATTACGATGAAGGATGGATGTTTTCACCTGGGGCTTGGAGCAGAAGAGCTTTAAGTTGATCGTGGCCTCGATCTATGGCGGAGAGAGGCTATGGACAGAGCTTCATGGCATCGCAAAAGCTCCGGCAATCCGATCGCGCCTCCTCTCGCTCGCAAACTCGTGTGACGATGGACGGGAACATAGTTTGTCACTCTCATGCTCTCCCATCGAATCTCGTAGAGGAACTAGAGGAAATGGCGAATCCACTCAAAGCTTGGAGGTGATGCCCCTATTTATAAGGAAGAAAGTTTGGGGCGCACGGTAGCGGGTACAGACATCGCCGACGAGTAGAATCACTAGAGGTGGTTAGATGAATGGTCGGCCAATGACCGGCCTTTGGAGCAGTTAGCGGAATGGAGGGGAAGAGGGAAGGCGGAGGTGGCGTCCATGAGGAAGAAACGTAGGAAGAAGAAGGTCAGGGTGGAAGCAAGGGGAAAAGTAAAGTAGAAGAGCGAAAGAATTAAAAAAAATTAATTAATTAATATAATTAATAATGATTTAAATTAATAATTAGATTAAATAAATTAACTAAGATATAATTAAATAGATAATTAAGTAATTAATTAAGGAGTTAATTAAATAAATATTTTAATAAATAATTAAGTATATATAAATAATTAAATAAATTAATAAAAAAATTAATAACAAATTAGATTATAAAATATTTTTTAAATTTAAAAATAGAGTATCAATATATTTCATAATAATATAATTTAGGGTACATTATACAATTATACCAATATGGTCCCGAAATTCACATTTTGCATATTAGCTCCGATTTTAGCGAAATCAGTATCATCTGATAGATAATTAAATAATGTCAACTTAAAAATTGAATTTGCCTTATTAACTCCGATTTTAGTGAAATCAGTGACATTTGATAGATAATTAAATAATGCGAACTTTAAAACTGAGTTTGCCTCATTCGGAGTCCATCTGACCGAGTTATGAGGGCCGAAAAATTTAGGTAATGGCTTTGTGGCCTCAAGATTTATTGACATTTTGATTTAAATTATATTTTTGTAATTTTCTATTGATTTTTAGAAGAATTTTAGAAAAGAAATTAAATTAATCGATGTTATGGTTAATAACTAAAAATATGGGAAGTTTTTACATATTGTGCATATTTACAACGGGGCCCAAACGTCAAAAGGCACCCATCTTATTCTAATATTTTTTGATGTTTTCAATAAATAGTATTAATTATAAAATGAAGTTTAAAGTGAGTTTGGTTGTTTTGGAGTTTTCTATAAATAGTTATGAACCTCGGAAGTTGGTTTTTACAGTTTTTTCGGTTCATTATAATATTTTATTTTTACATTGAATAATTTTCCTAATGTTTTTTATAAAATAATATATATTTTTATAAACAATATTTTCATAAAGAAAGTGTTTTAATTTGAGATTTTATAATTGATAAATAAAATAGGTGAGATATTTACAATGTGAAAAATGTGTAAATTGTATTTTTGGTCTCGATTTTCTGCTATTTTTATAACTTAGGATCCTTATCTCCCCCTACTTATTTATTTTGTCAATCAAGTCAATATTGACCTGGTCTCGAGGTTAGGATCAGTCTGTATATATTTTATATCTACAACATTCTTTTCTTTTATTTTTCTTTTTCTCTTTATTATTTTTTAGATAAAATAAGTTTTAAATATATAATATTAATAATTGTTGTTAGAATGTTAATTAGTTGAAATTAGTGAGTATTTACATGCATTTTACCAAGGATTTTAGCCAAAATGAAAGAATAAAGATGATGAATCATAGATTCATTATTCTCCTATACTATCTTTGCTAGTCCCTTAGCAAACACTTATTTTATAAATAAGTGCAAGCAAAAAGAAAAAGAAAAAGGAAAATAAAAGAACTTAGAACATGCTTGTTTCTTTAAATCGAATCTCACTTCTCCCAATATTTAGAACTCGGATTAGGCCTTTGGATTAATAGTATTAGTGTGTCGGAACTCTATTAGAATTAGGATTTAAGTGTCGACAGCCCTCAAGTTCCACAGATCCTATCCAGGTTCACCTCAATAGCCAGCTCAGATCCACCATTCATCACGCAAACTTTTCGGCTTTGAAAGTAATTTGTACTATGTGTGAAGGTTTTTAGCTCTTCCTGCTTAGAGAATCGAAGAAACTGTCCATCCAATTTATACACTCCCATTGGGCCCTCATCCAGCTACTCGATCCTCGAGGAGGGGGGTATTTCCTTCTAAGGCCAGGTCATTGTTGATGCGATTTTACGCAGCTTAAAAAGTTTGTTTTACCACGTCGTTGTTGTTTCACGAAAAACCGCAATCAAACAAATAATATTACAACCACAAGCATAATAAAAACACACAAGATGTATAGTGCAAGTAGAGGTTCGCATCCGCAGGGACTAAGCAAACTCGCAATTTTTGTTCTTCTTTCAAGTTGATTAAAATTCTAATCTGGTGCGATGAAAGAAAAATTATGTTATAGACGTTTTGATGGTAAAATGTAATCTACGGTGAAAATATTTGTTGGAACTTGAAATAAACGAAAGAGGGTATGTTGCAACTAAATAAGAAAATAGGAGTTGAATCACAAATTAAGATGGAGGAAATGAGATGACACTTGTAATGTTTCAAGAAGAATAATGAGATATAAAACTTGTAATGCATATATTGAAAGAAAACTTAGACTTGAAAAGAGAGTCTTTACAAAATAAAAAATGCTTTCAAGTTCAACTTAAACCAAATCAAATGCAAGAGAGCTTACAAAATGAGAGTTGTTTCTTTCAAATTTGACTTAACAAAACTAACTAATGTAATAAAATACAAGTCACGTAAGAAAGAAAAAGAAATTCTTCACTATTAAGATCCAGAATGAAGACGATGATGACGATGGCGGAGACGGATGCATGGCTTGCTAGATACATGCGCGAGGAGGTAGTTGTGACGAAGGCGCGTGGGCTGATCGCACACGCAGGTTGCGCGGTGAAAATGTGTGGGCTGATCACGCGTTGGATGGAGTTGGTGGCGGTGTCGAGGAAGAGGAGGCCACGAGCTTGAGTTGCTGACTACGCAAGGAAGAGGGTGCGGGGGAGAGCTGCCTTGCAAGAGAGAGAACAACGAGTGGGATAGAGAGGGTGCGTCGAGGAAGAGATCACTTCGTCCTCTAGTACCTTGGGGGACTCCTCCTTTTATAGGTATTATATGCATCCTTTGGCCTTTGAAGGATCTTCATCTCATGCACATAAAGACAAAAGAAATAAATACATTCATGCATGGGAGGTATATGCATGGGGAATAAATAATGCATGGTCAAGAGAGAGAAATAAAGAGGGCATTCATGCATTGTATATTACGTGGGAAGGGGTGTGTGTTGGGGGCTCCATGCATGGGGAAGGGAGAGGCCATTTGTGAGATGTATGGATTGGAAAATTTTCACAACATATCCTCCTCTTTTCTTTTCAAGATAAAATGTTAAGAGAATGTGTAAATCAAATTGGATGGATAAATGTGTGTAGTTTGAAAGTGATATTTTATTTAATGGCCATGCAATTTATGTTTGGATACATAAAGTATTTAATGATTAATTGAATAATTGGAATGTGGTATTAATTAATTGTGCTTTTTAGAGGTGGTTTTCCCATTGTATTTTTAGAATAAATAATATTTAGATTAAGTGGTATTGAGGTGTATGTATCAGATATTAATGGGATTCATCATGTAATTTGTATGGTAATATACATGCATAATATGTAATCATCAGTCGTGATGTGTCCACTATCGAGTATAGGAAGAAGAAGAATGAGAAGAGAACTGTTATGTGAACAGTGTAATCGCATCTCCTTGTGAAGTTTTGCCAGTTTAGCCAAGTCTACACTAAGATAATGCAGGCTTTTCTGAAGCTTGGACCATTATGGTCATTTTGTATTGGGTGTATGGCTTCTTTTTAGTAGAAATGATTGTTGTGATGCATAGAAATTTTATACCCCGATGGATATAGCATCTTTTCTTTCCGTCCATTTTTGGGATCATGGAAAAATCATTCCAGCAAATCCTTCCCTCATCTGAAGCTTTATTTCAACTCCAATCTCTCCCATGTTTAGATGTCAACGCCACTAGACAAGGATGGAAACACAACACTAAAATTGATTGCCCTTCGCAGCCCTATGCAAGTCGAGCTAAGTGTAAAGTGCAGAAGTTCAAAATTGGTTCAAATGGAGAAGAGTTAAATGGATGACACCAGGTGTCCTATTTAGGCACACTCAAGTTGAATTCCGAACATGGTCTCACGGAATCCAAAGAATTAAGTCTGAAAGACATCAAGATTCTTAATTCCAATTCCTAATAAAGTCCCTCTAGAATTAAGTGGATTAAGGCCTAAACCAAGCTCCATCTCTCAGATTTAGATCCATTCGGTTCAAGAATTGGATTTGTTCTGAAAAATACGAATGAATGTAACAATTATTTTATGAAGTGATTTTTTCATTTTGAACTTTTTAAATGATTTTCAAAGATTTTTTTCAAATTTTTATTGAATTTTAAAACTTTTCAAAATTTAGGATCTTTTTGAAAAAGTTAGTGGATTAATTCAATTTACACAAGTTTTACAAAAAATTTATGTACATTTTTACAGTATATTTTATACAAATTTTATATACAAGATTATTATACATCTTTTATACAAGTTTTTATAAGAATTTTACAAGTTTTAAATAATTAAGGATTTTATCCAAGAATTTTACAACACCTTTTATATACAACTTTTAAGCCATTTTTTATAAGTCATATTTATGGTTTTCTTGCATCTTTTAAAAATCCAAAATATATACCCATACTTTTTTGTAGTCATATTATTAAAAAGGGTTTAATGTGGCTGTCCCTAAGGGGGAGCTAACTTGGCTCCCCCTCATTTTCCTCATTTTTCATTTTTTTTGAAATTTCTTCCGTGAATATTCATCACTATATTCCTATATTATGCTATTAAAATTTCGTGCAAAACAGAGACTCCTACGACCTCCATCCAGACAGTCATTTTTTAACGGTAAAAGAATTGTTAAAAACGACCCCGTCTGGATGGAGGTCATAGGAGTCTCTGTTTCACACAAAATTTTAACAGCATAATAGGGATATATATATATATATGAAAATCAACAGAAGAAATTTTCAAAAAAAAAATAAAAAATGGGAAAAATAGGGCGGGGGAGCCAAGTTAGCTCCCCCTCAAGGGGGCAGCCCCATTTTACCTTATTAAAAATATAATAAAGTACGATTTATGTCTTCTAAAGTATATATATATAATATATACGATAACCCCTATACTTAGCGTGAACCGTGTCCTCATAGTGATCAAAAGAGCGATCAATGGCTCGGTGAAAAGAATTCTATATACAATGACTCAAAGAATAATGAATAAACGAATAGAAGTCAATCATCCCTTCTATACTTAAGATCAATAATCCTAAGGATAACAGACTCAAAATCGAAGATTATCGAGGTCAAGAGAATGTTCACAATCAATGGCTCGACTCCCCCCCACCCCATACTTAGGGTAAAATATCCCCAAGTGTAGAGAAGAATATCATCAAGTAAGGGACAAGCGAGAGAACAGACGATACAAAAGCCGAAAACGATCAAAAGCTGATATTGAGCGATATTACCCCCTTATACTTAGGGTAAAGCGCATCCTAAGTATAAACAACAACAGAGGTAATAGAACAAAACGATTTGAACAACATAGTGTCTACACCCTATATACTTAGGATAAAGCACATCCTAAGTATAGAAAAAATTCTAGATGAAACCTAAGGGTGTAAGACAAACGGAAGGAAGAAAGAGTAAAATCGAAAACATATATGTACAAAAATAATCGAACTGTACAAGCTCAAGAAAGTTGAAGAGTATCCTTCTTGTGCGATCGAGGAATAATGGAATGTACAAGAGTTAGGTCAACATGAGGATCATCCTCAGAGATATCCATATCTGAATCGGAGGATCTCTGATCTGTGTCAACCGGTGAGGAGCAGCCCAGATAGCTGAAAGATGGATAGAACCGACCTCTGAAAGCTACTCCATGGTCTTTGAAGTAGACTCAAGAAAGAGGTCAAACTATGTTGCGATCTGGTCTATCTCCTCATCGACTAAGCCCTTATATGAATCTTCACGAAAAAAAGGCTCAATAATCTCACACCTAGAAGACTCAAATAAAGGATTTATAATCGAAACAAGTTCGGCCTTCGGAGTACGTGCCACCAACAGGTTTGACTCAATGATATAGATACTACGGATCTCGTCAACACATCTCCAAACATGTGTACTCAGATCATCGAAGTCTATATATTCCAAGTTTTCCTCTCTGGAGAGGAAATCTTGGGTCTTTGTAGAATCAGAAGGGATATAAAATGTTGTAGTTTGGTTGTAATCCCACATATCTTGTCTCTGATGGCCTGGAAGCAAACTCATCTGATGGTAGAGTCTCTATCGGTTGGGGGTTCATCACTGTGCTTCTTGGAGGGAACGTGACACTGTCTGTCCCATAATCAATAATTGTCTTGGCTGCACGCAGAAAAGGCTGACCAAGAATGATGGTAGCATCCGGTGATGGTACTAAGGAGGGAGGCTGTTGCAGGAGGCGGAGCAACGACGAAGGCAGATGGATGGCTAGGAGACAGCGATCACGTGCATAGCACGTGCTTGGGAGGGGGATAATGGCATGTGATGTGCATGTGCTCAGGAAGAGAGAGGGATCGGGTCATTTGCAGAGCATGTGACATGGAGAAGAGGGAGAGTAGGGAGGAGAGAAGAAAAGAAAGTGGAAAGGGGAAAAGGAAAAAATTAAAAATGGAAAATGAAAATTAAATAAATGTGAAATAAAATTAAAAATTAAAAATTAAAATAAATAAAATTAAGGATTAAATAAAAGTAAAATTAAATAAGAAGAAAGTCCAAAAAAGGAATAGTAAATGAAGTCGAATGAAAAAGACATAAACATAAAAGTTGCTCATCTCGACGAAGTCTACAACATTCATGAAGGACCTAAAATCAAAAGAGATCATTTCTACAAATGTATTTTTCATGGTACACAAACATATTTTTGGAGATCAGAAACGTATTTTTGGAGGTATAAAATTTATTTTTGGAGATCATCTGTACAAAAGAGATCATTTATAATAAAATACCACATTTTGGATTTTGTGATTTTTTGTATTTTAATTTGATTTTAATTATTGAATTAATTTTAATATAATATATACTTAATTAATCTAATTTTTATGTGTTTTTATGGGTTAGAAAATTGTAAAGTAAAAATGGCAAAGATAAATATACAATGCCCAATAGTTTGTATTTTCTTCTGATTTTCTGATATTTATGGATTTTAATTCTTGATGCCAAATTAGCTAATTTATTAAAGAATAAATTAGAGAAAGAATTAAATCAAAAAAAGGGATTTGTGTACATAAAATAATGGGTCAAATAAGGTTAAAAATAATTGCTATTTAATTACAGAATTTAACCATAAGTTAAGCTCAATTAGTGGATGTTAATAAATTAATTTAAGAGATTTAATTTGTGATTTATTAACGATATTTTGTTAAGATGTCCATATTAAATAGATGAATCATGGATTCATCATATCATGTACTTGGAGAAGAATCTGAGTCCTCATAGATGTCATCATCCATAGCTATCCCATCTGAGTCACCATCACTACTATCATCCTCAGCCAAAGTTTAGTTTTCAAAGAAAATCACATATTTATTCCCAGTGTTGGTCTTCTTCCTTGGATCCCAAAGTCAGTATCTGAACTCCTAATCTCCATAGCCAACAAAAAATGCAGGGCACGACCTTATCATCAAACTTCTTCCTATCTTCCTATGGTATAAATGCATAAGCTTTGCATCCAAACACCCTCATGTAAGCATATGAGGGATCTTTCCCAAACCAAATGCAGTCAGGGATCTGAAAATTCAAGGGAACATATGGAGATCCATTAATCAAGTAGCAGGCAGTCTGAACCACCTCCGCCCAAAAGGTCTTGGGCAGCTTCGTTGTCTTCAACATGTAGTGAAATCTTTCCACAACAATTCATTCGTTCAGTGACATTATTGTGTTGGGGTGTACCGGGCTTTGTCCTTTCATGCTTGGTCTTGTGATCTACACAGTAGCTCTGCAAGCTGCGAAAGATGTACTCCCCTCCATTGTCCATGCGTAGACACTTCAACACTTTACATGTCTCATGCTCCTTCATGGCGTGAAATTTCCTGAAGCAATCAAAGATGATCATTCATCCTCAGCATACAAACCCACACCTTCCTTGATGCATCATCAATGAAGGTCAGAAATTACTTGTTTTCTCTCAAAGATGATGTGTCCATGGGACCACACACATCAGAGTGAATCAACTGCAGAAGGTCTTCCTTCACCTTTGATCTGACCTTAAAAGGCGCACTCTTGTTCTTTCCAACCTCACATGAATCACAAGGTGACATCGTGATGCTATTGTGGCATGGAATCAACGCCTTCCTGCTCAAAAGCTATAAGTCATTTTGGCTCATGTGTCCGAGTTGACGATGCCAAATATCTGATGTGTTAGCCTCATTAGCTTGTATGTTTTCATCCATGACCTTCACCCGAGTCTTGTAGAGTGTGCAACACAAGCTACCTCTGGCCATGATAAGAGAGCCCTTGTTGATCTTGCACATGTTGTTTCCAAACTTCATATGGTAGCCTTTCCTATCCAATTGAGAACCAAATATGAAGTTGAGCCGCAAGTCAAGAATCTGCCTAACTTCCTGTAGAGTCTTTGCACATCCAATATCAGTCTGAACTAAGATGGTTCCATGTCAACGCTCTTGAAGTAACCACGGTTACCCATCTTGACTCTCTGATGAATCTCCATTTCATCACCTTTATTCTTTCATTTTGGCCTTAAAAACCCCAGCAAATGCATGTAAATAGCATCAATTTGTTCATAATAGCATTCATTATTTATTGTATTAAATGTACATAGAATAAGGTTATTAATGCCAAAATTATAGAATAAAGAGAAGAAAAGAAAAAGGAATAAAATATTGAAAATATTTTATGACCCTAACCCCGAGACCAAGTCCAGAATGGAATTGGTCGACAAGGAATAAAGTAGGGGGAGATAAGGGCCAGTGTACAATAAATAATTCATTTATTTATTCATTCATTCATGCATTTTTGACACCTATTTTGCATTTAATTATTTATTCATCAAATAAAAATATTTTGTACATGAAAATTGTAGATAATAATGTAAATAAAAATATAAAATTGAGTCTGTGTAAAAATAATACTCAGTGCACATTTTATGCACAGAATAAAAAGCCAAAATCTCAACTTCACAGACCCATATCTTACAAATAAAAACTCCAAAACACCCAAACTCACCTTTAATTGTATATAGCTTTCCAAGAACTATTTAATAAAATTAGTCTCATAATTTTTGGAGCCCACCTGTGAAAGTTAGGTTTTTGACCCTCATTGTACAGTCTGCCTGATTAAAATATTAAATTTATTCAGTATTCATTATTTGTATAAATTTATATTTTTAGAATTTTGCAAATAATATACAGAATACATGTACATATTAAAATTAAAAGAAATCCAAAAAGGATTTGCAAAATAAAATAAGTCTATAGGCTACATAGGCAAAATACCTATGTTGAGTATGTACATAAATAAAAGGGGATTTAATTCTTTTATCATATATATTTTTATAATAATGTATATATTATATATAACGTATTAAAAATACAAATCTAAAATAACAATAAACAAAATTCATTAAATAAATAAAATGTATCTAATATATAGGTAAAATACCTATAAGTATATCTACATATGCATATACATATTTATTTAAAAATGTAAATAAACTCCTAAAAATTAAATAAAAATATATTTATACTCATAAAAATAAGTTATCAATTTATAAAATAAGAAAATAAAATAAAAAAAATAAAATAACAAAATAAAAAAATATATATAAATATACTTATAAATACATTATTTTAATAAAACCGAAATAAAATATTTCAAAAAAATAAATAAAAATCATAAATAAATACTACATTAATTTATAAACATTTTTTTATTTTATAAGCAAAAACTAATTAATTCATTTAATACGTGTAATAAATAGGTCAAGATAGTTCTGACGTGGACCAATCAGAAGCCAGGGACTATTGACCTCCGGTCAACTCCCCCTGCGCTTCTGATTCCCGTCAGAGCCATCTTGTCCCCCGTTTTCCTCCCTTTTTCATGGGCGTCCCTTTCATCCATCGCCCTCGAATCCTTCACGAAAAATATTCTATGATCATCCGAGATTCTCGCCGTGATCCTGGAGCTCTTGTACATATCGTCGATCAGCCGCTATGGCCCGGTCAAATAAGGGTGCTGCCTTGTTTATAAATAACGAACCATCGCCATCTCTCCAAGTTTGGTCAGCCTCTCTCCATTTTCTTCCTTGCATTCAGTCCCAGGTGTGCTCCTCGTGACAGGCGGATGCCGCCGGCACCTTGAATCGGCTGGAGATGGTGGTGGTTGCACCCACAGCGGCGCTCCGGTAGCCGTCCTGCTCCTTGGCCCCCCGGCCAAGTCGAGACTGCGTATTTAGGTGAGCTCCGGCGACTTCGGCACCGTGTTTCTGATTGTTTCTCGACCACCATTCCACCGTTATTTCGTTCCTCATCGTGTTCTCCCCCTCCCAGCCACCCTGTCCAACCAGAGCTGATCCAGATCTTCAAATCGAAGCCTCAGCTCCGTCGTTCGTCGGAGGCTTCGCCACCTCACCCCATTTGAGTGCTAACAGCTTCAACCTCAAGTCGCGGGTGAAGCCCTCGAGCCGTGCTCTCTTCCTGTGCAGGTTAGGTGCATTGAAGAGCACCAGGAGGCGATTCACAAGCGGGCAGAGGTACCTGGAGCTCCGTTCCTTCTCCGAGCTCGTGGCGGCGCTCCAGCGTGCCTCCGACCGATCAAAGCACTCTAGCAGATAGAGCAACCCTCCAGGAAGCCTCTGGGACCTTCAGGTGCGGCGAAGACTGGCGGATGAGCGAGATCTAGGCGGAAGAAGCTCGCCCCGGCGAGCTTTCTTCCCTATTCTTCCACGCCAGCTCCCAGCCATTGGATAAAGACGAAGGCCCAGGTCGAATCACAGTCGTCCGATCCTCCAGTGCTCAGACCGTCGGATCCCTTTGGAGATCTAATCCTCTGTGGATCGCGAACCGTCATCGGCTCACGTGGAGGCGCCACGTGGATTAGTGGATGAAGATCAACCGTCAGAGGAAGCATATGTGGGGGTAAATTGCAAAACCAGCCCCCGTTCTTTTTGTATTTAATTTTTAATTCTATAAATAATTTTTAATGTTGTAAATAAATTGTTTTTTTTGCTGAAAGGACTCTGAGGTTTATAGAATTACAAATAGGTCCTTCCGCGCCTCACGTGCAGTCCCACGTGAGGCGCGTGAAATTTGCACTTTAACTATAGCGGTTTTTATAAACTATAAATGAGCCCCAAAACTTTAAATAAATGTTTATTTCTGTATGTGTTTTTGCACTGATGCCCCTGGATGATATTTTATTTGCAAAAATGCCCCTGCCAAGCTTAATTATTTTTGTGTCTTTTATCTATTTATTGAAAATACCTATGAGGCTCCTAAAAATCCAGAAAACTTAGGATAAATGTTTCATGTGATGTTCTTGCACACCCATATTTTATTTTGCATTTTTTTTCATTTTTCCTAATTATTAAAAATAAAAAGGAGCCCTTTTTGCACTGTTTAAATTAAAAAATACAAAAAAATATAAAATGTTTTTGAAAACATACAAAAAATTATATATGGTATATTAATATATATAATGAGTCCAGGAATTGAAAAACCCTAAAAATATGAAAAAGAAAAATAAAAAAATCAGAAAGCTCCAAAATCCAACAAAAAATAGAAAAACCCTTAAAAATCCAAAAAATACATTTTTCTCCTTTATAATTATCTATATATCATTCTTAATGTATTAAAATTAATTTGGGTAATTTTGGAGTTTATTTTATATTTTTAAAATCCAAATTATATTCGGCCACTTAATTAGTCCTATATTAGGGACATTTTTTTTGGAATTAAAAATACATAAAAATTAGAAATATTCCAGAAAAATAACAAAAAAATTAGAAAAATATCAAAAGCTCAAAAAATATTTTATCTATATATTTTAAGCATTTAAATCCATATATATCTATATATGATATTATTCCTCTCTCCCTCTTCTTGTATATATCTATTTATATATATACATATATATATATATATTGGTATAACTAAATATATAAAAAAAGAAAATAATAAAAAATGTAAAATATAAAAACCAAATAAAAATTATAAAAACAAAAATACAAAAAAAATAATAATAAAAAGAAAAAAAAGAAAAAAAAAGAATCCAAAACCCACAAAAACAATAAATGGACATGAACAATGGATTGAATAAATTATACATCACATACATTCCCTTCGCCTCCCAGTGTTCGACCTCTACCTGTACTTACACCTATACACATTTTCATGTAGAGTTATAATAAATTTTAACTCCACATTTTTGGATATTCATTGCATATATTTATTGTGGGTTAATTATTGATTGATTTGGGATTTATTGAGCAGTCACCGCATCGACTGGATGTCTCGCCTTGTGAGAAATCTAGACCCTCGACCTTCCCCAGTCATCAGATGGCGCCGTTGCCGGGGAGGCAACGGATTGTGTATGATTTTGTGTGGATTTCGTTTACTTATTTAATTCTTCGCTCATGTCCATCATGCACTTATTTATTTGTTTGGTTTTTATTTCTGTTTGACATTATTTGAGTGACTGCTCTGACCATCTCTTTCTTTGTCTTTGATGCGAGGGACCGCCAAGCGAAGGAGGACCTCCTAGGAGGGCCTATGCACCCAAGCAAGGCGGAGTTGGCTCCTCTATGCCAGCCAACAAGGGAGGGCATCCAGGACAGGAGAAAGAGAATTTTTGAAGACAGACTTTATTTTTATGCATTTTTAATTTATTTTAATATGTATATTTACGTGAGAGAGTGACACTTGAATTTTGTAATAATACAGGACTCTCACAGGTACACTCCGACTTCCCGAGGTCCAGTGCCCGAGGGATTGTTCCCTCGGGGGCCTCGATGGTTTTGACGCTTTTTCTTTTCTTTATTTTATTTTATTTTTATTATTATTTTGTGTGAATGGGCCCTTAGCTTTAGGAGTTGCTTGCTCGTAGAGTTAGGTCCAAACACCCTAATATATATTTGCATGTACCTATAGTTCGCTTTGGACCTAGATCAAACTCTAAACAATCGTGCATTTATCTCTTAGCCTTTGTGCCACAGCGAGCCCCGCAAAGCGCTTTCTCCTAAACTCTAAGTGTGTTGAGCAGAGGAGGGGTGAGCCAAGACCGGACTTTTTGAGGCTAAAGATGAATGAGCGACTTATGGTGCTTCACAATAATAGTAATTCCTGTACCTAGGGCAATTTCTTCGGCTTGCATTTGCATATAGCATAAGTTTCAAATTCTGTTCTGCATCCCGCATGGAGAGAGCTGGGAGGCACTGTAAGTCTTCTTACTAGGCATGCATCATCGTTTTTCAACTTGCATGGCTTTTCCGATCTTCTCCCTCTATTTTTGCCAACCTAGGATGCTTAATGGAAACTGGAACCTCGATAGGCACGTACATTGAAAATACCCAAAAAAGTGATAACCTAAATAAAATCGGGACTGCTAACTCTATTGGACCTAAAAATAAAACGTAATGGATTCCTTGTCTTGGGGAGCGCAACCCCCTCATTGTATGCGTTTTAAATTGCTCACGTATACACTAAGGAGTAGAGCCCAAATCCCATCAAGCCTCCTAAGTGTTTGTACAACTTTGTGATTCTCACCTCACTCTAAAACTGAAAAGAAAAATGACCGTCACCTGACGGTCTTCACTGTGTTGAGTAGGTGAATCAGGTTTTTGCCTTGTGTATTGATTGTGACTTGGAGTTCATTGTGTTTTTCATTCATTCCTAGAGTAGTCGGTCCCGCCCGTGTGAGTCATGCATTTTTTTATCTTTGAGTCTCTCTACCCCATTTATACATACATCTCTTCATTTTGCATCGAGTCATGATATTGACGCTTGAGCTCAATCCTTCTTCGCCAAGTCCCTTGTTTCCCTCTTCTTCATCACTTTCCTTGTATTCTCCGTACCATCCTCATTCTCTGATTCGGGGAGAACACTCTCTTCGGACCACCATTTTGATGATGTTCCCGCCCTGTGTGGAACACCCAATTTTGTCTAGGTCCCGATCTTCTAGCCCGCCCTCCTCGTTCCCTCTGTATCACCTTTCTACCCCCCATGATATTGGCACGCACGCTCAATCAGCTTCTCCACTCCATTGTGTTACCCTTCTTATCCACCCTCCTGGTGTTCCCCGTATCACCTCTCTCTCTTTACCTGGGAATGTTGTGCACATCGATAGCCCGCATCGAGGATTCCATGATTACCTTGATTATCTGTGTATGACGGGCCAATGATGTTGAGGATGCTGAGATTGATGTGATGGATTTGTCTTTGATACATGCATATGGGCTTCTTGAGGATTTTTGCTGATGCATAGAGCATAGGTGTGATGCATTATTGAGGAATTTTAGTTCAAGCACACCGGATTAAGGATGTGATATGATGCGATAATTCGGTGAAGATTTCATGAGTATTGATTGATCTATCTATCTTGAGGTTCCACCCATCTTGATTTTGAGGATTGACTGATTATTCTAATTCGGACTTCCTGATAAAGGTGCGCGGATCCTACATGATCTCTTATCTTTCTGATTGACCCATCCTTGATCTCCTGCCTCTCTAATCCACCCTGGCACTGAGAGGATTCCTGACTATTTTTCGTGCCATCTCAGCTGATTGGATTGATCCGAGGGATGTTTTGTGAATGACATGATTCTTTGCTCCCTTGCATGATCTTATGCCCTCCAAATGATTGCATGATTTATTGCTTTTGAGGACCTGAGATGACTTGCCAGCATTCCCATGACCTACATTGATCTAGCTCACATCACTTCCCGAGGACTATCTGCGGAAGGATGTGATACTGTCTTTACGATCGGCTTCACTCACTTCTGGTGCCTCCATTTGTTGGGGCATGAAGTCGATTCGTCTGATATAGGCAGTTGGTCTCCCTTTCTGATTATGCGCTCGATCTGTTGGGGCATGAGACCGACTTGGCTAGGTTCCTTTGAGTCTGCTCTCCTTGATGGTCCTCGCAAGGATGAGCTCTTTTCTGATTATTCCTTGACTAGCTCGTAGCTCCCTGAGGGTTATCTGCGGGAGACTATGACATATTTTCGATCTGATTGGTCTCTTTTGTTGGTAGCCGATTTGTCGACTACTGAGACCATTATGTGGGTCCGTCTGATGGATCCGGCTCCTTCGAGCCCATCTCTCTCCTTGACGTCCCTCGCAAGGTAGAGATACATTCTGACTATTCATTGCCTAGATTGCAGTACTCTCCGAGGACTATCTGCGGGAGACTGCGACACTCTCTTTACGCTCGGTTCCCACTGCTGCTGTGTCTCCGATCTGTGGAGCACGGAATCGAGTCGTCTGATATACATGATTTTGGTCCCATCTTGAGTTGCATATCCGATCTGTGGATCATGGGACCCAGCTGAATAGACTCCTTTGAGTCTGCTCGCCTTGACGGTCCTCGCAAGGTTGAGCTCCTGATATCTGCTATTTCCATTTCATTGACTAGCATGTACGTTCCCCGAGGGTTATCTGCGGGACGCTGCCACACTTTCTTGATTTGACGGTCCCTTCTGTTGGTAGCCGATCTGTCGCCTACCGAGACCGTCTCTGTGATCCGTCTGATGGATCAGGCTCCTTTGAGCCCGCTCTCCTTGACGACCCTCGCAGGGGTGAGCTTCTGTTCTGATTATTCATTGCCTAGCATGTACTACTCCCCGAGGGTTATCTGCGGGAAATTACATCATTTTCTAGGTACTCGGCTTCATTTCTGGTGTCTCCCATTTGGTGGAGCACGAAGCCGGGTCTTCTGACTTGTATACTCGGTCTCCTCCCTGGTTGTGTCTCCTGTCTGTTGGAGCACGGAGCCGAGTCTTCTGATTATTCTCTGATTCCGCTCACCTTGAGGACCCTCGCAAGAGTGAGCCACATATTGTGTTGTTCGGTGTATTCTTGTGACTTTCAGATTATATCACCACCGTGCATCACACAGTCTCATAGGCTTTATTTCCGATCTATCTGAGACTCTGATTAACTAGGAGGAGTCTGTACCGCTCTTGCTTCCTCCCGATCTTATAGTATCGGCTATGTTCCCTCATGTTGACCATATGAGCCGATCATCTGCTTCATGCTACCGGACCCGATATCCAACCTTTCGACCTCTTATCCCCGGTAGCTGACACCCACCTGACTGTATATCAGGGTGTCTTTTCACCTTCTGACTGCGTCCTCGTTCTCACAGGGAGATGACGACGAGAGCACGGTAGTCGCTTACCAGATACCGTCCTGTACTTCACTAGTTTTTTCACCGCTTGTATATATGTGTGTCGTTTTCATTCTTTCTCTCGTATGTTATGTGTGCCCCAGATCTATCGCCATATCTTTGTGTGTATACTTCGGACGTACTTTGTCCTAAGTATAGGGGGTACACATTGCATTGTTCTTTCCTTGTTCAGTTTTGTCACTCCTGTTGTTGCCTATACTTAGGGATAGCTCACCCTAAGTATAGGGGGAGTGATGCGTATATTCTCCATGATCTTTTCATCAATCTGTATTCTTCTTTTCTTCTTTTCTTCTTCATATTTCTTTATCTAAATAAAAGGTGTCGCCCCTTTGTGTCAGTTTCTTGTCCTTAGGACGTACTTTGTCCTTAGTATAGGGAGAGACGGTCAACTTCTCATTCGTTCATCTCTTATTCATATATTCTTTAGACTTGTCTATACTCAGTACGAGTTATGTCTTCTCTTTCTCTTTTCCGATCTATGAGGACATAGCTCAAGATAAGTATAGGGGGGTCGTATATACTATGTATATACTTTAGCCATAACTCGTACTTTCATATTCTCTTAATAATATGGCTAATACTTCTTTAAATTCGTTAAAAACCCTTAATAAAAAGATGTGATTATTCCTTAAATTCTTTTTGTATTTACTGATTAATAAATCATGTCAAAATATTTTTTGCAAAATGTTTGAAAAATAGTTTGAAAATCTTTGTAAACATTTATTGAAAACTATTTTGAAAACGTTTTGTTACATGTTTTCAACCTTTGTAAAAATGTGTGGTTTGTAAAAATTTATTTTATTTATGTGGAATAAAATGTTTGAAAAATGATTTGCAAATGGTTTGAAAAATGGTTGCAAAAATATTTTGAAAATCTATATATACTGTTTTGAAAAACCTTTGCAAAATGATTTTCAAATGTGTATACATGTTTGTAAAAATATTTGTAAAATTTATTTTGGACTATAGTTTTCAAAAATTGTGTGAAAAATTTGTGTCAAATAAGTTTGAGGAATAGATACATCTAATAAATAAAAAACAATAATAAATAAATAATAAATAATAAAAAAATATTAATAAACAAAATTCTTTAATAAGTGTACATATATACTATAAATAAAAAACTAAATTGTAAATCCTGAATTCTCTGTAAATAAAGCAACACGCCCGTGTTAATAGATGTATATATGTTACTTTAAGTGCCAAAATTGTTTTATTTTGCAAAAATTCTTTGTGTAAAATTTTTTTCTTTGTTTCAAATTCTTTGAAAAATTGCATTATTCTTTGCATATTTAGCATTTGCATAGCATTCATATTCTTTGATTGAGCTTGATGATTGAACTAGTCCAATAAAGTCGAAGATTGGAGCTTGGTTGGACCTTACCGCACCTAACTGCACTGGAACCTTATGGGAACTAGGTTTAAGGTACTTCAGGTCTATTTAGACTTAATTCTTTGAGAAATCAGGGCTAGGTTCAAGTCACCTCAGTGGACTAACTAGAACTTTTCGAAACACACGTATGACTCTTGTCGATCGTGACCTAACTTGGACACTTGCACCTTTCACTTGGCTCAACTCAGTTGGAGTGGTGAGGGGGTTGGATTTGCCAGTCTGAGACGCACACGAGTGGAAACATTCGTCCTCGTCTAGGGAGGGAAGTACACCCCAACCTGGTCCAGTTTCAATGAAGTCGAATGACATGAGAGTGTGGGTTGCAATAAAGCTTCAAAAGAGGAATAGTCTTATGGCTCAAGAGGAAAAGGTCCTTATGTAAATGCTGATGTAAATAGTATGTTGAAAAAAAATAGAAAAGAAAAAGAAAAACTCCAAAAAAGTGGACAGGCTTGTAAAATAAAAAATAAAGTGCCTGCCAGAGTATGTATATATGTTGTATAGAAAATAAGCAAGCTTGAGCATCAAAGTTATACCATGTGAGCCTGCAGCTGGATGACTTGACTACACTGGTCTTGCATCCCAGGATAGGTGGCTACACTGGCTACCGTCCATTCTTTTCCTCCCCCTCCTCTTGAGTTGGATGCCACTTGAACTTAGAAGGGAATACCCCGCTCCTCGACGGTAGAGGGTTGGATTGGGGAATCATTGGATTGTCATTCTGAATAAGCTAGTCTCTTTGTCATTTCAGTTGGGGAGAGCCACTATCACTTACACTGTACAAGTCAGCTTCATAGTCATAAGGGTTTGCGTATGACGTAGGCTAGTTCTGACCTGGCTATTGAGGGAATTTGAACCGAGTTTGTGACTCCCGAAGGCTGTTGTGTTTTAAATTTGGTTCTCGACTAGATTCCACACACATTCTCACACCAAGGTCTAACCTGAGCTCCAAACTTTGATTTTGTACAGATGAGTTTAATAATCATGATCAATTCAATTTATTCTTTGAATTCTTTATTTTTTGCTTTTTCTTATTCTTTATTCTTTTTGTACTTATTGCTTAAGTATTTGCTAGGGACTAGCAAAGGCAAGTATAGGGGGGTGATGAATCTCCATTTCATCACTTTATTCTATCATTTTGGCCTTAAAAACCCCAGCAAATGCATGTAAATATCATCAATTTGTTCATAATAGCATTCATTATTTATTGTATTAAATGTACATAGAATAAGGTTTTTAATGCCAAAATTATAGAATAAAGAGAAGAAAAGAAAAAAGAATAAAATATTGAAAATATTTTATGACCCCAACCCCGAGACCAAGTCCAGAATGGAATTGGTCGACAAGGAATAAAGTAGGGGGAGATAAGGGCTAGTGTACAATAAATAATTCATTTATTTATTCATTCATTCATGCATTTTTGACACCTAATTTGCATTTAATTATTTATTCATCAAATAAAAATATTTTGTCCATGAAAATTGTAGATAATAATGTAAATAAAAATATAAAATTGAGTCTGTGTAAAAATAATACTCAGTGCACATTTTATGCACAGAATAAAAAGCCAAAATCTCAACTTCACAGGCCCATATCTTGCAAATAAAAACTCCAAAACACCCAAACTCACCTTTAATTGTATATAGATTTCCAATAACTACTTAATAAAATTAGCCTCATAATTTTTGGAGCCCATCTGTGAAAGTTAGGTTTTTGACCCTCATTGTACAGTCTGCCTGATTAAAATATTAAATTTATTCAGTATTCATTATTTGTATAAATTTATATTTTTAGAATTTTGCAAATAATGTACAGAATACATGTACATAATAAAATTAAAAGAAAACCAAAAAGGATTTGCAAAATAAAATAAGTCTATAGGCTACATAGGCAAAATACCTATGTTGAGTATGTATGTAAATAAAAGGGGATTTAATTCTTTTATCATCTATATTTTTATAATAATGTATATATTATATATAACTTATTAAAAATACAAATCCAAAATAACAACAAATAAAATTCATTAAATAAATAAAATGTATATAATATATAGGTAAAATACCTATAAGTATATCTACATATACATATACATATTTATTTAGAAATGTAAATAAACTCCTAAAAATTAAATAAAAATATATTTATACTCATAAAAATAAGTTATCAATTTATAAAATAAGAAAATAAAAAAATAAAATAAACAAAATAAAAATAAATATATATAAATATACTTATAAATACATTATTTTAATAAAACCGTAATAAAATATTTCAAAAAAATAAATAAAAATCATAAATAAATACTACATTAATTTATAAACATTTTTTTTATTTTATAAGCAAAAACTAATTAATTCATTTAATACGTGTAATAAATAGGTCAAGATAGTTCTAACGTGGACCAATCAGAAGCCAGGGACTGTTGACCTCCGGTTAACTCCCCCTGCGCTTCTGATTCCCGTCAAAGCCATCTTGTCCCCCGTTTTCCTCCCTTTTTCATCGGCGTCCCTTTCATCCATCGCCCTCGAATCCTTCACGAAAAATATTCTCTGATCATCCGAGATTCTCGCCGTGATCCTGGAGCTCTTGTACATATCGTCGATCAGCCGCTATGGCCCGGTCAAATAAGGGTGCTGCCTTGTTTATAAATAACGAACCATCGCCATCTCTCCAAGTTTGGTCAGCCTCTCTCCATTTTCTTCCTTGCATTCAGTCCCAGGTGTGCTCCTCGTGACAGGAGGATGCCGCCGGCACCTTGAATCGGCTGGAGATGGTGGTGGTTGCACCCACGGCGGCGCTCCGACAACCGTCCTGCTCCTTGGCCCCCCGGCCAAGTCGAGACTGCGCATTTATGATTTTTAGGTAGCTTTTCGTTCATGCATTTTATTTCTGTCTTTTGTTTAGCATTTAGATTATTAGAGTAGCATAATTTAAGTAAATCGAAGTTCGTCGGAGCTCAGCTCTGGCGACTTCGCCACCGTGTTTCCGATTGTTTTTCGACCACCGTTCCACTGTCATTTCGTTCCTCATCGTGTTCTCCACCTCCCAGCCACCCTGTCCAACCAGATCTGATCCAGATCTGCGAATCGAAGCCTCAGCTCCGCCGTTCGTCGGAGGCTTCGCCACCTCACCCCATTTGAGTGCTAACAGCTTCAACCTCAGGTCGAGGGTGAAGCCCTTGAGCCGTGCTGTCTTCCTGTGCAGGTTAGGTGCGTTGAAGAGCACCAGGAGGCGATTCACAAGCGGGCGGAGGTACCTGGAGCTCTGTTCCTTCTCCGAGCTCGTGGCGGCGCTCCAACGTGCCTCCGACCGATCAAAGCACTCCAGCAGATAGAGCAGCCCTCCAGGAAGCCTCTGGGACCTTCAGGTGCGGCGAAGACCGGCGGAGGAGCGAGATCTAGGCGGAAGAAGCTCACCCCGACGAGCTTTCTTCCCTATTCTTCCACGCCAGCTCCCAGCCGTTGGATGAAGACGAAGGCCTAGGTCGAATCACAGCCGTCCGATCCTCCAGCGCTCAGATCGTCGGATCCCTTTGGAGATCTAATCCTCGCCGTGGATCGCGAACCGTCATCGGCTCACGTAGAGGCGCCACATGGATTAGTGGATGAAGATCAGCCGTCGGATGAAGCGCCTGTGGGGGTAAATTGCAAAACCAGCCCCCGTTCTTTTTGTATTTAATTTTTAATTCTATAAATAATTTTTTACGTTGTAAATAAATTGTGTTTTTTGTTGAAAGGACCCTGAGGTTTATAGAATTACAAATAGGTCCTTCTGCGCATCACGTGCAGTCCCACGTGAGGTGCGTGAAATTTGCACTTTAACCCTGGCGGTTTTTATAAACTCTAAATGAGCCCCAAAACTTTAAATAAATGTTTATTTATGTAGGTGTTTTTGCACTGATGCCCCTGGATGATATTTTATTTGCAAAAATGCCCCTGCCAGGCTTAATTATTTTTTATATCTTTTATCTATTTATTGAAAATACCTATGAGGCTCCTAAAAATCCAGAAAACTTAGGATAAATGTTTCATGTGATGTTCTTGCACGCCCATATTTTATTTTGTATTTTTTGCATTTTTCCTAATTATTAAAAATAAAAAAGAGCCCTTTTTGCACTGTTTAAATTAAAAAATACAAAAAAATTATAAAATGTTTTTGAAAAAATTACAAAAAATTATATATGGTATATTAAAATATATATTGAGTCCAGGAATTGAAAAACCCTAAAAATATGAAAAAGAAAAATAAAAAATCAGAAAGCTCCAAAATCCAACAAAAAATAGAAAAACCCTTAAAAAATCCCAAAAATACATTTTTCTCTTTTATAATTATCTATATATCATTCTTAATGTATTAAAATTAATTTGGGTAATTTTGGAGTTTATTTTATATTTTTAAAACCCAAATTATATTCGGCCACTTAATTAGTCCTATATTAGGGACATTTTTTTTGGAATTAAAAATACATAAAAATTAGAAATATTCCAGAAGAAGAACAAAAAAATTAGAAAAATATCAAAAGCTCAAAAAAATATTATAGCTATATATTTTAAGCATTTATATCCATATATATCTATATATGATATTATTCCTCTCTCCCTCTTCTTGTATATATCTATTTATATATATACATATATATACTGATATAACTAAATATATATATATTAAATAAAATAATAAAAAAATTTAAAATATAAAAACCAAATAAAAATTATAAAAACAAAAATACAAAAAAAATAAATAATAAAAAAAGAATCCAAAACCCACAAAAACAATAAATGGACATGAACAATGGATTGAATAAATTATACATCACATACATTCCCTTCGCCTCCCAGTGTTCGACCTCTACATGTACTTACACTTATACACATTTTCATGTAGAGTTATAATAAATTTTAACTCCACATTTTTGGATATTCATTGCATATATTTATTGTGGGTTAATTGTTGATTGATTTGGGATTTATTGAGCAGTCACTGCATCGACTGGATGTCTCGCCTTGTGAGAAATCTAGACCCTCGATCTTCCCCTTTCATCACTCTCCCAAAATCTCCCTCAGTATAGGAAGTAAAGAACTCCCTGTGAGGAGTCACATGGTAGGAGGTGTCCATATCAACGACCCATTTCAAGTCATCATTTGCATGTAGACGTTGCTCCTGAATAGTGAGAACCAACTGATCCTCATTGTCATCAGCCACTGCTGCAATAATGTTCTCATCTTCATCTTCCTTCTGATTCTTTTTGGCTTCTACTTACTCTCTTTTTCAGACTCTACAATCTCTCTTATAGTGTCCAGATTTATTGGAATGATGGCACTTTCCTCTGTCCATGGGCTTCTCCCCGGGTCTCTCTCTCATGATTTTCCTCTGCTGTTGGACCTGCCTCTTCTCTCAACTGCGTACACATGTGAAGAAGATGACTCTCCGGATGATCGTCATATGATTTCTTCATTCATGAGATTGCTCTTGATTATAGGGATGGTCAGCTTGCCGTCCATAGCAGAGTTGCTCATAGTAATCACCAGGGTTTCCCAACTGTCTGGCAGGGAGCCTAGTAGAAGAAGCACCTGCAATTCATCACCTAATCATGTTCATGGTACTCAGATGATTGATGAGACTCTGTAACTCATTCAAGTGCTCAGCAACCTTCATCATGTCCTTGTACTTCATATTCACCAACATCCGAATCAAGAATGCCTTGTTGGTGGTTGTTTTCTGCTCATAAAGCTCTACCAGTTTCTCCTACAATTTCTTTGTATCTTTCTCTTCAGCGACAAGGTGGAATACATGCAAATCCAGCTACTTCCTAATGGTGCCGCCTGCTTTCTTGTCAGCTTCGTCCAATCACCTGTAAACATGCCCATGGGCTTGGTTGTTTCTCCTTCCACCACATCATGGAGGTCCTTGCAATACAAGATGTTCTCCATCCTTCTAGATCTGTCAACTTGTGCATGTCAACTTGATCACTGTGCCTTTGTCATCCTTCCTCATCTCGCCAACGCGAGCTTTGATATCACTTATATGGAAATCGAGGTTTCCCTTAACCTGTCTTGCAAAAGATGACCGGAAGCAGAACGATCCCCACAAGGGAACTAAGTACAATAATCGAAGTACTGTAATAAATCAACCATAGAGAGAGGAGACATTTTACATGGGAAAACCTTCCTCGGTGTAAGAGAGTGGCAAAACCCACAGGGCACGAAGACCACAACAAATCCACTAGGTTGAAAAGTGAGAGGGTACAATGTCTTCTCAAATTTGTTGCCCAACAAAACCGAGGCTCAGTTACAAGAATAAAATCATATAGCTATCACCTTGTACTTGGAGAACACAATATCGATGCTTCTCCTCGTTATGAGTTGTCCCTCCTCGTGCGTGATTCTTTCTTGCGCAGATGCATCTCACACCTTCTGTGCACATATGATCGAGGGAGAACGGATCCCCGTACGACTTCTCCCCGTGCCTCACATAGACACTCCTTGCAAATGCGGCTGCTCATCGCGCCTCTGATGCGAACTGCTCGTCGCTCCTTGCGCAAGCTGCTTCTCTCCTTTAGTGGGGAGAGAGAACTAATAAAGGAAGATATCCTTATTTTTATCATCTCCCACCACCTATCTCTATCCTAATCTTATTTGGAATAGGTCCTCAAGGGGATAATTGCCCAACAACCCCCTCCTTTTTGGGAACTGATAATATACCCAACATGTGGAGTGTCACCATCAATGTTTTTGAAACTGAACCGGACACCGAACTGGAAACCTGATCAAAATGGTCGAATCGGGTTGAACCATGTAATCAAACCCGTTCAACCAGATGATGATGCCGTCATTATTTAAAATCGGATTAAACCGGGTCAGTGAAAAAAGTGGTTGAACTGGCTAATCAAACTGAAATGAAATAAAAATATATAATATACACTTAAATATACTTGAAATATAAATAAAATACATACATAATGTATATATTTCACACAATACATAAAGTATTTTTTGTATAAACCGTCAAATATCATACATATCAAATATATATATATATATAATTTGGGCTAATTGCTCTATAACATGAAAGCAGTTTAGTTATATTTAAAATCTTGTACATGCAAAAAGTTGTGTTAGTGTAATTGGTTTGAAGTTTGAAATAAGCAACTAAAGATCATGGGTTCAACTCTCACCATCAATAATATTTTTAAATAATTTAAAAATTAAATGTGGTTCAATTTCGGTTGAACCTGGTTAAATCGGGTCAAAAAAATATGTTGAACCGGATGGGTTACTTAAAATTTGAATCATCGAACCGAACCGTCTTAAATCGGTTAATTGGACCGGCCCAAGCCCGGTTCACCAGTCGAACCGGCCAGTCCAGTCCGATTTTCAAAACATTGGCCTCCACTGATCATATATACATTATGAGAGTCCTCAGCAAATTGCATATTGTTTGACATCCCTTAAAAGGGACCTACCTAAATTGATTCAAGTTGTTGAATGAAAATGTGAGGTGGACCAATATATTGGAGAGATTGCGCCATGGTTTTAAAAATTAGACCGGACTGACATATTGGATCGGTTAATTAATGGACCGGACAACTATTGATTGGTCTAACCGATTTTAACTATTTAATTAAAAATAAATTGGACCATCATTGAATCAGATTGAACTAGTTGAACTAAACAGGTCCAACCAAAAAACTGATAAAAAAAACCATAGTTGGAATCATGGGAAATTGAAAGGTTTGATTTAGAAATCGCATGTCCAACCAGCCCCTTCTTCACGTGAGAGTCTAAGGTATAATTAATATGGTTTTCGAAATTATCGGAATGAAGATAAATTGGAGTATTTAATTTTATATATAGAATGTCCAAACGAGACTCGATCTATCCATTATATTCTTATTCACGTCTCTCACATTAAATCCTGACTCTTGACTCTCATGTAGGGATGAAACATGTCGCGCTCGTCTCGGTTAACAGGGCGAGATAGTACCACATATAGTATTCGCAAAGTTTGGTAGTAGCTTTATAAGTAGTGAGAGTTATTACTGTAACACTTGATCTTAAGTATTTTCGATTGTAGTCAAGCGCTCCAATTGGGCTCAAGCCCAGAAATTTACCTGAGTCGGCAATCCCCAATAGCGGACCAGGTCTAAGCCCGGGATGTTGCAAAAACGTTTGGATACATATACGAATATAGGTATAATCATATTTTTATCCATTTTAAAATCTGAATATTAATGCATATACGAAAAATGATAGATAATGAAAAGGTGTGTTTTATCCTTGAAAACGAATACAAATCAGATATGAATAATAACATGATTTTTTTATAAGTTAAATAGAATATACACGCGTAGGATGATTTACACATAAAATAGATATAACTAACATATTTTTTCATAACAATTATATCAACAATGGTGGATGCAATTATAAAATATCGTTACAATTACTATATTTATGTACTAAGATGAATATATGAATTACGAACATGAATATTAATGAATATCAAAGTGATCCATAACAATATCGACTTTAAAATGAATATGATATCAAGATATGTATAAGATAAGTACAATAACATATATAAATATATGAGGAAAGGGAGCCTGCTGCCTAAAGCAGGTAAGCTCCCTGCTGCAGCTCTGTCAGCCGTTGGATGTGATTGCATTTGTGGTCTTTTTGGTCGTTGGATGAACATGCGTCCACCCCTCACCCAGCTCCCCCGCAGACGACCTCTTCCTCTCCAATCTCCTCCGCAGATCGTTCCTGCGCAACCTCCTTGCAGGCGGGCCATTTGATGAACCGCAAATTCAGCCCTTTAATAATGTGTAATTAACACTTAAGATGTCATTGCAGGAGGGCCGGATTAGGTTCATCAAAAACCATCTAAGTTGGATATGTCAAGGAAATCGGATGGTAATCATATTTTATTTTACTTAGCAAGAAACCAAGGTCGAACTCAGGGACACGAGCCTCTCTCGTATTGTCCAGATTTTTAATTATCCATTTATTAAGTGTTGAGTTAAAGAGTAAATAGGTCAAACAATGCTAAAGGACGAAAACAAGACAATGCAACAAACGAATATGAAACATGCATTTTTTTAATTACTTTTAATCATGCAAATAAAAGAGATGAAATGCAATGTAAATGTACCCTGGATCAGAATAAAGAGCAACAAGAAATGAATCAATTTCTGGTTTAATTTCAAGTGACAAACTTGATGGTTATTTTCAACAAGGCATAAGTTAGAGCTCTAAGAGACACATGTCGACTAAATTAATTCATCAAAATTACAGTGCCCAAAATTAGAAATGATTATGCCATTAAAAAGAACATCAAGCGAGCTTCGAAATGAAACTGGAATCAACTTAATCGGAGCTACGGTGCTCAAGATATGCATAAAAGAAGTCAAGGGCATTATTGAAAGAAAACATGAAATAAAATTACAAACAAGTCCCTGGGACGGACTAAAATGTAAATATGAAAAAGATCGAGACCTTCCATGTAAATGACCCATGCACACAAGGGTATTTTTGCAATTATGAAAACCCACGAGGGTATCAATGCAAAATACCCACTATGCACGTGTGCTACACGTGATATGGACCTGTACGCAAATAGGAGAAGATGGCGGGGCCTCTTTGCAAATTGCCCAGATCGCACATGTTGTGCACGTGCTATCTCTAGGCTCGGGGCGATCTGAGGCTCGGAGGAGGCTCGGCTGCTTCGGGTCGGCTCGGAGAAGGCTCGGAAGACGCGAGCCTCCAGGCTTTGGCTCGGCGTAGGTTCGGTGCACCCAAACCTACTGGCCTGGTGCTGAAGCTCGGAGTTCCTTAAACGTTGACGCGTGGACGAATGAAGGCCCTTGGATCGTGAGGATCCAACGGTTACTGGAGATGGCGCTTCTGGGTGACGTGGTTGCATCCGCACCGTTGGATGAACTCCAGGAGGGAGCATCCAACGACGACTGTATGTTCTTCCTCTGCCGAAGACTGGTGGCGAATGTATGTTCTTCCTCTGCCGAAGACTGGTGGCGGGATCAGAGCTCCGGCGGAGGTGCTTGAGCTCCACCGCTCCTCTCTTGCTCAGGTGGAAGTCTGTAGCTGCTGTTGACCACCCTGATAGGAACCTTGAAGCTCGGCGATTCAGCAGGACCTTGTGGAGGATGCTAGAAATGTAAGGCTGTCGGAGACGAGCATGATGAAGAAGCTCTAGCGAAGGGCTCCAACCATTGAAGACCATGTACCTGCAGGTTAATTCCAGCAATTCTCTGCATGCAGGTGAGTTAGTGTGCGTGTGTATGGTGGAGTGAGGTTCCATGCGAGCGGATGGAAGTGAGGAACCGGAGCTCCTCCGCCGGAGAGGGCGGAGGAGATGGGTCGACGGTAACTGAGGTATGGAAGAATGGAGAAGGGTGACCGGATGAAGCGCGTGAATGGGGTTTGGAATGCGAAGCTCGGGAGATGATCCATGGAGGTCGAGGACAAGTGAAGCGGCCATATTAAATTAGTAAAAACTAGAAGAAAATTCAGAAGAAGTCGGAGAGGCTTACCTGGTCGGAGATGAAGGTGGCGGCTTGTGCGCGAGCTCCAAGGAGGAGCTCTGGTCTTCGTTGGACCTCCTCAGCCAGTGGAGGCAGCTCGAGCGGGCATGGAGCTCCGCAACACCGTCGTGATCGGCGGTGGGTCAACACCGGAGGGGATGGTCGTCATCGCTCAAATCCGCCACCTCCCTCTGTCACAGGAAGATGGGGGAGAGCTGGGCCTCCCCCCGCATAAAGGTGGACACTGGAATAAGGGGGAGGAGTCAGAGTATTTGAAGGAGGAGGTTCGGCGGCTCAAGTGGTGACCGTCGTGGTTTGAGTGGGGATCGTGGAGCAGCTGGGAGTCCTACGTGGGTTGTGGAAGTGACCGCGAGGAAGAAGGACGATAGGGGTACATGGTGAGGCGGTTGGCGAGGGGAGAGGTAGTCGGAGGAGATGGAGATAATGGGAAGGGCGGAAGTGGATCGCAAGTTGCGATCGTGGGAGAGAGAAGGAATCGGGAGGTTGACGACGACGTGTTGGCCGTTGGATCTTGAGATCCAATGGCTGGAAATTAGGCGCTAAAGAGCGGTCGTGATGTAATCTGAAGCGACGCGATCGAAGGGCTAAGATATCACCACGTGTCAGGTGCATGGGCAGACGGAAGTAGGCGGCTGAGATGTGAGATGGGGTGATCGAACGGTGGGGAGCTTAGGCGGCAATAGACGGTGGTGATCCTAAGATCATACGGCCATCAAGCGGTTGAACAGGTGACACGTGACGCAAGGGGGCAAGAGGTGCTAACGGATGACATAGATGAGATCAAGTGGAGTAATCGGACGGTTGGGAAAGAAGGAATACACGACGGTTGCGATGGAGGGACTTGAAGGTGATCGTAAGGTGCAGGATACACCACGTGGCAGACTATGAGTGGGGCGCGAATGAGTGGTGGTGATGAGAAGCGGGGGCTTGATCTGACGATGGTTTAATAATGGCGTGCGTGGAGCTCCTCTGGTTGTTAGATCAAAAAGGAGATCCAACGGCTGGAGGTAAGGGCGGATGATGCAAGAGAGGCCGGGCCACGTGGCTCACCCAGAACGGGCCACGTGGCCCAATTAGATTATTCATAGAAAGAAGTTAATTTTTAATGGGCCAAATGGCCGAATTTGAGAAAATTCAAAACATGAAAGTTGTAGATCTCGATGAGATCTACAAGTTTCATGTTGACCAAAAATAAAAACAAGGTCAACTGGAGACACACAATATTTTTAAGGGTATTTTTAAGGCTAAAAATACCATGGATTTTAATTTTACCATTTTTTGTGATTTTTAACTTATTCAAGACTCAGATAATTACAAGACATTATCTGGATTTTATTGACACAAACATAAGCAAGGGGGTTAATAATGGATAATTAAGATGATGAAATCGGGTTTCATCACCCCCTATACTTAAACTATGCTCGTCCTTGAGCATCAAAGAGAATGAATAGGTTGGATTAACCCCCTTGTGCATGTGAGTACCGGATCCAATTTGTTCAAGTCTACTCAACTTTAGAGGTCCAAAATTCTAGAATTCAACCCAGCCTTAATCAAGAGGTACCCAATTCCTTTAATTTTCCAGACTCTCTCTGATGTACATATACACTAAGGATATGAAATTTAATGTTGACTACAATTCCAAGAGTAGAGTCAAAACTTGATCCAAGAAATTCTCCTAAGGACCCAATCCTCAACACTAGGGAATAATCAAATCTTGCATCCAGTCCACCGTCTCTTTAGTTGTCAGACTTTGAAAATGTAGATGGAAGGCCAGTAATGGAGGGTATGGGATTGTGTCATTTCTTCTCTCCCTCTCATTGGAACAAGGATTCTCTCTAGTGACTTTTTACGCAACATATTTTTTGGTGTTGATCAGTGCATCCGTCGAGAGAAGTTGGAGCCGTCTGCACTTGTTTTCCTAGGAATACACCGGGGTGTGTCTTTTTTGAGTACCTATCATACCTTCGACACCCAGACTTGTAGCATTTACGATGTAGAGCCCTTTTTTGGTGCAAGCCTGACTCCTGGTCCTAATAGCGGTGGTCCAAGTGGACACTTTGAAAAGTTTGGTAGCGCTCGCCTTTGGTGGAAGCTCTTTGATAGTTGACTTTGTGGAATGAGAGCTTTTATTTGAAATTTCTTTGATTTGTAGTATTTTTGGCTAACTCCACTGCTTTTACCAAGAGTTGGCACACACTGATCAACATTTTTTATTTATTTACACCCTAGCACTTAGGTCAATGTCTAGGGATTAGTATAAGAATCAAGTTCTCATACTGGCTAAGATCGCTGACACTCAGATTTCATGAAGCCTCCAAAGATTTTATCCCATCCTCGAGCATCATTAGATCAAATCCAAACTCGAATTCCTCATCCCAATCCCCTAAGTGAAGAGTCAACTCATCTCATCGAAACCACAGTCGTGCATGTGATGTGCTGATCATATTCTTATTGGTCTGAGACTAAGCATGGAATATAGCATGCAATTCTAGAAATCTAGGGAAATGTGGATGATTAAGTCTACGACCCTGATGGCTAAGGCTGGTTAACCTAAAATCTCAAGACCTCACAAATCAAGCTTCCTTGAACATTTCAGATCCTGGGTGGAAGTGTAAAAGTAGAGGATTAATCCAACTCCTTCATTCAAAAACACACATTTTTTTAATCCTCAAGAGATATTAGGACTGCCTAAACTCAATTAAGTAGATGCATCTGCATTAAGCCAGTATAGATGTAAGTACAGGCCGGAGCATGTTGCTTGAGGACGGGGCCTTACGCGATGTCCTCTAAACCATCCAATCTGCTAAGGGCGAACCCTCACTGAACGCGGCTACTTACATGGGCTTAGTAATCACTAATGACTCTTAAAGGATTTTTGGATTTTTCTCATTTTTATGGATTTTAATTTAAAGATTAAAACAATTGTTAGACTCAACTTTCCTTGAAAAGAGAAAGAAAATTTTCAAAACTATGTCACACAAATAAAGATTTTCAAAACATTTTCAAAAGATTTTTCAAAACAAGGAAAACTCATTTTTCAAATCATTTTAGAAAATAATTGTATAAAAATAGTGTAGCATAGTATATAAAAGTCGTGAAAACATTTGAGTCCTACTTAGTTCAAAGGATTTTACTTTAGCCAAAAAGTTTCAAATTTTTCAAATTTTTCAGATTATAGCTAAAGTAAGTATACTGTATATACGGTATACCCCCCTATACATAAACTTTGCTATGTCCTCATAGCACTAGATGATATAAGTCCATAGGTCCATTTAAATATAGAGAAATATATGGAAACCAAGGAGGGCTCCCCCTATACTTAGGTTAGAAATAACCTAAGTATAAAGGCAAGAAAAGATGAGTAGAGAAAATCACAGGGACTCGGGTCCCCCCTATACTTAGGCTAAGATTAGCCTAAGTGTAAAGATGAGATTTGATGTTGGGAGAGACCGAGGTGAACGAAGAAGAAGGATGGATGTACAACTGAGTGGATGAATCTGCGGAGATGAATGGAGTGTTTAAGGATCTGGGGAGTGTATCGAAGCAAGCATGGCTCAATCAAGCATGCAACACCCTCAATTTCACCAACTCACACATGAAACCAACCAAAGTTGGTTTATTATCTTGTCGGTTTTATTGGTGATTAAAACATTATATCTTTACGCAGAAAAAATGTCAAGTAAGAATGACTGCGTAAACGAGGGTGTTGCTCTCCCAAAACAAAATTTTACTCCATTTTTAGGTCGGCTTGCATTTTAACAGTCCCAATTTTTCTTAAGGTTGTCACTGATTTAAGATGAGCACATAAACCAAGCATTCATTGTCTACCGTTCATTCCCATTTTCCATTAACCTAGGTGATCAAGCTAGGAGGGGAAATCGAGAAAAACTATGCATTCGATAGAAACATGATCTAGGCTAAGCAATAAAACATGTAGTGACTTGGCGAAAATACGTAAAAACTTGGGATGTTTTGAAAACCAAAATCAATATGTATGCAAGTCGATCAAAAAGCCGCACCTAACATGCTTCGATTAGCGGTGAAGAATTTCTTTTAAATTTAGCTAAGTGAGGCGATGCTACGTGCATCTTTATTTATAATGTGTCCTACCTACGAGCAAGCACAGAAAAATGCAAATGTAAAACTAAGCTCAAAGAGCCGCGTGCCTGGTCCTAGGTCGATACTCAAGTGGGGACGATCCCCACACAACCACATATAATCGTTCTTTTACAAATGCGAGCCTTCGATCGAAGACCGCTGTAAAGACGGTTATTACATGCGATAATGATATGCAAAAAATGACATTTTTTCTTTCTTCTCGACGTGCTCCAAGCGTGCTTTTGCGGCTCCTCGCAGCGGGTAGCTCCTGATCCTCGCCTCCTTGAATCATCAAGGGCCCTGCTACAAAAGCAACAGTTAGATATCAATCGAAAAGAAAAACTTTCACAATGCAAAATATGTGAACATAGTGACCTATATAAAAGAAACACTTAATCAAATAAACAAAATCCCAATAATACAAGAAATGAGCCGTGTCCTCAGCAACGTCGCCATTTGATGAACCGCAAATTCGGCCCTTTAATAATGTGTAATTAACACTTAAGATGTCATTGCAGGCGGGCCGAATCAGGTTCATCAAAAACCATCTAAGTTGGATATGTCAAGGAAATCGGATGGTAATCATATTTTATTTTACTTGGCAAGAAACCAAGGTCGAACTCAGGGACACGAGCCTCTCTCGTATTATCCAGATTTTTAATTATCCATTTATTAGGTGTTGAGTTAAAGAGTAAATAGGTCAAACAATGCTAAAGGACGAAAACAAGACAATGCAACAAACGAATATGAAACATGCATTTTTTAATTACTTTTAATCATGCAAATAAAAGTGATGAAATGCAATGCAAATATGCCCTGGATCAGAATAAAGAGCAAGAAGAAATGAATCAATTTCTGGTTTAATTTCAAATGACAGACTTGATGGTTATTTTCAACAAGGCATAAGTTAGAGCTCTAAGAGACACATGGCGACTAATTTAATTCATCAAAATTACAGTGAGAAATGATTATGCCATTAAAAAGAACATCAAGCGAGCTTCGAAATGAAACTGAAATCAACTTAATCGGAGCTACGGTGCTCAAGATATGCATAAAAGAAGTCAAGTGCATTATTGAAAGAAAACATGAAATAAAATTACAAACAGGTCCCTGGGAGGGACTAAAATGTAAATATGAAAAAGATCGGGACCTTCCCTGTAAATAACACATGCACATAGCGGTATTTTTGCAATTATAAAAACCCGCGAGAGTATCAATGCAAAATACCCACTATGCACGTGTGTTGCACGTGATATGGACCTGTATGCAAATTGGAGAAGATGGCAGGGTGATAACACGGAAATCGAGCGGTCGTATTGATCCACAAGGCGGATCAACAGTCGATGTGTTGACCACTTCAAAATTCCGTATTAATCAACAATTAACCCATAGTATCAAATCAGACAATGAAAAGCAAATGTGGAATCAAAATTTATTATAACTCTACAAAAGTGTGTATAGTATGCAAGTGTGTAGAGTGTCGAACACAGGGAGCAAGCATGATAGAGCAAGGTAAAATTGTGCAAAATGTGATATGTGATCAAGTGCCTACCAATATGCAAATTTGTATGGGTTTTTAATCTTTAAATTTTTAAATTTTTAAATTTTTAATTTTATATTTTTATATTTTGATTTTTAGTTTACTGATTTTGTATTTTCTTTTTATATTTTATATACTTTTTTTATAATTTTGTTTTCTTTAACTAGAATATATATAAACAAAGATTGAAAAAGGAGATAAGGTTTTTATAAAAACAAGTAAAAATGCTCAAAATTAGGGAAATAAAGTGTTTTTGTGCTTTTTGTATTTTTCTAATGTTTTTCTGATTTTTTCTAGATTTTTACTAAATTGTTTGGTATTTTTAAAGTCAAAAATACTAGAAAACAGGGAACTAAGTTGCTGGCTGAAATGAAAAGGAGGATGAAAAATATTAATCAGTGACCAAAATTCCTCAAATTAATTTTAAATCAAAGCTAATAAATCGGAGAAAATTCAGAAAAAGAAATTGTATTTTTAGGATTTTTGTGGAATTTTTAAGATTTTTAGGAAGATTTTTGGGGTTTACTAATTTTTAAGGTTTTTATTTTGAAATTTTTAATGATTTTAGGTCTGAAGCTAAAAACCCTAAATTAGACCTAAGGTAATTTTTTTTGGAATTTTTCAAGGAGTTTTGATATTTTTTTGGTATTTTCTAATGCAAACAATAGCAAAAATACATGTTTTTGTATTTTTATAAATATTAAAATGCAATAAAAATGGAAAACAAAAATATGGCGTGATACTATAATGCAACAAGAGCTTACAGTATTTTTTTGGTAATTTTTGCGAACTTAGAAATGCATGCAATAAATAAAAGCAACAAAAATATAATACACACAGGCGGGGGCATTAATGTAAATAGCAGAAAGTTGAAGGGCCCACGTGCAATTTTTACGCAAAATATATAACGGAAGAAATAATTCCCTGGACTGAAACTAAATATCCAAAGGTGCAAGGTTGTGACCTGGCAAGGACCAACCTGCAATATTACAACTTTCTGAGGGCAAGTTCGCAAATTTCACAAAAAGTTTAAAACAACCTATGAAAGATTTAGCGTTGATTATTAAATACAGAAAAAGGCCGGGTGAAATATGCAAAATACCCAGGGCCTGGGATCCGACGGTTGTTATGTATTTACTAATCCACGTGTCGAAGCCCTGTGTCGCGATACCCCTTCGTCCGAACGGCCCGGATTAGATAGCTCTTGGATGAACATACGACCGACGACGAACGAGATCCTACGGTGTTGGAGAGATCTGGGGGTCGCGCTCAATCGAACGGTCGTGAACCCCCAGCAAGAACAGGGAAGAACACGACCTCCAGTGAACTTCCACCGACGCTAGGGCGCTGCTCCAGCCACCGTATTCGTCGCAGAGGGCGTCTAACACTGTCTGGACGTGTTCCTGATACGCCGACGGAGCCAAAATGGCTCGACGAGCTCTGGTGCTCCGCGGCGAAGTCCAAGAAGGAAGTGGGGTCCAGGAACCTCAAGTATCCAAAATCGACCCACAAAAGGGGTCCTTTTGACTCCTGCGACCTGCAAAAAGGTTAAGGGAGGCGAGGGCTAAATGCCTCGCCCCACCTAGTAACTGGAGACGGCGAAACGCGAAAGGGGAGAAGCTCACCGGAGCTAGCTCCAGTGAGATGGTGGCGACGGCGATTGGACGGGTTTCATGCGAAATGGAGAGTACCTGTGAGATCCTACAACTATGGTGAAGATAATAAAGCAAAAAATAGAATAAAAGCAAACCTCAAGCCCAGAAAAGGCGAGATGGGACCTCACGGCCAAGGTGGACGGAGATTGTGGTGGAACGCGCCACGGCCAACACCGTACCTCGACAAGAAGCCGGGTCAATCCTCTGTCACCGGAGACTCACTGCTGGTACTTGGAGGTCTAAGCCTTGGCCAAAAGCGGTTCAAATTGAGAAAGGAAGACTTGGGTGGTTTTTGAAAGATGGTGAACGCGGCTCGAAGATTGAGGTGGATCTCACGAATTGATGCCCCAATCCTCGAGATGAAGGCTTGGCGTGTAAGAGCAATCCTCGAGGACAAAAAGTCGTGAAGACTTCGACATCAAAAGATGCAAGATGAAGCCTCGAAAAATCCGCAAAAACGGACAAAAAACGAGTTCTAACGAAGTGGGAGAGGGGAGTCAGACAGTTGACCCGCGGTCAACTGTCCAGACCACCTGGTTGGTCCATGTGGACCAACCAGGAAAAACCTTTCAGAAATTATTTAAAAATTCATTTTAAAATAGTAGATGAATTTATTAAATATTGGTTATAAAATAAAAAAATGTTTATTATTTTGTAAAGTATTTAATTATGATTTTTATTTATTTTAATGAGGTATAAATATTAAGTTTCCTTTTATACCCTTTATAGGTATACATATCTATGTATTTTAATATTTTATTTTTATTTTATGTATTTGATTTATTTATTTTTTTTATTATTTTATAAATTTATAAAGCATTTTTATACACTGAAAAGTACTTTTATTTTTTTCTAAAGTATTTTGTATATTTAATAAAATAGAAGTATTAATAATATAGGTATGTATACAAGTATTATACCTATGTATATTATATACAAGTATTTTATTTTTCATTTCCTTTAGGTTTTTATTCTGATTTCAATACACATATTTATTATAAATAATATTTACAATATTTTAAAAATAATAAATTAGGAAAATAATAAATAAATAATAAAATGAATATTTTAATCTGTACAAGTATACAATAGGGGTCCAAAACTCAACTTTCAAACCGTAGCTCCGCCAAATGCGAAACCACCCCCATTAAATAGCTTATTTTAAATTATATACAATTAAAGGTGAGTTTTATGCATTTGGAGTTTTTATTTGTGAGATACGGGTCTGGGAAGTTGGGATTCTGGAATCTTATTCAGATCATATCTTTTTATCTGTACACTATTTTTGTATGAAATTAATTTTATATTTTTCTATGTTTAATTATCTACAACTTTAATTTACAAAGTTTCTTTATTTGGAGTATAAAAAGTAGAACCAAAAATAGGTCCCAAAATGAATAAAGAATAAATAAAAAGAATATGTATTTGTATTGTACTTTAGCCCTTATCTCCCCCTACTTTATTCCTTGTCGACCTATTCATCGAGATGTCTAGGTCTCCGAGTTTCGGGTCATAAAATATTTACAATATTTTATTCTTTTTCTTTTCTTTTATTTATTCTATAATTTTGACTTTAAATACAGTATTTTATACACTATTTATATGCACATGCATGAATGCTAAGATGCTGGAATTAAGGGTATTTACACGCATTTGTTGGGGTTTTTGAGGCCAAAATTATATAATAAAGATGATGAAATGTGGATTCAGCATCCCCCTATACTTTGCGTTTGCTAGTCCCTAGCAAACACTTATGCAATAAGTGCAGAAAAAGAAAAACAAAGAAAAGAAAAAGAAGAAAGATGGATTAAGTTTAATTATCAAACTTGTCTTCACAAAATCAAAGTTTGAAGCTTAAGTCGGACCTTTGGAATTTTAGTGCAGGCGGAACCTTAATGAGATCCGGATTTGAAATCCAACAGTCCCTGAGAATCCCAAAACTCTGCCCAAGTCCCCTCAATAGCCAGGTCAGAAATACTTCAATTCATACGCAAACCCTTACTACTATGAATCTTACTCGTACAGTGTAATTGATAGTGGCTCTCCCCAACTAAAATGACAAAGAGACTGGCTTCTCCAGTATGACAACCCAATGATTCCCCAATCCAATAACTCCTTCCTCGAGGAGCGGGGTATTCCTTTCTAAGTTCAAGTGGCAACCAGCTCAAGAGGAGGGGATGAAGAGAAGAATGGACGGTAGCCAGTGTAGCTACCTATCCTAGGATGCAAGACCAGTGTAGTCAAGTCATCCAACTACAGGCTCACATGATATGACTTTGGAATTCAAGCTTGCTTATTGACTTCACAACATATGTACATACTTTGCAGGCATTTTTGTACAGACCTGTCTCTTTTTTTTGAAATACTATATACAACAGCATTTACATAAGGAGTTTTTCCTCTTGAGCCAGTAGACTATCCCTCTTTTGAAGCTTTATCGCAACCCACACTCTCCTGTCTTTAGAATTCCTCATCATTGGACGGGTTGGGTGCACTTCTCTCCCTAGAGGAGGACAAGTGTTTCCACTTGTGTGCATCTCATACCGGCAAATCCAATCCCCTCACCATTCCAATTGAGTTGAGCCAAGTGAAAGGTACAAGTGTCCAAGTTAGGTCATTATCAACAAGAGTCGTGTGTGTGCTCCGAAATACTCTACTAAGACAGTCAAGAATCCATTGAACCAAGTCTCGTGATCCTCAAAGAATTAAGTCAACCAGACCTGAAGTATCTCAACTCTAGTTCCTATAAGGTTCCTGCTATTAGGTAGATTTTAAGGTCCAATCAAGCTCCAATCTCCGGATTTTATTTAGACTTGTTCAACTATCAAACTCAATCTGAAAAATGCGCATGCTATGCAAATGATATGCAGAATGCAGAAAATATTTTTGTGATGCAATTTTCAAGATTTTGAATCTTTTTATGAATTTTTGGAAAGATGATGATGCATATGCAATTTTTTGTATTTTTAAAAAGATTTTTCAAATGTTTTTAGTATTTTAATTTTGCAAATGTTTTTGAGATTTTTGAAAACAAAAAGATTTTGGCTAAAAGCTAGGTTAAAAATATGTACATGGGAGTGCTTCTTATATTTACAAGAAGTGGATTTTAGGAATTTACAGGGGTAAGCGATCTATTTTGTAGGTATAATGAATTCTGGTGTGATGTATGTATTCCTCAAACTTATTTGAAAATTTTTTTCAAACAATTTTGAAAACTATAGTCCAGAATAAATTTTACAAGCAATTTTACAAAAATGTACACACATTTGAAAATCATTTTACAAAGGTTTTCCAAACAGTATAGATAGATTTTTCAAAATATTTTTGTAACCATTTTTCAAGCCATTTGCAAATTATTTTTCAATCATTTTTATTTCAAACAAAGAAAATAAATTTTTCAAACAAAATATTTTTACAAAGGTTGAAAACATGTAACAAATAGTTTTACAAACAATTTTCAAAAGGTTTTTCACAAAGATTTTCAAACTATTTTTCAAACATTTTGCAAAAAAAAATTTCACCTGATTTATTAATCAGTAAGTACAAAAATAATTTGAGGAATAATCACATCTTTTAATAGGGTTTTTAATGAATTTTATAAGTATAATTAGCCATAGTTATTAAAAAACGAAAGTACGAGCTATGGCTAAAGTATATACGGAGTATATACGACCCCCCTATACTTAGCTTGAGCTATGTCCTCATAGATCGGAGAGAAAAGGAGAAGACATAACTCGTACTGAGTATAGGAAAAGTCTAAAGAATAAATAAATAAATAAAGAAATGAATGAATGAACGAAAGAGAAGTTGACCGTCCCCCCTATACTTCGGATCAAATAATCCTAAGTATAGCAGGCTGTACACAAAGCAGGGAGGGTCAAGGGTGTGAATGAACAGATCGTACTCGGATTGTCTCCCCCTATACTTAGGGTAAGATACCCCTAAGTATAGACAAGAAGAGGAGACAATGGATAGGATCAAAGAATAGCGAAACTCAAGGTGCACACCCCCCTATACTTAGGACAAAGTAAATCCTAAGTATAGAAGACTGACAACAAGGGGCGACACCTTTTTGATATATACAACAGATAGAAAGGGGAAAGAAGAAAAGAAGAAAAGAAGAAAATAGATCAGAAGAGAAGAGATCGTGAGAATGTACACATCACTCCCCCTATACGTAGGGTAAATGAAGCCCTAAGTATAGGCGACAACAGGAGTAATAAAACAGAACGATGAATGAATCACTCGGTTCGTTCACCCCCCTATTCTTAGGACAAAGTACGTCCTAAGTAAGGCAAACACGAGAATGGGTGGACGAGCAATGCGAGAGATAGACAGAGATACACGAGAAAGGATATACAACAGAGATGAATGTACACATGATCAAGAAGGTAGAAAGCTAAACTTCTTGCGAGACCATTGAGGGATAGATCTGGTATGGTGCATGTCGACATCGGGGTCCACAGTGGACGGAAGCCGATCAGGGTCAACAGAGTGAAGGCCCTCAGTGGAGTCAAATCGAAAAGGGACGAACTGGTCTATGGAAGTAATATGGCTAGGTTCGCCCTTGGTGGTCCTGTGGTGTGAAGGCGCAGATGGTTGAGTGGAAGAAGTATGAATAGGTCTGGCCTTAGGAGTCTCGCTGATATCGAAGTGAAATGGGACGAACTCATCATCTTCGGAAGTAGTGTACTCAGTGTCGTCCTGCGAGGTGTCGTCCAGGTCAAAACCAAAAGGAACAAACTCATCAGTGGAAGTAGTCGAACTCTGTTCGTCCTCAAGAATCTCACCCAGATCATCTTTTTCATCAAGAGGCCTGAATTTATGAAAATAATGGTTAGCATCATAACCGACCTCAATCATCATCACTCTAGAGTGACCAGGAACGGACTTATCAGTGGAAGTAGTCAACCCAGGTCCGTCATGTCTAGTCTTGGTGTCCGTCCTCCGCTCTATGGTATCAATCACATAAATGCCTTGGATTTCATCAACACATCGCCACACACCAGAAGGAGGAACTGTGAGGTCTATGCTTTCCGAGTCTTCCCTCTTTCGGAGGATTTCTCGGGTCTCATCAGCGGTCAATAAGCAAACCTCTCTAATATCATCAGATCGGTCACAGGCCTTGGAGTCAGCTAGAATAAGTGAAGGTGCATCATGTGCAGGTCTCTGGTCAGCTATGGGTATGGTGATCAACACTTCACTTTCGTCAACAAGACGGAAGCGAATCTCTCCTGATCCATAATCGACAACGACCCTCGCAGAGGCGAGGAATGTTCGTCCAGGGATAATTGGAGGGGGCTCCCATGAGGAGGTCTCTATGGGCAACACGACAAAGTCAACATGGTAGCTCGTACCTTGAATCGAAATGACGGCATTTTCAAGGATACCCTTCGGCCTCTTGATAGATCCAGCAGCAAATTGTACGATCATACTGGTTTTCTTGAGAGGCCCTAAGTGAAGAGATTGTACCAGCGAGAAGGGTAATATACTAATAGATGCACCGTTGTCTAGGAGAGTGTGATCACATGTATGGTCAGAGATGGTGCAAGTAATGAAGGGGGTAGTTGTGTTCTTCTTTCTAGGAATGGGACGATGTGTGATGGCGTGGGCAGTGGCCATGGTCAAAATATAACACTCAGATCTGCTCCTCCGCTTTCTCTTCTTGGGAAGAGGAGCAGATAATTGTGTCATGGCATGCTGAAGTGGGGCTTGGATGATCTCATGAATAACGACCGCCACTTTGGGTTCAGTCAACATTCTTTTGAATTTTTGGACTTCCTCCATACAAGGGAGGAAGTCAGAATCAGCATCTACATGAGACATGCCAAGAACAGTCTGTACAACGTCATCCTCGGGGTCAAAGGTGGGACAGGATATGAGAGGTTGTGTGGGTGAATGATCTGGCAGATGGACCCTCTCCTCACGGTCTGAATCAACCAAATGTCTCCCGAACTCTTTTTGTGTTTTTACATTTTTCTCATTTTTTTGTATTTTGGGCGATTGCAAGCTCCCATGATCACCCAAAAGGAAATCCGTATCCTCGAGAAAGGAGCATTAATCTGATTTTTCCTCAAGATAGCAAGATTATCATTCATCGAATTAATGTGTCCTATCATCCGGTTCAAGACAACACTCATGGAGATCGCAGGAGGTGACTCCAACATGTCAGACTCGGGTGGATGTGTAGGTGGAGGTGGATAGTATGCGGGTGGAGGTGGATGTGGATAGTAGTCCGAGGTCTGATACTGTGGCTGATGTAGGTATGTACAAAAATCAGAAAAAGTAGGAGGAGGATCCTCCTGATAAAAGGGAGGTGGACCGACTGGAGTGAACGAGGGATCCTCAAAGTCCGGATAAAATACGCTCCAGGGGTCCATCTCGAAAGCAAAAGGAAATGATTCAGGGGAGCACGGAGGTTAAGTCAAGAGAGTGAAGAAAAAGGCACAAATAAGTAGAGACGATCTAGACACTACAAGAAAGAGTAGAACAGACGACGGTCAACATCCGTCGCGAATGATAAAATGACTGTCCCCTCTGATCAATGGGGATGGTCATGCGACCGTCTCCAAAGGTGGTGTCCCATTTGGTATAAGCGACGGTAGTCTGCACCGTCCCCTATACTCATACATAGGGGACGGTCGTGACCGTCCCTAAAAGTTTGGTATAGGGGACGGGCATGACCGTCCCTTAAAGGCTCTTATTGAGGACGGTCAGGACCGTCCCTTAAAGTCATTCAGGGGGGACAGTCACGACCGTCCCAAATAGGAGGAAGTGGAGACGGTCATAACCGTCTCTAAGAACTAAGGCGACGGTCGCAATGTCCGTCCCCTCTGTTCATCTGCTAACAAAAAAAATTCCATTGCCCCCTATTTGATCTTCATTTTACCCTGTATGTCACTATAATGTAGTACATGTTACAAAAAAATTTTCTTCATAATAAATATTACGATCACCACACAAAAAAAATGCATTCCACATTCATAAAGTCGTCGTCCTACAATATATGCATTCAAACAACATAACCAACTTTGTAAAGTAATTGTCCAAAATAGTTATACAATATACTACGGTATCCTACAAAGTAACCAAACTATCCTAGTCCTCGTCGTCCTAGTCGTCGTCCTCATCGTCGTCGTCGTCCTCATCGTCATCAGCATCATCATCTTCTTCTTCGCCGTCATCGTCGTCGCCTAGCCTCGCATCGATATTATCACCTTCTGTTGGGTGGCTAGTCGACGCTGCACCTTGATGTGCCTGCATGAATGCATTGAAAATCGCCATTTGTTGGCGTAAATCCTGAATCTCCATATTCATGCTAGACACTTGACTCTCTAATTCCCTCTCCCTTTGTGTCTTCTGAGAGGTCGAGCCGGTCCCTACTCCATACCAATTCTGTATGGTGGCACCACGACCACCACAACGGACGCGTCCATGATGCTCTGGACCGGTCACCTGGAGGAAGGCCGCATCAGGAGTAAGAGGCGGATGACTCGTTCCAGTGTTGTCTACAGAGCCAGTGGTTGTGAGCCTGACCATCTCCTCCTACAAATTTATTTAAGTAAGTTCAAATTCATTTAATTTGTAAAAAAGATGCAAAAATGTTATGAATAGCTTACATGAATTGGACCATAGGCAGGATCCACCCAATGAACTTCCCCGCCCACATCGCGGCTCTTAGACTTCTCGAAGACTTCCATTCGGCTGGGCACTCGCTCGTTCTCCACTTCCTAATATGAAAAGATTACTAAACTTACGATACCATTTTAATACATATATAATGGTTAGAATTTAAACACTAATCATAAAGTAGATTACTTACGAAGTCATCCTTCAGTTGATTTGTGTTTCTTCTCCCCATTCTATGGGTAGACTTGAAACCTTTCCTCCGATTTTCAGCATTTCTCCTTGAGATGCCCTATACAAAGATAATAATTTTAATAAAAGAATTCCAAATGATATATGTATAAAATGCACATATATATGTCACATACCGTATGTTCTTCTCCCATCCAAATATAAACCATCGCCCTCTATTGTTCAGCGGGTACATTCGGAGGACAATTTGCCAAATTGGTTTCCAATGGAAGCTCCGGGTCGAAGTACTTTAAAATATAAAGAAAATTACTTATATTCTTAAATGATGAAAAACAAATGTATACTTAAATATAAAGAAAGGTACTCACTCGGGCCTTCAGACGACCTCGATGTTTACGCAACAACTCCGCACCATGTCCTAAAATTAGAGTATCAGTGGCCGGGTCACGATCTCAGGAAAAACTAGACTGCAAAGAAATCAAAGCAAACCGAAATAAGTTTATATATATACTGAAGAAAAACTTTGGCTTGTTATTATTATAAATACCTCCAAATCATGAAGAATGGCATTGACCGCTCCACTAAACGCCAGTCTGTAATGTGGAGAGGGACCCTGGCTCTGCACACCTGTCCCAATTAACTCTGGAAAACAGATGAGTTCTCCCCCACTGCATCGCCTCCAACTATCCGCACCCTGAGTGTCTCACCAGGACGAAGACGGTCCAACACTCGACACTGATATGAGCCTCTATGTCTGCCTGAGCTACTCGATCCTTCAGGATCGGAGGTCTCACTCCCTCGCTGTAGTGCCAGCGGTGCACCCCGAATGCGTCTCGGACATGGAGGCATATCTGCATATTATGAAATATTTAAATTAGATATAACAACAATGATATAATTCACATATTAGATCAAAAAATTGGAAAATAAATGATGGTAAACTTACACTTTAAAAATCCACATCTACAATATCAGTTGGATGTTCTTGTATTTCAGCTCGATATAACTCGTTTATATTTAGCAACTCATTAACATCATTGACATCAAAAAAATCTCTTGGTATTGTTCTCACGGGTATGATCCATCCATCACTGAAGTTGTCTGGAATATAAAACTTGTTCTACCTGACTGGCAAGTGTAAAAGGCTCATTTGTTTACAATTTCTCAGATTATTTCAATGAAATAATCACATTTCTATCTCTTTGATATCCTATCCCCTCGCGACTGACATCAAACCAATTGCATATAAAAAGAACACATCGACATTCATGAGTAAAACTGATCTCTATTATGTCAAGTATTTCCCCATAATAGTCGTCTAAACCTGAAGGTAAATCTGTTTTTACTATAACACCCGACATTTGCGTCGATTTCATCTCGTCGGCGGACTTTGTTCTAAATCTGTAGCCATTCACAATATAACCCTTGTAAGACATAATTTGAGAATATGGTATACATCCAAGAATGTCAAGGTTAATGTTCCACCTATCATCTGTCATTTCCCTTAAATGTTTCACACGTGAACGGAACTATTTGAGGAATTCAGATTTATTATGCGTCTCATTAAATAATGAATTGTACTCATAAAAAATTCGTCAATTTCTGGCAACTGCATCAAGACATAGTAGTGTATGAGATCTCTATCCTCATCGGATATTACGCGGCGGATACCACTGAATATATGCCTGCCACATGAATGAAAGACTCATAATTTAGATTCGTCCTCTTCCTCCACGACCTCGCCTTCATCATTTCATTCGTAACGGTTGAAACACACGCTTTCACCTTCCATATACATTTCACAGAAATTAATACACTCTTTACAAAGATAACCTTTAGCAATGCATCCTTCGGGTTGTGCCTTATTAAAGACCATATTTTTTAATTTTCGAAGGTATCTTTCTATTGGATACATCCAACGATATTGAACCAACCCACCGATCCTTTCTTCACCTGCTAGATGAACTATTAAATGAACCATTACGTCAAAGAAGGCTGGTGGGAATATCTACTCTAATTTGCATAATGTGATAACAATATCTTCTTCAAGTCTTCTCAAGATCAACGGATCTAAAACCTTCGAACACAATAATCTAAAAAATCCACTCAATTCTGTTAATGATTGTAGGACAGCATCGTCAACAATCCCACGAATAGCGAATGGGAGTAACATTTTCATGTAAACATGACAGTCATGACTTTTTAATCCAGTTATCTTACGTTCTCTTTCATTTAAACACCTCGACAGCTGTGATGAGAACCCATCAGATACCTTCAAACTTTTAAGGAAGCTGAAAATTTTATCACGCTCAGCGTTGGATAATGTATATATTGCTGCAGGTATAGTAATTCGTCCATTGTCTAATTCAATTGGATGTAGTTCTTCGCGTATACCAAGTTGAACTAAATCTCATCTCGTCCTTAAATTATCTTTTGATTGACCTGAAAGATCTAACATTCCCAAAATATTTTCCGAAACATTCTTCTCAATATGCATGACATCCAAATTATGACAAAGTTGTAAGTGTTTCCAGTATGGTAACTCTCTGAAAAAATACTTTGTTTCTTCCAACCACCGGCTACACTTTTCTTCGTTGTCCATCCTAAACAACTGCTTTGTACACGTAATTGTTGTTCCCAAATAATGTTGCCATTCACAAGAGCTAAGTCAAGTCGTTGCCCATAAGGTGAGCCGTCAAATTTCTTATTACTATCTACCCTTTGTCATCTATGCTTCGGTGGAAGGAATCGACGATGACCCAAATAGCAATGCTTCGTACTTCCAGACAGCCATGTCGAATGTGTTTTTTCAAGACAGACAGGACATACGAGTCTTCCCTTAGTACTCCAACCAGACAAATTTGCGTACGCGGGAAAGTCATTTATAGTCCAAAACAGTGCAGCTAGTAATGTAAATATCTCTTTCCTACATGCATCATATGTAGGTATTCCAGTAGTCCATAAGACTTTTAGTTCATCCATTAACGGTTGTAGGTACACATCAATTGCGTTGCCAGGACCTTTAGGACTAGGAATTAGTAGTGTCATCATCATAAATGATGAACTCATTAACATCCACGGTGGTAGATTGTAAACAATCAAAATTACGGGCCAAATGTTGTAACTCAGACTCATATTACCAAACGGATTGAAACCATCTGAAGCTAATCCCAAGCGAACATTTCTCTCATCACTAGAGAAATGCGGATATCTCTGATCAAATTTTATCCATTCTTTTGCATCGGATGGATGTCTCATAACTCCATTAGCATCTCGTTTATTTTAACGAGAATGCCACGTCATCCACTTTGCAGTTTTTTCTGACATGAAGAGACGTTTCAGCCTTGGAATTAATGAGAAGTATCGTAATATTTTCACCGACTTCTTCTTCCTCTTTAAATTATTTTTTTCTTTTTTATACCTGGAAGCCTTACAATATGGACAAAAAACTAAATCAGAATTCTCTCCTCGAAAAAGCATACAATCATTAAAACAAGCATCGATCTTCTCGTATTTCAGACCAAGCGATCGGAATCGTTGCTTCGCCTCTTTCCAATCCTTAGGATAATTCTGAGGATTATTCAATAACTTCCGTATTAAAGCCAGCATATCTGTCATCATTGCAGCAGTTGATCAGTTCCTTACTTTCATCTTAAACAACTCTAATAAAAATAGAAAACGCGCCATTTTCACCCCAGGAGCCAATATATCTTCTGTATCTGGCAAACTGCTCGAAAACCTATCATCTAAACCAATGTCTTGTGCCTCAGGTCTTCTTAAGTCGTCTATTAGTTCAAATAACTCATGATCAACATTATTCAAGGTTTGTGTAGTGACTCCTGCATCTACACCCATATCCTCATCCATTCGCAAATCTATAACCTCTCCTTGTTCAGTCCAAATGGAGTAATGTAACCAAAATCCGTTGAGTATAAGATGGTTATAGACTTCCTCTCTAACACCCCATTTAATATTCTTACATCTCACACATGGACAATAAATCTTAAGACCATCAAATTTCTTATTAACTCTTTATATTTGAAATGCCCAATCCAAGAACGCGATCACTCCTCTCTTATATTGTTGAAAATCATCGTATCTCTTATCCATCCATGATTTATCCATTTTACTGCACAATCAGAATAAAATCCACCATTGTGTTATTATAGACAACAAGTTTTTCCACCCTAAACCATAATCAAGTGTTTCTCTTATACACAACAAGATTTTCTAGATCTATTATACACAACAACATTATATTTAATATACAACAAGCAATGTTTTATACAAATCATGTTTCATCCTATACACAAGCAATGTTTCTCTATTATATTAAATCATGTTTCATCCTATACACAAGCAATGTTTCATCCTATACACAAGCAATGTTTTATCATATACACAAGCAATGTTTCATCCTATATACAATTCATGTTAATAGACAACAAGATATTTCATCCTATACAAATCATGTTTCTCTATTATGTTAAACAAATCAAGCAACCCTAACATGGGAAAAAACCTATTATATTAAACAAATCAAGCAACCCTAACATATCATCAAAAAAACTCATTCACATGGGAAAAAACATCCCTAACAAGAATATCAAGTAAAATAAACAAGAATAAACACAAAGGAGTGTTGATAGATACCAGAAAATGAGATTGACGAGGTCGGCAACCACGGAGAGGCCAGAGACGACGCCAGGGCGGCAGGGGGCGACGATGGGCGGCGGCTTGAGAGGAGAGGAAAGTGAGAATGAACGCAGGTCGAAGGGGTTTTTTTTCGATCTGACCAATGGGGACGGTCATTTCAACCGTCCCCATTGGAGACGATCGGCGACGATTCACTAAAGACCATCCCCTTTGGTGGGCATAGGAGACGGTCTTCGGTGACCATCCCCTTTGGTCGGTCCATGGGCCGGATGCGACGCCAACAGAAGCGTAATGGGGTCGGTCAGAACCGTCCCCAAAGGACCTCCCAGGGCAGAGGGGACGATCCATGGTGACCGTCCCCTCTGGTCGCCCACTTAGGATAAATGACCGGAGGCGACGCCAACAGAAGCGTATTGGGGACGGTCATAATCGTCCCCAAAGAACCTGCCAGGTCAGAGGGGACGGTCCATGGTGACTGTCCCCTCTGTTCGGCCACTTAGGATAAATGACCAGAGGCGATGCCAACAGAAGCGTATTGGGTACGGTCATAACCGTCCCCAAAGACCCTCGCATTGCAGAGGGGACGGTCCTTGTTGACCGTCCCCTCTGCCCATCCACTTAGGTCCATTGACCGGAGGCGACACCAACAAAAGCGTATGCAGGACGGTCAAGACCATCCCCAATGGGCCCCCTAGGCAGAGGGGATGGTCGTTATTGACCGTCCCTATTAAGTTATTACAAAAGGGGACGACAGCTCACATAGCGTCTCCTGATATGTGGTATTGGGGACGGTTATGTCATGACCGTCCCTAAAAGCTTTCATTAGGGACGGTCATAATATAACCGTCGCTAGTTGTCGTCTCCAAAGCTGCAACTTCCTGTAGTGAGAATGCACACAAAACAATCACAAACAAGAATGAAAACAAGATAAACCCTCAATTCACCTACTCAACTCGGTAGAGATCGCAAAGAGCGGTCCTTTTATCTTGTCTGTTTTAGAGTTAGGTGAGAAGTCGAAATATTGCACAAACACTTAGGGACTGAATAGGATTTGGGCACTAACCTTAGAGTGTGCGCGAGCAATGTAAAACGAAGACAATGAGGGGATTACTCGCCCCAAGACAATGTTTTTCTTTTTGATCAATTTTAGGGTCAAGTAATATTAGCAGTGCCAATTTTATCTGTTATCACTTTTTTAGATTTTTAATGAGAATGCACGAACCTATCGAGGATTCGATTCCTTTAAGCACCTAGGTGATCAAAATCAGAGGGAGAGGCGGAAAAGCAATGCAAGCGGCAAACGATGATGAATGCTAAAGCGTAAATGCTTACCTTGCCTCCAGCACTCTACATGCAAGGATGCTCATCAGAATTGAAACCTAATCTATATGCAGAAGCAAGCCGATGAAATCGTCCTAGGGTGAGAATCGGCTATTACCGTGAAGAACAGTTTCAAAATTTGACTAAGTCCAAACACAGCTATAGGTACATGCAATGGTGATTAAGGTGTTTGGACCTAATACTATCGACAAGCAGTTCTACGACTAAGGGCTCAATCACACAAAATAAATAAAACAAAATCAGAAAACAAATGAAAAGAAATACGATGAAAACCCGACAAAAACCGCGGTGAGACCCTAAGTGTACAAGCACTTGGAAATTAGGCCCGAGTGTCCAAGTTCGAATGTACCTGTGTTATTACAAATTAAATAAATGTCTCTCTTTCTCTTAAAAATAAGAAACCACTAACTATCCTCTCTCTCAAATCCTCCTGCTCTCTCCTGCCGGCTAGGGTAGAATAGCCGGCTCTGCCTCCCAAGGTTGCTCAGGATCCTCTAGGTGATCCTCCTCGATCAGCGGTCCCTCGCAAGAAGACAAGAAAGCAAATGGACAGATAGCTCAATAAAGTATATAAAAAATGGAGAGATCAAATAAAGCAATAATGTAGACAATCATAATCACTCAAAAATACGATCTATGCGTTGTTGTTCCCCGGCAACGGCGCCATTTGATAACACGAAAATCGAGCGGTCGTATTGATCCACAAGGCGGATCAACAGTCGATGTGTTGACCACTTCAAAATTCTGTATTAATCAACAATTAACCCACAGTATCAAATCAGACAATGAAAAGCAAATGTGGAGTCAAAATTTATTATAACTCTACAAAAGTATGTATAGTTTGCAAGTGTGTAGAGTGTCGAACACAGGGAGCAAGCAAGATAGATCAAGGTAAAATTGTGCAAAATGTGATATGTGATCAAGTGCCTACCAATATGCAAATTTTTATGGGTTTTAATTTTTTTAATTTTTTTGTTTTTAATTTTATATTTTTATATTTTCATTTTTAGTTTACTGATTTTGTATTTTCTTTTTATATTTTATATACTTTTTTTATAATTCTTTTTCTTTAACTAGAATATATATATATATACAAAGTAGGAAAAAGGAGATATGGTTTTTATAAAAACAAGTAAAAATGCTTAAAATTAGAAAAATAAAGTGTTTTGTGCTTTTTGTATTTTTCTAATATTTTTGTGATTTTTTCTAGATTTTTACTAATTTTTTGGTATTTTTAAAGTCAAAAACACTAGAAAACAGGGAACTAAGTTGCTGGCTGAAATGAAAATGAGGATGAAAAATATTAATCAGTACCCAAAATTCCTCAAAGTAATTTTAAATCAAAGCTAATAAATCAGAGAAAATTCAGAAAGAGAAATTGTATTTTTAGGATTTTTGTGGATTTTTTAAGATTTTTTGGAAGATTTTTGGGGTTTACTAATTTTTAAGGTTTTTGTTTTGAAATTTTTAATGATTTTTGGTCTGAAGCCAAAAGACACTAAGATAGACCTAAGGTAATTTTTTTGGAATTTTTCAAGGAGTTTTGATATTTTTTGGTATTTTCTAATGCGAACAGTAGCAAAAGTGCATGTCTTTGACTTTTTATAAATATTAAAATGCAATAAAAATGGAAAACAAAAATATGGCATGATACTATGATGCAACATGAGCTTACAGTATTTTTTTGGTAATTTTTGCGAACTTAGAAATGCATGCAATAAATAAAAGCAACAAAAAGATAATACACACAGGCAGGGGCATTAATGTAAATAGCAGAAAATTGAAGAGCCCACGTGCAATTTTTATGCAAAATATATAACACAAGAAATAATTCACTGGACTGAAACTAAATACCCAAAGGTGCAAGGTTGTGACTGCAAAATTGCCAAGTCACGTGCGTAGAGCACGTGACCTGGCAAGGACCAACCTGCAATATTACAACTTTCTAGGGGCAAGTTCGCAAATTTCACAAAAGTTTAAAACAACCTATGAAAGATTTAGCATTGATTATTAAATATAGAAAAAGGCCGGGTGAAATATGCAAAAAAACTAGGGCCTGGGATCCAACGGTTGTTATGTATCCACTAATCCACGTGTCGAAGCCTTGTGTCGCGATACCCCTTCGTCCGAACGGCCCAGATTAGATAGCTCTTGGATGATCAGACGGCTGACGACGAATGAGATCCTACTGTGCTGGAGAGATCTGGGGGTGGGGCTCGATCGAACAGTCGTGAACTCCCTGCAAGAACAGAGAAGAACACGACCTCCAGTGAACTTCCACCGACTCTAGGGCGCTGCTCCAGCCATCGTATTCATCGCAGAGGGCGTCTAACGTTTCCTGGACGTGTTTCTGATACGTCGGTGGAGCCAAAATGGCTCGACGAGCTCTGGTGCTCCGCGACGAAGTCCAAGAAGGAAGTGGGGTCCAGGAACCTCAAGTATCTAAAATCGACCCCACAAAAGGGGTCCTTTTGACTCCCGTGACCTGCAAAAAGGTTAAGGGAGGCGAGGGCAAAATGCCTCTCCCCACCTAGTAACTGGAGACGGTGAAACGCGAAAGGGGAGAAGCTCACCGGAGCTAGCTCCGGTGAGATGGTGGCAACGACGATTGGACGGGTTTCAGGCGAAATGGAGAGTACCTGTGAGATCCTACAACTATGGCGAAGATAACAAAGCAAAAAAAATGAATAAAAGTAAACCTCAAGCCCAGAAAAGGCGAGATGGGATCTCACGGCCAAGGTGGACGGAGATTGTGGTGGAACGTGCCTCGGCCGACACCATACCTCGATAAGGAGCCGGGTCAATCCTCTGTCACCGGACTTGTACTTGGAGGTCTAAGCCTTGGCCAAAAGCGGTTCAAAATGAGGAAGGAAGACTTGGGTGGTTTTTGAAAGATGGTGAACGCGGCTCAAAGATTGAGGTGGATCTCACGAATCGGTGCCCCAATCCTCGAGATGAAGGCTTGGCGTGTAAGAGCAATCCTCGAGGACAAAAAGTCGTGAAGACTTCGACATCAAAAGATGCAAGATGAAGCCTCGAAAAATCCACAAAAGCGGACAAAAAACTAGTTCTGACGAAGTGGCAGAGGGGGGTCAGACAGTTGACCCGCGGTCAACTGTCCAGACCACATGGTTGGTCCACGTGGACCAACCAGGAAAAACCTTTCAGAAATTATTTAAAAATTCATTTTAAAATAGTAGATGAATTTATTAAATTTTGATTTAAAATAAAAAATGTTTATTATTTTGTAAAGTATTTAATTCTGATTTTATTTATTTTTATGAGGTATAAAATTACAAGTTTCCTTTTATACCCTTTATAGGTATACATATATATGTATTTTAATATTTTATTTTTATTTTATGTATTTACTTTATCTATTTTTGTTTATTATTTTATAAATTTATAAAGCATTTTTATACACAGAAAAGTATTTTTATTTTATTTTTCTGAAGTGTTTTGGATATTTAATAAAATAGAAGTATTAATAATATAGGTATGTATACATGTATTATACATATGTATATTATATACAAGTATTTTATTTTGCATTTCCTTTAGGTTTTTATTCTGATTTCAAAACACATTTATTATAAATAATATTTACAATATTCTCAAAATAAGAAATTAGCAAAATAATAAATAAATAATAAAATGAATATTATAATATGTACAAGTATACAATGGGGGTCCAAAACTCAACTTTCAAACCGTAGCTCCGCCAAATGCAAAACCAGCGCCATTAAATAGCTTATTTTAAATTATATACAATTAAATGAGTTTGATGCATTTGGAGTTATTATTTGTGAGATACGGGTCTGGGAAGTTGGGATTCTAGAATCTTATTCATATAATATCTTTTTATCTGTACATTATTTTTGTATGAAATTAATTTTGTATTTTTCTATATTTAATTATCTACAACTTTCATGTACAAAGTTTCTTTATTTGGAGTATAAAAAGTGGAACCAAAAATAGGTCTCTAAATGAATAAAGAATAAATATTAAGAATAGGTATTTGTATTGTACTTTAGCCCTTATCTCCCCCTACTTTATTCATTGTCGACCTATTCATCGCGATGTCTAGGTCTCAGGGTTTCGGATCATAAAATATTTACAATATTTTATTCTTTTTCTTTTCTTTTATTTATTCTATAATTTTAGCTTTAAATACAGTATTTTATACACTATTTATATGCACATGCATGAATGCTAAGATGCTGGAATTAAGGGTATTTACACGCATTTGCTGGGGTTTTTTAGGCCAAAATTATAGAATAAAGATGATGAAATGTGGATTCATCACGGGGCCTCTTTGCAAATTGCCCAGATCGCACGTGCTGTACACGTGCTATCTCTAGGCTCGGGACGATCTGAGGCTCGGAGGAGGCTCGACTGCTTCGGTCGGCTCGGAGAAGGCTCGGAAGATGCGAGCCTCCAGGATTTGGCTCAGCGTAGGTTCGGAGCACCCGAACCTACTGGCATGGTGCTGAAGCTCGGAGTTCCTTGGACGTTGACGCGTGGTTGAATGAAGGCCCTTGGATCGTGAGGATCCAACGGTTACTGGAGATGGCGCTCCTGGGCGACGTGGCTGCATCCACGCCATTGGATGAACTCCAGGAGGGAGCATCCAATGGCGACTGTATGTTCTTCCTCTGCCGAAGACTGGTGGCGGGATCAGAGCTCCGGTGGAGGTGCTTGAGCTCCGCCGCTCCTTTCTTGCTCAGGTGGAAGTCCCCAGCTGTTGTTGACCACCCTGACAGGAACCTTGAAGCTTGGCGATTCAGCAGGACCTTGTGGAGGATGCTGGAAACGTAAGGTTGTCGGAGACGAGCATGATGAAGAAGCCCCGGCGAAGGGCTCCGACCATTAAAGACCATGTACCTGCAGGTTAATTCCAGCAATTCTCTGTATGCAGGTGAGTTAGTGTGCGTGCGTATGAGTGGAGTGAGGTTCCATGCGAGCGGATGGAAGTGAGGAACCAGAGCTCCTCTGCCGGAGAGGGCGGAGGAGATGGGTCGACGGTGACTGAGGTATGGAAGAACGGAGAAGGGTGACCGGATGAAGCGCGTGAACGGGGTTTGGAATGCGAAGCTCGGGAGATGATCCATGGAGGTCGAGGACAAGTGAAGCGGCCAGATTAAATCAGTAAAAACTAGAAGAAAATTCAGAAGAAGTCGGAGAGGCTTACCTGGTCGGAGATGAAGGTGGCGGCTTGTGCGCGAGCTCCGAGGAGGAGCTCTGGTCTTTGCTGGACCTCCTCAGCCAGTGGAGGCAGCTCGAGCGGGCTTGGAGCTCCGTAACACCGCCGTGATCGACGGTGGGTCAACATCGGAGGGGATGGTCATCGTCGCTCAAATCCGCTACCTCCCTCTGTCACAGGAAGATGGGGGAGGGCTGGACCTCCCCCCGCATAAAGGTGGACACTGGAATAAGGGGGAGGAGTCAGAGTATTTGAAGGAGGAGGTTCGGTGGCTCAAGTGGTGACTGTCGTGGTTTGAGTGGGGATCGTGGAGCAGCTGGGAGTCCTACGTGGGTTGTGGAAGTGCCCGCGAGGAAGAAGGACGACAGGGGTACGTGGTGAGGGGGTTGGTGAGGGGAGAGGTAGTCAGAGGAGATGGAGATAATGTGAAGGGCGGAAGTGGATCGCAAGTTGCAATCGTGGGAGAGAAAAGGAATCGGGAGGTTGACGACGACGTGCTGGCCGTTGGATCTTGAGATCCAACGGCTGGAAATTAGGCGCTAAAGAGCGGTCATGAAGTAATCTGAAGCAACACGATCGAAGGGCTAAGATGTCACCACGTGTCAGGTGCATGGGCAGGCAGAAGCGAGCGGCTGAGATGTGAGATGGGGGTGATCGAACGGTGGGGAGCTTAGGCGGCAATAGACGGTGGTGATCCTAAGATCATACGGCCATCGGGCGGTTGAACAGGTGACACGTGGCACAAGGGGGCAAGAGGTGCTAACGGATGGCATAGATGAGATTAAGTGGAGTAATCGGACGGTTGGGAAAGAAGGAATACACGATGGTTGCGATGGAGGGATTTGAAGGTGATCGTGAGGTGCAGGATATGCCACGTGGCGGACTATGAGTGGGGCGCGAATGAGTGGAGGTGATGAGAGACGGGGGCTTGATCTGATGGGGGTTTAATAATGGCGTGTGTGGAGCTCCTCTGACCGTTGGATCAAAAAGGAGATCCAACGGCTGGAGGTGAGGGCGGATGATGCAAGAGAGGCCGGGCCATGTGGCTCACCCAGAATGGGCCACGTGGCCCAATTAGATTATTCCGAGAAAGAAGTTGATTTTTAATGGGTCAAATGGCCGAATTTGAGAAAACTCAAAACATGAAAGTTGTAGACCTCGATGAGATCTACAAGTTTCATGTTGACCAAAAATGGAAATGAGGTCAACTGAAGATACAAAATATTCTTAATATATTTTTAAGGCTAAAAATACCATGGATTTTAATTTTGCCATTTTTTTGTGATTTTTAACTTATTCAAGACTCAGATAATTACAAGACATTATCTGAATTTTATTGACACAAACTTAAGAAAGGGGGTTAATAATGTATAATTAAGATGATGAAATCGGGTTTCATCACTCCTCCAACACGAAGTATCCCCTCAGGTCTCGCCGCTCCGCCTCCTCCCTCGACTGCGAGCGAGAGAAGCCCTCGGGTTTCACAGTTCACGGAATACCCATTCTCCCTCCTCCCTCACGCTAGAGTTGAAAACCTAGAATCTCTGCATATTTCCCCCTACGAGCTGTCATTCCATCTATTTTGATTTCAATATTTCGATCTTATCTGAGGAAGAACAGAAGAAATTCGTTCGAACGAGATGTACGAGTTGCGCTGCCCTCCTCCAGCGGCACCCTCCTGCCCTCTCGGAGTGCTCCTCCAGCATCTCAGCGGGTTATCTACTTCCTTACATACTAGTGCTCCCTTCTCTTGATTATTTGAAGAGCATCGCACTCGATTAAGAACATTGGACAAGGGAGGAGCTGGGTATTTCTCCTCATCTTGTTGATATGATGGTGGTGCTTGCATAGGTCACGCAAAGGAATGGCTTCACAAAGGAGATCTGAAAAGGACCAATGGACGCTTGCTCAAAGATGATGGATGCGCGAGTCGTGTGATCTGATTAGTTCATATCCGCAAGAGGTTATCAGGCCCACGCTTGCAGTGGCTGCACAAACAGAGTCATGTTGGTGGAGTTCAGTCACCTCAGCTGCAAGACTTGGAGTTCAGTCACCAAATCAGAACAATACACCATTCTTATTTAATTGTTGGTTAGATACCACTACAAATAATTCAAGTTGAAATAAAGAATCATTCATCAACATTTGAGGGTGAACGGACATCAAGATCTATAGAAGAACAAGCTTGTCCATATGTTTGCTGCCTCCAACTCCAAGTCTTGCAGCCGAAGTGACTGAACTCCACCAAGATGGCTCCGTTTGTGCAGCCACTGCAAACGTGGGCCTGATAACCTCTTGCGGATATGAACTAATCAGATCATGCAACTCGCGCACCCATCATCTTTGAGAAAGCGTCCATTGATCCTTTTCAGATCTCCTCCGTGAAGCCATTCCTCCGCGTGACCTATGCAAGCACCACCATCATATCAACAAGATGGGGAGAAATACCCAGCTCCTCCCTTGTCCAATGTTCTTAATTGAATGTGATACTCTTCAAATAATCAAGAGAAGGGAGTACAGGTATGTCAGGAAGTAGATAACTCACTGCGATGCTGGAGTAGCACTCCGAGAGGGCAGGAGGGTGCTGCTAGAGGAGGGCAGCACAACTCGTACATCTCGTTCGAACGAATTCCTTCTGTTCTTCCTCAGATAAGATCAAAACATTGAAATCAGAATAGGTGGAATGACAGTTCGTAGGGGGAAATATGCAGAGATTCTAGGTTTTCAACTCTAGCGTGAGGGAGGAGGGAGAATGGGTATTCCTTGAACTGTGAAACCCGAGGGCTTCTCTCGCTCGCAGTCGAGGGAGGAGGCGGAGCGGCGAGACCCGAGGGGCTACTTCGTGTTGGAGGAGGTTGTAAAGGAGCAGTCTGCGGAGGAGATTGGGGAGGAAGAGGTCGTCTGCGGAGGAGCTGGGTGAGGGATGGACGCATGTTCATCCAACGGCCAAAAAGACCACAAATGCAATCACATCCAACGGCTGACAGAGCTGCAGCAGGAAGCTTGCCTGCTTTAGGCAGCAGGCTCCCTTTCCTCTAAATATATTCATATTCATTTACATGCCTACTCTCATGTCTCACGGCTCAACTTCATGACAACACAAAGCATTTCTATGAAAAAGCATATTTGTGTGTGTGTGTGTGTTGCTATTTAAAATATTAAACCCGGCTGTTCCCAATTTATAGTACCGTCCTACCGATATGACCTTTATAAAATAACCTTTATAAAAAAAGGATTAGTTTTTTTCTCAATTTATCTAAAAGCTATTGTTACATTGACGTCACCAACAGATTGATCGGATCGAACCACTAGTTAGTGAGAAAGTATTGGTATCCTAGAGGGGAATGCTTTTAAAATCGGACTGGATCGGCTGGTTCGACCTGTGAATCGGGCTTGGACCGGTCCGATTAACCGATTTACGCCGGTTTGATTCGATTATTCAAATTTTAATTAATCCGTCCGGTTCAACATATTTTTTTGACCCAATTTATAAAATAACCTTTATAAAAAAGGATTAGTTTTTTTCTCAATTTATATAAAAGCTATTGTCACATTGACATCACCAATAGATTGATCGGATCGAACCACTAGTTAGTGAGAAAGTATTGGTATCCTAGAGGGGAATGTTTTTAAAATCGGACTGGACCGGTCAGTTCGACCGGTGAATCGGGCTTGGACCAGTCCGGTTAACCGATTTACGCCGGTTTGATTCGATGATTCAAATTTTAATTAACCTATCCAGTTCAACATATTTTTTTGACCCGATTTAACTAGATTCAACTAAAGTTGAACCACAATTAATTTTTAAATTATTTAAAAATATTATTGATGGTAAGAGTCGAACCCATAACCTTTGGTTACTTATTTCAAGCTTCAAATCAACTATACTAACACAACCTTTTGCATATAAAGATTTTAAATATAATTAAACTATTTTCATATTATAGAACAATTAATCCAAATAATATATATCTATGATATTTGATGGTTTATACAAAAAATATTTTATATATAGTGTGAAATATATACATTATCTATGTATTTTATTTATATTTTAAATATATTTAAGTGTATATTATATATATTATTTCATTTTGATTTCATTAGCCAATTCAACCACTTTTTTTCACCGGCTTGATTTAATCCGATTTTAAATAATGATGATGTCATCATCTAGTTGAACCAATTTGATTACACGGTTCAACCCGATCTGACCATTTGGATAAGGTTTTCGGTTCGATGTCCAATTCAGTTTCACAAACATTGATTACAACAAAGGTGAAGGAATTACCGTTTTATTTCTTGTGTAATTTTGATTTCCAAAATCCAATCTTTTGGATACATATGGACTAATGCTTCACATATCCTCCAAATTTCGCTCAAAATCAAGATCCTCCAAATTTCGCTCAAAATCAAGGGTATTTGCTATTTTATCTTAATGATAAAAAATTCGATTCTTTTTTAAATGTAATTGAAGTTGCTTTATAGGATATATAAAACATCAATTGGAGATGTAATCCACAAGATGGATTTTGGAAAATGAAATAAAAAAAATAAAATTGGCAATTACAACAGTTACAACAAAGGATCCTCTTCCTCCCAGAGGATCTTCGAGCGGATTTGTACATAATCTTGAAAAGGGGAAATTTCAACTCAAGAGATAAGTCCTGAGAGAAATAATTAAGTGAGATTAATAAGTGGTAAATATGTGAGAATGACATTATAAACTTCAAATATATGCATAACATTGGCCCTGTGATCGAATGCCGTCGTTGATGAAAATGGAGAGATCCAAACCCATCTTACTTTACAATAGTGATGTAAGCAGAAACTCACCATCCTGGCGTCATCTACTGTTAATAATAATGGCACTGCAGAGTTGCAATGTACCAATAGAACTTCCGTGCTGCCGTAATTATGATAAGAACTAAGAAGGAACGATCGGTAAGAACTGTCAGTTGCTTGAAAGCGTCGACATAGCTCCCCCGTTTCAAACATGGGTCAACGCATATCGAAACATAGATGCATTAGAATAAACTTATTTCAAGAGCGCAATTGTCATGCATCTTATCCGTCAACCAAAACGCCGCATACTTATAGCAGTATGCAAGAGAAACACTGACGAACATCTGTATAACATAGCCATTGAAAGTGATACAAACATATAAAGATGCGGCTTGAGCACAAGAACAAAGAACTTGACATGTTCAAAAAGAAACGAAAGGGGGAAAAACAAGCTCTCTTCGCCACCCACGTCTGCATTCATCCCCTTCTTGATATCTGTTCAAAATCTACCCCTCTGCACCACGCGACTGCAGAGCCTGGAAACATCCGACGGCTGAAGCGGCTTCAACAGGAACTCTTCCGCGCCCTCCTCCAAACACCTGCCAGTACAACATTACATTACATGTGGAGATTAATATATCAGACGTAACCACAGATGTTGTAGTTTTTACGAAACCCACTATTTCTCACCTGTGGATCCTGTTGGGGATGTTCTCAGATGAAACAATAACCACCGGAATTTCCCTCAGAGCTGAACACTCCTGCAGTAGAGATTACCAATATATGCACCACTAAATCAACACGAACATGAACGATTAGAAGGCACATCCTAAGCATTTATAGTAGAGATTCATACCTTCACTCGTTTCAGAAGATCATATCCGGTCATCTCAGGCATGCAGTAATCCGTTATGATCATATTAACCTTCGGAACCTGGGAAGAGAAATCGCAAACATGAACACCATTCCACGGAGAAACAGAGACGAGAGGATAAAACCAACCTTGGAAGAGCCCCGGCCATCTTTGGCCAAACCAAGAAGCTCCAGAGCCCTCTTGCCACTGTCCACAGTGGTCACTGCACGGAACCCACGCCAAAAAAGACGTAAAAATCGAATCTTTGCACCACCCAACAACACCGAATGCAGCACCTACCTTTGTAAGAAGAGCTCCTGAGTAACCTCTCTATGAGCTTCCTATCCACGGAGCTGTCATCGACAGCGAGAACATGAAGCTCGGGACCACACTCACCTCTAACTCTGGAGGACGACATCCTCCTTTAACCAAATCGCTGCGGGTGGTGATGCCCTCAGTTCACAGCCCCACCAAAGTGCAAGTATTTATAGCGGTGGGAAAAGGCAACAAAATCGAATCCGCAGAGGGGTTTGGTGTGGAAAGATATCCCCCTGACGCGATTCTGTTCTTTTCGGCAAAGTACACTCGAACAAAGAGCCTCCTCCTCCCTCGCCCCTTCCAATCCCATCTGCTGATACAACGAGATCCCATTAAGAGATGTGATGGGTTCCATATGAGGTCAACCCCCCACTTGAACTGCGCGCTGACAGCAACCATCCGAATCATGAGATTCGCTTCCATATGGAAAGAAGAGGAGGAGATCGGATATGGAGTGAGAAAAGGTGAGATCCTTTGATCAGAAACAGAGAAGCAATCCGTAATCAGATGCTCTGCAGGAGAACGGGGGGCCTCCCGGGCGTCTCGAAGTGGGCGACATCGGGAGGGGTGGCCGAACAGGTGGTGGGCATGGCGACCATCTGGCTGTGCGAGATCATTGAGAGCCGCCACGAAGGAAGAGAAACAGACATGTGAGTTTAATAAGGCTGAAATGCGATCCTTTGTTGCCAGATTAGGTTGGTCCAGGAATGGGGATCGCGATGGCAGGGGGAGAGATTTGGTAGGAGCGCGAGCCATTAGTGCTCTGTTTTTTACTCTCTTCGCTTTTGCCGCCAAAAGAAATGTTTGTACTGTGTTGGTGCTGATTCCGCACAGCTGTTTCCCTCTGCAGCTTAATCATTCCATACTTCCAATCCAAGTTAAGATTAATGTGCTGTTTTCCTCCCAATGGCTAATCGAAGCTTATCTTGCAAGTTGTGCAAGATTTCTGAAAGAACAGCCTCACCTCACATGGATGTGTTTTTAAAACTTTCCCTGTGTTTGGATTGAAGGTTAAGTGGGATGTGTTTGGATTGAAGGTTAAGTGAAATGGGTTAACCTGTCCTAAAGTTAGATAACCTGAAGGGTAACTTGAATTGTAGTTTTGGTGTTTGGATATAGTGTTTTACTGTTGAGAGGGTTTATCTGTGATGTGACTGTTACTGAAGTTTGTACAAATGATTGTTTGTTGATTTGTTTTATATTGTTAATAGGATTGATTTGATGGTAATCAATTTTTTTGTTTAATTATTATATAAGTAAGGAAGACATTGGTTATTACCAACATATTGATTTGTATTAATATGTTACATTGCCATAGAATTGTTGTATTTTCGTAATTTATGGACTAATGAAATTAATAATTTACTTTACATCTCATTATATAGCATTCTATATATGATTCTATTATTTATCTTTAATATCAATACATATTTACTATTCATGTATTTAGATGGAATTCTTTTTCGTAATTTAGAATTAAATTGAAAATGGAAATTCGTTGTACTTACAATCTATAATAGTAATATACACAAAAGGCAATAATAGAAATTGGTAATTTTTATTTTTATAATATTATATTTTCAATTGACCTCGACCATGTGTTGACTTATATACGTACGCAATTTATTTATAGGCATCGTTGGTGCTCCGCATCGTGGTCACAATCGTTAAATCACAAGATGTAGTACATAAAAATGTTATATGCTATATATCCCAATATGGCCACAACCGTTAAATTCCTTATCTATAGGTACATGCACACGTACTACGATATAGGATGATATTCATAGTGGTACAAAAAAGATGGTCGCCATAAACTTGCATATCCCATAATCATGCAATACATGGGAACATGTGATTACGAAATGCACTGTGCATTATCCCATGAGGTCTTACAAAGACATAACTATCATGTTTCTCTCATCTCTGCCATCATATCATTATACATCACATGTGCCATGCTATCGTGTTGCCGCTCACCACATTGCATCTCAGTTCGTGTCACCCTCACCTCCAATCCAGGTTCAGCTTCTAACTCTGGAGGCTCCTGCACGAGGTACTTCTCAACACGGTCGAACCATTTGTCTGAACCATAAAGTTTTATGAAATTGTGAATGATCGTTGTTGCCTTTACAATGTCCCTCTACGTCTCAAAGGCATAGGTGGGCATGCTCGTAAGACACTTGAACCTCTTCTTCCATACCCCGAAGTTCCTCTCAACATCGCTCCGCAACTTTTAGTGTCTGTGGTTGAACAGGTGTTTATGGGAGATGTATCGCTCTGACTTGTCCAGTGCACGCCACTCCGGTAGATGATATACAATACCGCGATACGGTGCAATGAATGAGTCTGTGTTCGTGTAGACACAATCCACAAGATGCATGCATCCGTCTGAGATGATGAACCCCCTCCTGTCAATGGCATCTCTTAGCACTGACATGTCTGATGTAGAACCCTCCTAGCCAGCCAAAATGTATGTAAACAAGTAGTCAAAAGATGTCGCTGCCATAACATTCTACGAGATGCAATGCTTCTTATTACGATATGCAGCTTCTAGGCCAGTATGCACCATTGCCTTAATGTGTGTCCCGTCGATTGCACCGATAACACCCTACAAAATGATTCAAGTTTTTAGGAATACAATAGATGTAATTGGGGGGATATGATTTATGCTGACCGTACATGAAAATAAGGTGCGTAGCGGTGATCTGATGTTATGCGTCGGGGTGTTTCCGCTGTAGGCAGACGAATGAGCAGATCCTCCAACAGTAGGACCTTTTGGAGAACCATGTGGATGTGCGCAGAAATTATTGACCCAGAGTGCTGGAACCATTCTTGAAGCACTCGATTCGGTTGTGCGTGGCCAAATGCAAATAGGAAAATGCACACTTGCTCTATAGTATCCATGCGTCGTGTGTTCGCTAAGCCGGTCCGTTGCTCGAGTAGCTCCACGAATTTCATTAACATGCGGGGCTCCATCCGAAAGCATCGATATGAGCGTTTGACATGCCCAGCCATCATGTCATCAATCCACATCCGCCCCATCCATGGCCCTGTATTTAAAGGAATTGGAAGTCGTGGATTCTCCCTTTCACGGGAGGCCTCAACGAATAAATACATCGCCATGGCGTAAGATAATTCGGTTGCCTCAGAAAGAATCTCTTCGAACGGATTGTATAACTGCTCCTCCATCTATACCACCTACACAAAATAAGCTACATCAAATTTCATTGCGATAAAACAGATATACTCTTCTTTATTACCATTACTAGGAAGCATATCACTAAGAAGCCATATTGTCCCATATACTGTTCCATGGCATACGAAAAGTGTCTACTACTAGGCGGTGCAATAAATTATTTAACGAACACATTCTTTGTAATCCATAATCATAAAAATCCACTTAGCGCATTCCAGTTCTTGACGGAAACATTCAAAAGCATAGTTATCAAAATTTAACGAATTTGTCTGACCTTACACAAATATTTGTTCGCAACTCAAGGGATATGGCTAAATAGAATGCTAATTTCGATCTAACAAGCAATTGTCCAACAACAACAACACAGTTACATGATTACAATAACGAAAAATCAGGGGAAATTGTCCAATGCGGAGAGGAACTTCACGACAATAAAAATGGCAATAAGATCAAGTAATCCAAGATGGCCTGCCTACGCTTTAATGTCTGTTTCACACTGGAGCTACGGTTGTCCCAGGACATGGTAAATCAAGGCGTGCAGGTACTCCGGGTCATCCTTGACGGCACGGAATAACTCTCTCCCGGACGGTGGTGCTAAGGTATCAGCAAGCTTGATGTATGCTGCAGGGGGGAGGGTAGGACATGCTTCTCGCAATTCCCGATAGGCATCACGGGCATCTTCATCCTCTTTTCTTCGTTGCGCACCTATCCTCTCATGTATCATGTCCATGAAATGCTCCATGCTCAGAGAGGGATCGCCATCGCCACTTTTCCTACGCTTAAATCCTGATGATCTCTCTTTTGCATTACCAGTGACTGGTGGGGTAGGTACTTCATCGACATCATCACCATCGCTTTGGATGCCGTTATTCTAGTCGATGATCTCCTCTTCAATCCCTCTTGATGCCATAGTAGCACGCGAGGAGCTTGCATACCTCCCAGTTGCTGTGCCGCTCCCGATGGTGTAGGAAACCTCCTCAAAGTAGAGGAATGGATGCCTATTGTACTTGCGTAGTGCATCGGGCAGCTGGAAAAAGTTGAGAAAATTAACACCTGAATTAGATGAATAAAGTAGAAGTTTACATAATAAGTTCAAAGTAACATCTACCTCCAACCAAGCAAGCTCATCAGGTGCGATTGGACGGTTGGTGATGTTATCCCACCCCTAACCAGACTTGTTCCTCAATGTAAGATAGGCAGAGTGGACCATTTTGAAGATCTTCCAACGGGACTGGATCTGATCCTTTACAAAGCAAAGACCTGTAATTCATTAAATTGTTGCACGATCCCATTCCACCCAGCCGTTGTAAAAGTTTTCTTTGACCACTGATTTTTGTCACGAGCCTCCAGCATACACTGCACCAAGATCCTATCCTGCATCGCATTTCAGTTCGACGCCCTCCTGGCTAAAATCGGTTCACGTCACCTACAATCTGCCACATCCTTCCCCTTACCATTGGGGGCCATGAGTATTCTGAAAATGTAGCACGTACATTCATTGCATCCAAGTTATTTGCTACTTAGTAAATCGACAAAGGTAAAGACATCATGTCTTCCTTGCACAATGATAAACAAACATATTTCTCACAAGAGGGGGGACATCATTGCACGCGTTCAGTTATAAATTTTTCGTGAGAGGTGCTCAGAGAAAGCTTCATTGCACCTTGTGCCTCATCGTAGTGATTCATGACAACCATCGTCATGACCTCATACCACATTTTTTTAACAAGAGGGGGAACATCATTGCACGTGCTCAGATACAAATTAGTCATCACAGGTGCTTGGAGAAATCTTCATTGCACCTAAGCAAACATCGTATTGATTCCGAACTACCATCATCACACGGCTCAACACTTGTAGAGATGCCATGTCCTCATAGCACGTAAAGCAACAAAATTTTTTTAACAAGAAGGGTAACAATATTGCACATGCTCATTTATAAATTGGTCATCACAGGTGCTCATAGAAATCCTCACTGCACCTCAGGAAACGTCTTGGTGATTCACAACAACCATCATCAAAAGACAAAGCAATTGTAGAGATGGCATGCCCTCATATCACCTAATGTAACAAAGATACTTTTCACAAGAGCGGGAACATCATTGCACGTGCTCAGTTACAAATTGGTCATTGTAGGTGCTCGGAGTATTTTCTTCATTGCACCTCAGCGAACATCGATTGGTTTATGACTCAACATCATTGCACGGCTCAGCATGTGTAAAGACACAATAAAGATGTCTTGCAAGGCATATGCATCACCGATTGGGTTCAGGTGGTAAAAGTGCATCACTGGTGCTCCGCATTGTGGTCATTGCACCTCAGACAACACCATTGGTGAACTTTTATTACTCGTCAAACGAGTGAGTTACATGACAATTAATAAATATGACCTAAGTTCACGTCTTCCACATGTTAAATCATTGCTTGTCGGATCCGTACATAGTTAAAATGAATTGAAAACATGAAAAAATATCTCAGTAAGGAAGATGAAATCATGAAAACCTTTTCAATGAATGAAATCCTTCATCACAGGTGCTCAGAAATTCGTCATTGCACCTCAGGCGATGATGAATCTACGTTTCATCATTTTTGTTCTACATTTTGGCCTTAAAAACCCTAGTAAATGCGTGTAATTAGGCTTAAAATATATATTTTAGCATCCATGCATCATTGTGTAAATATTGTATAAAATGCGAGTTTTAAAGCCAAAATTATAGAATAAATAAAAGAAAAGAAAAAGAATAAAATATTGTAAATATTTTATGACCCGAAACCCCGAGACCTAGGCATCTCGATGACTAGGTCGACAAGGAATAAAGTAGGAAGAGATAAGGGCCAAAATACAATACAAATCCCTTTTATTTTATCCATTCTTTATTCATTTTGGGACCTATTTTTGGTTCCACTTTTTATACCTCAAATAAATAAACTTTGAATATGAAAGTTGTAGATAATTAAATAAAGAAAAATACAAAATTTATTACACTCAAAAATAATGTACAGATAAAAAGTTATGGTCTGAATAAAAATCCAGCATCCCAACTTCCCAGACCCGTATCTCACAAATGAAAATTTCAAATGCAGCAAACTCACCTTTAATTGTATATAGAATAAAATAAGCTATTTAATGGCGGTAGTTTCGCATTTGGCGGAGCTACGGTTTGAAAGTTGAGTTTTTGGCCCCTATTGTATACTTGTACAGATTAAAATATTCGTTTTATTATTTATTCATTATTTTTATAATTTTATATTTTTATAATTTTATAAATATTATTTATAATATATTTGTGCATTAAAATCAGAATAAGAACTCAAAGAAAACATAAAATAAAATACTTGTATATATTATACATAAGTATAATACCTGTATACATACCTGCATAATTCACTCTTTTATTTTATTAAGTGTATAAAACTCTTCAGAAAAATAAAATAAAAATATATTTAAATATATAAAAATATTCTATAAATTTATAAAATAATAAACAAAAATAAATAAATTAAGTACATAAAATAAAAATAAAATACTTAAATATATAGATATAGAAACCTATAAGGGGAATAAATGATAACTTGTAATTACACACCCCATAAAAATAAATAAAAATCACTATAAAATAATTCATAAAAAAATAAATATTTTTTATTCAATAACCAAAAAATAATAAATTGATTTGTTATTTTTAATTGATTTTAGCAATGTTTTTCCCAGGGATTTTCCTGGTTGGTCCACGTGGACCAACCAGGTGGAAGTTGACCCGCTGGTCAACTCCCTGGTCTGCGTCTGCAGCTTGTCAGCTGCGTTTTTAGCCATTTTCTCCCATTTTTCAATGTCGCATCTTTCATTATTTGGCCTTGTGTCCTTCACGACTTTTTATCCCCATATATCCCTTATACACGCCCAGGCATAATATTGAGCATTGGATTAAGTGTGTGCCTTATTTTCTTTGTCCTTTGGGCCGGGTTGACCATCTCTCTGCCCAACGTTCTGAAAGTTGTCAGACTGCGTTTTTTGGCGTTTTCTCTCCGAATTTTGGAGAGCTCGTCTTTCCACCATTTGGCATTGCAACCTTCACGACTTTTGTAGACCTACTATCAAGGATACACACCCAGGGTTTATTTCGGCCGTTGGACCGCGATTCACCCGATAATCTTCGATCTTCACGCCTCCAGAGCCACATCTTCAAAAATGACCCTTCTCCTCCATTTTCAATTTTGAACTCCTTTTCCCCCTTCTTCCTCCCTTCTTTCATGTGGCTGAGGTTAGAGGGAGGTGGCAGCAACCTCACCTCGCCGTTAGGAGGAGAGGAGGAGCGGTGCGGAGGCGTATCCACCCCCCATCTCCGGCCATTGGCCGTGAGGTCCTATCTCACGGTACATCACCGCTTGAGGTCGTTTTCTGTCCTTTTTTCTCGTTGTTTAGTTTGCTGTTAGTTTTAGGTTTTGATTTATGCATTTAGTTGGTCACTCTATCGATTAAAACACCCTGATCTCGCAATCAAACACCTCGTCGGAGCTCCACGAGCTCCGGCCATTTTTGCCATTCCGCCACCTTCTTCACTCTACACGCTGGCCCTTGGGACCCTCTACTGTGATTCTCGTTCTTCATTTTCAGGTCCAAGGCCGAAGGACTCCATCAGGGGGGTCGTTTTTTGACGCAGGCCAACCTCCTGGAGTTTCCCCCGTTCTCATCGCCGTGGTGACGCCCCGACGGAGCAACCGTCATTTTGAGGCCACCAGTCGATAGGGGAGCCTCGCAGGAGCTTCTCGGCCAACTTGGGACTTTCCAGGTTGTAGGAGGAGATCACATCGTCGAGCCAAAACTCGCCGAGAGGCTGTTCTTTGCGAGTGCATCCACATTCCTCGTAGCCTTCGATCGCCCGGGCGAGGGTATTTTGCGCCATTTCCCCCGCCATTTTGTGTAATGTCTATTTAGGACTCAAAGCATTCATCTGAAATCTATTTTGTTCTGTATAGTTTGCAATTTAGCCCGTACCTTTTGCTATTTACAATTATGCCCCTGGCTTGGTGTGATCTTTCTTGTTGTGATCTCTCTATTTATTTGATGCATCTATAAAACCCCAAAAATTCTCAAAAAATAGACTTAAGTTCCTGCTGACTTGTGCTTCCACGGCATATTTTTATTTTTCATTATTTATTGCATTTTAATATTTATTAAAAATAAAAAACATGCATTTTTGCTATTGTTTGCATTAGAAAATACCAAAAAAAAATATAAAAACACTCTAGAAAATTCCAAAAAATATAATTTTGTGTATTTTAGTGTCTTTAACTTAATCCAAAATTCATTAAAAAAATACAAAACAAAACTCCTAAAAATTAGAAAAGCCCAAAAACCTTCCTAAAAATCTAAAAAAATCCTAGAAAAATCCTAAAATATAAACTCAGTTCCTGTAGTTTCTCTATTTTATTATCTTTCAATTAAAATTACTTTGAGGAATTTTGGACACCATTTGATATTTTCAACCTCATTTTAGTTTCAGTCAGTAGTTAATTCACTGTTTTCTTGTATTTCCACTTTTAAAAATACCAAAAATATTCTGAAAAATCCCCAAAAATCACAAAAACAGTAGAAAAATATAAAAAGACCAAAAACAATTTATTTTTTGATTTTTGAGTATTTTTACTCGTTTTTATAAATCCTTTATCCTCTCATTTCTTATATTATGTATATTCTATTATTGTAAAAAAATATTTAAAAAAATAATAAACTATAAAAAGAAAATATTAAAAAA